>CM053590.1:84471084-84564409 GCA_028646515.1 Pseudochirops corinnae
ACATATATGTATATATATATACATATATATGTATATATATATATATATAATATCCACAGACATAAACACATAAATAAAAAGGAAAATTCTTAGAGGAGCTGATAACCCTTGAACTTAATTCTTACCTAAATAAACTGGCAAAAGAGGGGGAAATATGTACAAACACAAAATACACACACAGAGGTATAGAAATATATTTTGCTTAACAAGAAAGTAGGAGATAAAAGGGAGAAGGGGGGACTCGAAGGAGGGTAAATCAAGAGACATATTAGTCTTAAGTAAAGCAAATTATGGATGTATAAAAATTGTTATAGCTCTTGTGGTGGTGGTAAAGAATGAGATCAAAGGATGTGCCCATAAATTGGGGAATGACTGAACAAGTTATGGTATCCACATGTAATGGAACACTTATATAGTAAGAAATAATAATGGGAATGGTTTCAGAGAAGCTGTGGAAGACTTGCACAATCTGATGGTGAGTGAAGTGAATGGTACCAAGAGTAAACAAAAATAAAGTCCATAGATTTTTAATATACTCTCTCTCAGCAATTCTAGTCCCTTGGGAAATATTTCCAGTCATAGCACCAAGACCACCTAACATAGTATGATATAGTGGGAAAAATCATTGGATTTGAATTTCAAGGCTCTATGTTCAAGACCTGACATTGTTACTTATTATATTGAATACATCCATACTCCTCTCTAAACCTTAATTTTTCCATGCTTAAAATGAGAAGGTTTGAATACATACCTCTTCTGGCTCTTAATCTTCTAATTCAGCTCTATGTGAACTTCTTCACTCATCAATTTCCCAAATTACTGGCAATATGCCCTTGGTATCTCTTCTGGACACAGCCTCCGAATCAAATCTTCTGAAGTGCCTTCCTCATCTCCTATTTTTTAGATTCTTCCAAACTAATGTGCATCTGTTCTAACCACCCCATATGGATCTATGATCTGCAACCAAACTGCTCTGTCTCCTTTCTAATTACTAGTCTCATGTTCTTTAAATTTCTTCTAAAAGCTCCAACTTTCCTTCAGTTAGTCCTCACCCTCCTTCTCAAAGTCACACATTCAGGAAGGTTTGCACAAACATGGAATTCCACAGGGCTACTTAGTACAAACATTAAAATCTATGAAACTCTAATCTACATCATGATTTCTCTAGCCCCAGATAGATGGGTGCGTTAGAAATCTATTTTTTTTAGAAGTGTGAATCTATCAGAAGCTATACAATGCAGACAAAATTGTCTCCTTATTTTCCTCAAATCTCCCTTTTATTAAGGACTTGTAGGAGGGCTGACCTTGAATGATTATTTTTAACTTTTCATCTTATTGAGGTTTTTGTCAGGTTGTGTACACTGTATGATGGACCAAATTTATTTTGTCCCTTCTTTGACTCAATCCAACAGATATTTATTATGTGCCTACTACATGCAAGACACTATCCTAAGGATAGGAAGAGAAAACAAAAAGCCTCTCCTCTTAAGGAACTTAACATTCTATGGGGAGACAGTAGGCATCTTAGATGGGTAAATACCAAGGAATACAAATTCTAAGAGGGAGAGATCATTGAAAACAAAGGGGATCATGAAAGGTCTTGGGGAAAATTTGGCACCTGAGTTTTGCTTTGATGAATTCAAGGAAGAGGTGATGAGGGACAGTATTCCAGGAATAAGAAAGACTTATGCAAAGATGCAGGGGAAGCACATGGGTCTATACTGTGAGTGGGTCCTTTGAATGGAATAGAAAGTGCATGAAGTAGAGTAACAAGGAACAAGACTAGGAAGATATGTGAGACCATAGTGTGAAGGGTCTTAATTAGCAGACTGGGGATTTTTTATTTTGGGCAAATGAGGGTTCTATTTGGGTTGAGCCACAGATAGAGAATCCAGTAGGGGAGACTTGAACAGCTGCTACTTAAACTGTACCCACTTTGTGATAAATAACAGGCTTTAATCTATTTGCCCAGAGTCTTTAACTGCCAGAAGTTTGCCTTTTTTCCTCTTCCTAAATCTTCTCTGAATCAAATATTTACTTGAGAAACATGTGTGAAGGATTGGAACATAAATATAGACTAGGTAGGTAGAGCTACTCAGGAAAGATCTGGAATCCAGAGCTCATAGATTGTAGTCCTGAACGTGTCTCCAATTTCCTGTGTGACTTCAGACAAAACACTTAGCTCTCCTAATCCAACTATAAAATAAAAATGTTACTATTTACCAACCTCATATTTTGATATCATGCAAGCTTTATGGATGCTCTGATATCCCTTGATGAACGGGGTGGTGGTGATAATCATCTTCAAAGAAATGTTTACTTATTAGTCAGATGAAACTCCCAAAGGCTCTCTCAAATGGTCAAACCTTTTGTTTTTACTGAAAAAATTCAAGATCAAGGATGACATTCTGCCCTTTATACGTATAAATGGCCTTCTCCCTGTTCATATATTAGGGGACAGACTGCCAGTGTTCTCTCTGTTTCTTGGTTCTGGTTGGTTGAAGTCAGATCTTTATGCTATTCAACTATAGGGTCCCTCTATCCCATCCACCCTGCCCCCCCCCCCCATTTAATAAGAAACACATTCTCTTTCCTTAGGACACAAAAAAGAGAAAAAATAAAGAAATTTAAGGAGAACAGCAGAATCTCTTTACCTACATACAACTTGCTAAATATATAGAGCTGAAAATAGCCAGAACTGAGAGAGAGAGAAAAAAAAATGAAGAGTGTTTTAACAGTAAAGTAAAACCACAACTAATGACTTCAGGAGACAGGAGCTAGGTGGACAAGCAAAGCATTACAGTTTTAAATATACGGTATTTGGCTTCACCTCCCCAGTAAGTGGCTTGGCACAGATTCAAATAGGCTGGTCTGGCATGCTAGGGCCTCGAAGAGGGACCACACTGCCTGATGGAAACCACCACAAAAGCCACAGAAAAAGCAAAGGCTTCCAAAGGCAACACAAAGGCACCTCAACTGGCAGCAAAAAACAATGCCAAGGGTTCCTGCACCAGGATTGGGGGAGCCAGTCTCTCCGGTTTTTTTTTTTTTTTTTAATTTTTGTGTAGCCAGAATTTTCAACTTCAGCCAGGCCCAGGGTTGGAGGATCATTGGTTAATAAAATGTGGAAAGCCCTGGCAAGAGACAGCCATGGCTACAACCAAGTGTTGGTGCAAAAATGAAGAAAAAGTGGCTAAAGCAAAGGGAAGAGGTCTTTTCAAGTTGAAATTACCTTACTGCAAAAAGCTGAGAGAGTCATGTCTGAGAAATATTTTCTTATTTAACAAAGAAGGCCAGAGCCTTTCTGTGCTTCTAGTTTGGGAAAATATTCTGCTACACAAACAGTTGTTTTTCATGCCCTTATGGATTGCCAAATGATTTGTACTTGAACCATTTTTGCTCCATGATGCACAAAAGAGTGAGGGACTGAGGACTAATGAAGAGAGGACACACTGGCAGGGCTGAGTGGAGGGTTGTGGAGATTCACTGGTCAGTCACAGTTATGAGATAGAAGACTATGATGAGATGATGCCAAAATTGTCAGTTCAAAAGTTAAATATCTGCATCCATTCTTTATTCTCTTATATTCTCTCCTACTTTCTCTTCCTTTTCCCCCTTCCTTTCTTTCTCTTTTCCTCCTTTCTCCCTCCTTCATTATTTTTATCCATCTTCTCATTGTTATTCCCTTTACCAATCTCTTTCTTTATCTTTCTTTCATTTTGTGTTCCTTTCTTTATTGTTTTCTTTGCAGTTCACACGATGCCAAATGATCAGTTTTACTGATTATTCACTGTCTTGAATGATATGTGTGGACACAGACTCCTCTTCTTTAAAAGAACAAAAATAATTATTTAATTGAGAAAGAGACTGAAAATGATAACGAACCATTCTCTATGGATTATTTACAATTACTTGCAAGAACTGAAAGTGAAAAGGGAAACTGGTGAAATCCTTTCTCTCACTAGGAGTTTGCCTCCCTAAAATTTCATCTATAACATATCTATCTCTTGCCTTCACCTATCTCCCATTCTACTTGAATGGGGTTGTGGATTTTTGCATTAGAGGCAGAAATGATAGCAACATCTATCAGCTTTACCTCCATCCCTTCCAAGTTTCTAGTTACTTTGAGGGTAGGGAAAGCTTACGTGAGCCTCAAGATAATGTTCATGGCTTAGTACCAGTGAGGACAAGAAAAGGATGACAGAAGTTGAAAAGGCATATGCAAAGGACTTTGAAAGTTTGTTCCTAGTTTCAAAAAGACTTAATGGGAGGAATCCACTGTGTATGGGGCACGCACAGCCTGCATTCTGAATCAGGGAAGAATAGAATTTAGTCAGCCATATTATATTACCTTGGCTGTGAGTAAGGGCTGGGACCATTCAAGGAAAAGAGGGAACCTAGAGGTCATGATAGCTAAGTGGCTTTTTTTTTTTTTGGCCAGAAGAGGCAAGTTCAGAACTAATACAAACCAAAAAAGCACCATTGTTCTTTTTATGAGGTGTTCTACTGAAGAAAAAAAAAAAAGCTCCTCAATTCTAAGAAGCTCTAGAGATGATCTAACATATCTATCTATTTCTATTTTATACACATACACACACACACACACACAAAGTGAGAGAGGGAGAGAATGAGAGAGAGAATGAGAGAAAGAGAGAATGAGAGAGAGAGAGAATGAGAATATGTTTCTACTTTGAATCTGCTTCCCTGCCTGATTTCAACTCCACCCCACCCCCTTTCCTGCCTCCCTTTGTATGTTGTCTCCCCATTTAGATTGTAAGCTTCTTGAGGGCAGGAACTGTCTTTTTTATTAGTTTTATGCCCAGTGCTTAGCACAGCATCTGGGACACAGCAGGCACTTAATAAATGCTTATTGGATTGAACTGGTTAAGTCTGAGGGAGCTAAAGCAGCAGAGCTGTGGAGCTCCAATGAGGCTCAAGAGCGCTTTATTTAGAGTGTTCCTTTGCTCTTACAACATTCTTCCTTACCTTAGACCCTTGTCCCCAGATGAGCTTCTTGAGAGAAGGGATTATATCTTTCTCCTTTCTTAATTCCCCGAACTTTAAAGAGTGCTTGGCATATATTTGGCATTACACAAATGTTAAATTGGATCAAGGCTTAAGTGGCCATTAAGTGTTATCATGAATTTTTTAATTAGGCAATACTGTTCCTTTCTTCCCTTTCATGCAAAAAAATGAGAGTCAACTCTAGTCAGAAGTGATATTTTCCTTCT
Organism: Pseudochirops corinnae; assembly: GCA_028646515.1. NCBI lineage: Eukaryota > Metazoa > Chordata > Mammalia > Diprotodontia > Pseudocheiridae > Pseudochirops > Pseudochirops corinnae. Next base: position 84,476,316 of record CM053590.1, read on the forward strand.
CTAAACTATAACAACTATTGAAGGTTTCTATGGTGTAATAGATGGGATGCTAGAATTAAGAAATCTGGTCTTTAGTACCAAAGCTGCTACTTACCTGGTGTAAACTGGGGCAAATTACACCTTCTATGAGGCACATCTTAGTTTCTAAACTATGTAACTGATGAGGTCAGATCTGCCTACCTCATACAGTTGCTGAGATAATCAGATGAGATAATGTATAGAAAGTGTTGATAAACAGTAGAAAGCTTCTGTGAGCTACTACTTTTGGTCTATTCCATTCATCTGTTAATTAACCTTTTGATATTTTTCTTCTATTATTATCTTGAACTTCAATTTAAGTCTTTTTAAAATTTTTATATAATCATTGAATTACTGATGTCACTAGTTAACATTTAAAATGTGTCCCTCTTCTTTCTCTTCAAATTTCAACTCAGAAACCTTGAAGAATCTTTCTATTGGACAGCCCAAAAGGCTGGCATCAACTCCTCCTTTTCTGCAAGCATCTGGGTCATAAAGGACTAGAAAAAATTTTGCAAAAGAAAGGGAGAATAACAAATTTGCCATCATGAGAAGCAAATTGAAAGTCAACAAATGAATCTATAGCCCTACCATATCCCACACTTTCTAGATATGCCACAATGAGTTTTTCTCAATCTCAATTATGACTATTGGAACAAGAATATTTTTATAATGATATGAGCGTCCCTGTCATTACCAAATTCAGGACCATGGTCACTGTATTATGGTGGTATGATCAGCACTCTCCATAGGTATCTTTTGCTTGTCTGGTATCTTTTTCTAACATATCCCTCATCACCTAAGTGGGAGAACTAGAGTCCTACATTAGCCCACTAGAAATGATAAATTCATAGATTTTAAGTTGGAAAAGATCTTTGAGGTCATCTAGTTCAATGTCTTCATTTTACAGATGAGGAAACTGAGATGCAGAGAGTATTTAGTGATATGTTGGAAGTCACTAAGGTAATAAGTGGCAGAGTCAGAATACAAACTCAGGTCTTCTGACACCAAGAAGCATTATTATTTTTCCTTCTGATCTATCTTGTCATTATAGTTTTCCTGCAGGAGCTCTCAGATCTATCAAGGAAGGCCATTTAAATTTTAGTCCACGTGTTTTTATGGTCAAATGCTTTTTCAAAAATATGGGCTCATTAAGCAAGGAAGGTTTTATTGTACCTCTTCACATAGTTATCTAAATCCCTTTTTCTTTTTCCATTGACATCTATCTAAATTTAGTTGGAATCAACATATACTTTTTAAACACCTAGTATATGCCAGGAATATTCTATACAAGGCATTGAAGATGCAAAGACAAAAATAAAGCAGTACCTGATCTTCACAAGCTTATATTCTCCTGGGGGAAATTCAACATGTAGAGAAACAAAAGTGGGGAGAAGGGAACAAACATTTATTAAATACCTATTAGCCAGATGCAAGGCACTGGGATAAATTTGAAACAAATATTATCTCATTTGAGTCTCACATCAATCCTAGAAGGTAGGAACTATCATTATCTCAATTTTACAGGTGAGGAAACTGAGACAGGCAAAGATTAAGTGGCTTACCCAGGGTTGAACAGGTTATAAATGTCTGAGTGTATTTAATTTGTCTTTAAATTTGGTCTTCCTGACTATGGGACCAGCATTCTATCTACTACTGCATTTAGCTGCCTGTAGCAAAATAAAAATAATAACTAAAAATATATATATATATATATATATATATATATATATATATATATATATATATATATAGTAATAAAAAAGTAATTTCAGGAAAGAGATGATGCTGATAACTGCAGTAACCATAAAAGGCCTTGTGGTAGGAGTAGCCCCTGAGATTAACTTTCAATGAGGCTAAGGATTCTAGCAGAAATGAGAAGTGAGTGCATTCCAGATACAACACACATGTTCTATAAAGGTACAGAAATAAAAGATAAAATGGAGTACACCAGGAATAGTTGGCAGACCAGTTTGAGCATAGAGTGCAGACAAGAGAACAATATAAGCCATTGATCTTGCCCACAAGTATTCCACTTCTGTGTTCTTGAATTCCAAAATTCTATTATGTAATTATAATCTTTTATCATACCATATCTCCATACGCCTTAGGACTCATTCTGTCCTTCATCCTCACTGTGACTTTCAATCCCTTTCTTTATTCTTCAATTTTTTCAGGTGATTGTCCCTGCCTTGTATATTCCTTCCTCTCTTCTTTATATTGATCTCTTAGTGCATTAGTTCAACTCATTACCATCCTCCAGACTTGAATTCCTTGTCTCCCTATCTTATCACAGTCTACACTTTAGCATACTTCAACGTTGGAATACGCTCTCCATCTATTGCCTTCATTCCTATTCACATGCTACAGAATAGAGATAGAGAAAAATCATAAAACCACTTTAATTTAGTCCCCTGAAATGTCCATTAACTAGGGAATGACCCAGTAAGTTGTAGCATATGATTGTAATGGAATACTTTTTATTATAAGAAATGTCAAGCAGGATGGATTCAGAAAAATCTGGGAAGACTTCTATAAACTGTAAGTGAACAGAACCAGGAGAACATTGTACATAGTAACAGCAACATTGTAAGGATGATCAACTGTGAAGAACTTAGCTACTCTGATCAAAAGAATGATTCAAGGCAATCCCAAAGAACCCATAATGAAAAATGCTATCTACCTCCAGACAACAGATGAACTTTAGTACAGACTAAAGCATACTTTAAAAAAAATTTATTCATGTTTGTGTGTTAGCACATGCATGCATGTATGTACATTTTCTTCAGCAATATGGCTAATATGAATTTTTCATGTATATTTCATATATATTTCATTTACATATATATTTCATTGTATAATCTATATATTTACTTACATCTTCAAGGAGTAAGGGAGGGGTGAAAGTGAGGGAGAGAAATTGGGGCTCAAGATTTTCAAAACTGAATGTTAAGAACTTTTTTTACATGTAACTGGGAAACATTTAACAAAATAAATAAATACTACAAAACTTGATCATATGCAGATTTTTGTTATATAATTTTAACTGGGTCCTCCCTGAAACAAAGCAAATGCAGACCCTGCTAATCAATTTGCTACCCCTTTCATCAGTGACTATTCTAAACATTTTCTTCCCTTCTTAATCATTCTGATTCTACCTCCACATTCTCAGTTGAAGATTTCACCTATTTTCACAAACAAAAGCCATTCACTGAGCTTTCTCTTCTTTATCCCCTCATCTCTAATCTAACACCTTCCCCTTACTATCTCTTAATGGCCCCATCCAACAGGAACAAGTGTTCCTTCTTCTTGTTAAGGCAAACCTTTAAATATACACCCTTGATCCCATTCTATCCTATCTTCTCCACCAGAGAATCTATCATCCTTCCTCTCCCAGTAAATTTTAATCTCCTTCTTTCTACTGGCTATTTCCCTACTACCTACAAATATGTCTGTGTCTTCCCCATCCTTAGAAAAAAAAAAAAGCCCTCACTTATTCTGATATCTCAGCTAATTATCTTTACTAAACTCCCTAAAAAAAGTCATCTATACAGTTGCCTTTACTTCTTCTTCTTTTACTTTTCTAAATCTGCAGTTTACCTTCCAATTGCTTCATTTAATTGCAACTGCTTTGTCTAAAATTCGAAAGGTTCTTTTAAGGGTCAAAGGAATAGCTTTTTTCTTAATCTTTATCCTTAACTCCTCTATACCCTTTGTTATTACTAATTAAGCCATTCTCCTGGATTCTTTCTTTTCTCTAGTACTTCATGACACTGTTCTGTCTGATTTCTTTTCTTACTTCATCACTTTGAATTTACTGAGCCTTCTAAAAAGATTAGAGGAGCTAGAGCCAATTACTATCTACTGGGACACCACTCAGGGACAAGACTGATGTTTAAAAGAAATAAAGATCTTCCAAGTATTCCTGATAAAAAGAACAAAGTTGAGTAGAAAATTCAGAACCTGGAAAGACTTATATGAACTGATGCTGAGTGAGGGGAGTAGAAACAGGAGAACATTGTACACAGTAACTGTCACACTATGTGATGACTAACTTTGATAAACTTGGCTCTTCTCAAAAATGCAAGGTTTTAAGACAATTCCAAAAGGATCTTGACGGAAAATGCTATCCATATCCAAAGAAAGAATCATGGAGCCTGAATGCAGATTGAGGCATACTATTTGCTCTCTTTCTTTTCGTTTTGTTTCTTCTTTCTCATGGTTCACTCCATTGGTTATAATTCTTCTTTACAAAATGATTAATGTAAACATGTTTAATAGGAATGTATATGTAGATCCCATATCAGATTGCATGCTATCTTGGGAAGAGAAGGGGGAGAAAATTTAAAACTCAAAAGCTCATGGAATTGAATGTTCTAAACTAAAAATAAATTTAAAAAAAAAGAAAATAGTGTTTGAATGGGTTGGGGTAAAGCGAAATGTCACTTAAATGACATGATGATATCAGACTAGGAAGGACCTTAAATGAAAGGTTAAGAAGTTTAAATTTTATACTATAGCTTTGTGATTCTCAAACTTGTTGGCCTCAGGACTCATTTATACTCTTATTGACAAACGCCCCTCTTCAAGGGGTATTTTGTTTACAGGGTTTTAAATATATGTATGTAGGTATCTATATGTATATGCATATATAAATATATATATAATACATAAATTATAATATAATATAATATAATATTATATTATATTATATAATATAAATGTCCTAATATTACTATGAAAATAGTTTTGACTTTTCAGATTGCCTGAAGGGTCATGGTAACCCTCAAGGATCTTTAGACTACACTTTAGACCACATTAATCAACAGTACATCAATAAAGGATTTTTGAGAAGGGAAATAAAATAGCCATAACTATATATTAAAAAGATCATGTTTGCAGATAAGGGGAGGCTGGAGGCAGAGAGACCAGTTGGGATACTAATACAATAGTTCAGGACAGAAATAACAAGAGTCTGAATTAGGACAGATGGGGAGTAAGAAAGGAACAGATGTGAAATATCTTGGAGGTTATATTTGAATTTTGATGAATAAATGAATATGCCTCTGTGTGAGTAAGGAGGTTGAGGGACAAAGAAGAGTTAAGGATGACTTAGATGTTACAAGCCTCTGCAACTGAAAGAATAGCTGGGCCACAAACTTTAAAAAAAGGGAAGTTGGGAAAAGGCACTGGCTCATGAGAGATGATGAATTCAGTGTTGCATATGTTCAATTTAAGATGCCAGAGGGAGATGCTGAGCAGGTAGGTGAAGATCTGTGATTTTAATTTGGAGGACTGCAGCTAGATACACCAATTTGGAAATCATCTACATAGAGATGCTAATTAACTTCATGGGAGCTAATGAAAATCACCAAATGAGAAATTATAAAAAGAGAAAAGAGTGTCTAAGATCACTGGCGTAATCCCACAGTTACTTAGAATGATGACATTGATGATGATGATGACAACAACAACAACTATGTCAACGACGATGATGAAGTAGCAAAGGAGATTGACAAGTCAGGCAAGGAGAATGTCAATCATGGGAGAACAATAATCCCTCCTAACCCTCATTTAGCCAAGTAATGAGCTAAAGGCTAATTTTATACAGGAGTAACAAACAAAACATTCTAAGGGTTTCAGATATTTCCCTAATATTTAATCACTTTATGGGTTACTCAAGTTCATGGTGGAGCCACACCAAGGGCCCTAAGCAAATACTAATATTTCCTTAGAAGGGAAAAAGCTGCATGATTCTTGCTATAGATGAACCAAACCTGGACTTAATCTGTCATGGAGATGGACTTTTCAAGAGAAGCACAAAGAGAGGTGATAAGATGTCACACTAACAAAGGGCTGCCTCACTGTTTGAGAAAGATTATTTTGGCAGCTGTGTAAGTTTCCTCTGATCCCACATTGTGGCATGGCAGTGACCCTGTGCTCTCAAATGCTATGCCAGTAAGGCACAAGTTCTGGCAAGTCCTACTAAGCAGGAAAGGCCTGGGTTGCCAGGAGGGTGAAATATTGTGTGACTGCTGACCAAGGAGCAGCCTAGATATGTTTTGGGGAGCTCATCAACAGAAGTTTGGATACCAGTTTAGATGAGAATATTACCTATTTAAAATACTGAATAGTTGAAATCTGTGCTGATGTGATTAAGGGAGTAGCCATATCAATGAAATCATGGATCCAAGAGGTATTAAAGAAATAGAGAATGGATTGAAGAAAATAGAGGCAGAAAAGACAGGTAGGAAGATTTTTGGCCAAGTTTTTGTCTTTATACACAATCCATAGTCAACTCAATTCAATGACTGTATCAGTTCCCACTTTTGCAAGAGACTGTTGGGCATCAGGGATATGAAGAAAAAGGAACATTGTAAGAAAGGACAACAGAAAGGATGAAAACAAGAAAGGATTGAAAAAAGAAGGTCGAAAGAAAGGAAGGATGATTCCCTGCCTTCACGGCAGGAGAAAGAAATGATAATAAAATCTTTCATTTGGGGTAGTAATAAAAACATCTAACACTTAAGTAGGCTTTAAAGATAACAAAGTACTTCCTTCTACATTCCACACATATATACATCATGTCTTCTGAATCTCACAATGGTATAAGGTAGATGTTCCAAATATTATTCCATTTTTCAGATAAGGAAATTTCAAACTTTGAGAAGTTAAGTGATTTACTCATGGTTGCACCACTAGGAACTACCAGAGACATGATCTCCCCCAGACCTAACTCAAAGATGAACACTTCATCTACTTGACTGAAATCTTAGGTAAATCCACTTCTCTGTTTCTGTAACTCCTGGATCATGTAAGCCATAGCTAAGGGTTGTTTCCTACCCTATCAATAATCTTGCTGGCTCTGACAGAAGTTGGTCTGTTGCTGATATCTCTTCTTCTAACTATCCTGCCCCTTAGGGAACCTATGTTCTCAGCCCACATAGTTTGGGCCCACAAACTTTGCTTTGACCTAGTATATCTCTATGTGTCCTCACTGGGGACTTCTCACAAAAACAAAAACAAAACAAAACAAAAAAACACACAGAAAAAGTCTCAAACTCTGTTTCAGCCACAGGCTTTCATATCTAGTGCCTTTCCAAACAGGAATCTCAGACTCTCTTGGTACTCCCAGGACTAAATGTTCACTCTGCTTCTGTGTCCCAGCCCAAAAGATAGTCTGAATTTTTATTTTTAATTAATCTAGGAATGAAGGCAATATAATAGGTAGTATTTATAAAGCAATTGAAGGCTGGTGAAGCGTTTTCGGTGGTATTTTATTTTAACCTTTCAGCAATCATGTAGGTATTATCACCTACATTTAACAGATGAGGAAGCTGAGATAGAGGGAGGTCAATGAGTATAGAGAGGAGAAAAGTATATGTGGAGGGGGAGAATCTACTCACATTAAATATGTTTGCTTGTATCATATAAAGTACCTTTTGATATATTCTTTTTTTGGTAAACCCTGGTTTGGACAACCCTGGTTTGGACATAGAGGTAATTAAGCAAACTGAATCACATTTTTCCTATTTAAGAATCTATAGAGGTTTCACATTTCCTATTGCAGCTACCTATACTCTTCAATTTAACATTCAAGGTTCTACCTTAATCTTTTTTTCCTAATTGCTATTACATTCTCTTACTTCTGCTGATAACCCATTTTCCTTGCATTGTCCATTATAACCCAACAACCATAGGGTGTCAGGTGAAGAATTAAGCTTCACTCTGTTGTGAGGGAATTTTGGAGAATAAACATTCCTAATGGAAGGATTCCTAATGGAACATTCCTAATAAACATTCCTAATACGTATAAAATTTTTAACAATCATTTTTTAAACTTTTGACTTCCAAATTTTCTCCCTCTCTCCCTCAAGCATAGATCTGAAAGGTACGTCTTTCCATCCTACTTTAACTTGTTGATATTATCCCTTATGTCTAAATCATTTATCCATTTTAACCTTATTTTGTTATATAGTGTGAGGTGTTGGTTTATGCCTAGTTTCCAATTTTCTCAGCAATTTTTGTCAAATGTGGAACTCTTCCCATAAAAGCTTGGATCTTTGGCTTTATCAAAAACTAGATTACTAAGACAACTTAATATTTTGTATTTTGTATCTAATCTATTCCACTGATCCACCACTCAATTTCTTAGCCAGTACCAGATTGTTTTGATGTTTTCTTATTTTAATATAGTTTGAAATCTGGAACTGCTAGGCTACCTTTCTTAACATTATTTTTTCATTGATTCCCTTGATGGTATTGAACTTCTGTTCTTCAAGAGGAATTCTATTTTAATAAAATAATTATTGGGTATTTTGATTGATATGAGACTTAATAAGTAAAGTAACCTACACAGAATTTTCATTTTTATCATATCGACTTAGCCTACCCATGAGTAACTAATAATTTTCCAATTGCTTATAATAAACATATCTTTATTTGTCTGAAGTGTTTTTTTAATTGTGTTCATATAATTCCTGGATTTGTTTTAGCAGACAGACTTCCAAATATTTAATGTTGTCTAGAGTTATTTTAAATAGAATTTCTCTTTCTATCTCTTGCTGCAGTGTTTTGTTCCTCGTATATAGAAATGCTAATGATTTATGTGGGTTTATTTTATATCCTGAAACACTGCTGAAGCTAGAATTGTTTCATCTATTTTTTTAATTGATACTCTAGGGTTCTCTAATTATACCATTTTATTATCTGCAAAGTGATAATTTTGTTTCCCCACTGCCTATGTTTATTCTTTCTATTACTTTTTCTTATTTTATTGTGATAATTAGTGCTTCTGGTACAATATTAAATAACGGTGCTGATAATAGATGTCCTCACTTCACTCCTAATCTTATTAGGAAGGTTTCAAGTTTATCCCTATTATAAATAATGGTTGTTCTTGGTCTTGGATGTGTACTACTTATATTAATAAAGGCTCTACTGATTCCTAAGTTTTGCATTGTTTTCAGCAGGAATGGGTGTTGTATTTTGTCAAAGGCTTTTATTTTCTGTATCTTTTTATATAATCATATAATTTTTATTTGTACTTTATTGATATGGTCAGTTATGTTGATAGTTTTCCTAATATTGAACCAGCCTTGCATTCCTGGTATAAATCTCACCTGGTCATGGTGTATGATCTCTGAGATATACTGCTATAAACTCCTTGATGGTATTTTATTTAATTTTTTTGCATGAATATATATTTAGGAAATTGGTTTCTCTGTTTTTGTTCTTATGGGTTTAGTTATCAAAATCACGTTTGTGGCATAAAATAAATTTGGTAAAACTCCTTCCTTACCTATTTTTTCAAATAGTTTAATAGTAATGGGGGTTAATTGTTCTTTAAATGTTTGGTGGAATTCACTTAAGCATTCATCTGGTCCTGAGGATTTTTTTTTTCTCATGGAACTCATCTATAACTCATTCAATTTATTTTTCTAACAGGAGGTTATTTATGTGTTCCATTTCCTCTTCTGTTAATCTGGACATTTTATATTTTTGCAAATACTTATCCATTTTACTTACATTGTCAGTTGCATTGGCATATAATTGGGTAAAATAACTCCCAAATATTGCTCAAATTTTATATTCATCAGTGGTACAGTGACCCATTTAATTTTTGATATCAGTAATTTAGTTTTCTTCTTTTTTAAAATCAAATTTACTAATGGTTTATGCATTTTGTTTGTTTTTTGATAAAATCAGTTCCTACTTTTATATATTAGACTTTTCATATTCTATTTTATTAATATCTCCTATGATTTTTTGGGATTCTCATTTTGGTGTTTAATTGAGGATTTTAAATTTCTTCTTTTTGCAGTTATTTTTAAATTGAATGTCCAATTCATTGCTTGGTTCTTTTATTAATGTATGGTTTAATGATGTATGCATTTAGAGATATAAAATTTCCCTTAAACAGTCTCTGTGCACATCCCATAAATTTTGCTGGTTTATCTCTTTGTTGTCATTCTCTTTAACAAAATTATTGATTGTTTCTGTGATTTATTCTTTGACCCATTCTTTAGGATTCTTGGTGACTAGAGACTGGACAACTTAGATTATTTAGTTTCTCTGGTATTTTCATTAGAAATGCTTGAAAATCCTCTATTTCATTAAATATCTATTTTTGTTCTCCCAGAAGGATTATACTCAGTTTTGCTGGGTAGGTTATTAGTCATGATCCCAGTCCTTTTGCCTTCCAGAATATCATATTCCAAGCCCATGACTCCTTTAATATAGCAGTTGCTAAATCTTGTGTGATGTTGACTAGGGTTCCACAGTATCTGAATGGTTTCTTTCTTGCTGTTTCAAATATTTCTCTTTGACTTGGGAGCTCTTGAATTTGACTATAATATTCCTGGGAGTTTTCATTTCAGGATGTCTTACAGTTGGTGATCAGTGGGTTTGTTTTCAATTTCTATTTTAACCTATGGTTCTAGGATATAAGGATAATTTTCCTTGATAATTTCTTGAAACATAATGTCTAATCTCTTTTTTTGGTCGTGGCTTTCAGGTTATCCAATAATTCTTAAATTATCTCTGCTTGATTTACTTTCCAGGTCTGTTGTTTTTCTGATGAGATATATCACATTTTATTCTATTTTTTCAATCTTTTGACTTTGTTTGTTTCTTGATTTCTCATGGAGTAATTAGTTTCCACTTGCTCAATTCTAATTTTTAAGGAATTATATCTTCAGTGACCTTTTGTACCTCTTTTTCTATTTGAGCAAATCTGTCTTTTTAAGATGTTAATTTCTTCAATACTTTTTGTACTTCTTTTACAAAGATGTCAATTGTCTTTCATTTATTTCTTTACCTATTCTTTCCTCTACTCCTCTTATTAGACTTTGAATATAACATTTTAGTTTTTTCAGGAATTCTTTTTGGACTTGTGTCCATTTCACTTTTTTTTTCTTTGAGGCTTTGCTTGTAGCTGATTTAACTTCATTCTCTTCTGAGTTTGTGTCTTGACATTTCCTGTAAACATTAGTAACTTTTTATTGCCAGGTTCATTTTGTTGTTGTTGTTGTTTGCTCATTTTCATCCTAATTCTTCATTTGGAACTTTATGTTAATATTAAATTCCATGGCATGGGGAGGTATGGTGTGGAGGGAAGGTGTCTTGTCATAAGCTGCAGACTTTTTTGCACTGCTGTTTTTTGAGCTCATTCTGGAGGTTCAGAAGTTTTCATTGCTTCTATGGTGATGTGATATTGAGAAAGGTGGGCTTACTCCTCTCTTGGTCTACAATCTAGTCCTTACTCAGGAAAGACACCTGATCATTGATTGCATTTGACACTGCCTCTTCTTCCTTGGAACCAAAAACAATACTGTTCCTTAGGGTCCCTGACCCCTTGGGCCAGAAGTGACACTGTGCCTCAGGGTTTTCATTCTTTCTTGATTGAAAGTGCTCCTCTCCACCTTTGAACTGTGACTCAGAAGTGAGTATAGGCAATAGAATTGTCAAACAGTTGTCCTCCAGGGCTCCCACTTCCTCTTGACTGAAAGTTTTTCTATCTGCTCTTGAACTATGACCCAGAAGTGGGTATACACAATGGGGTTGACAGTGTTTAGTCTTGTGTTCAGTGTTAGCATAGGATACCCTGTAATATCTCATGTGTCACACATCTTTCTTTCCAACCTCCTATGTTTTCTTGGGTTGGAAGAACATCTTATTCTGATTTTGTTGTTGTTGCTGACTCTAGACTCTTGTCACTCTAGAATTCAATTTGAGGTGTTTTTTTAAAGTTATTTGAAGTGGAATGTTGGGAGAGCTTAGTTGAATGCTATATTTTGAAATCTTGGCTCTACCCCCCTCTCCCCCCAGGAAAAATGCAGCAAGTAGTTTCAGATTGTTCAGGCAGCTTCATGCAGGTTAGTAAAGTTTCTTCTACCTTGGCCAGCACAACCTTGGTTTTCTTCTACCTTGAAATCACAACAGACCAATGGAAAGAACATGGACTTTGACATCAGAGAATCTGAGAAAGTATTCCAGCTGTATTGGTCATTAGCTATGCAATTTTGGTTATAACACTGAACCTCTCTGGGTCTCTTTCATAATGAAGGGTTCAGACTTGATTTTCCTATCATCTCTAAATCTTATGTTCCATTATCATTCACTTCAGCAATCAGTTACTGTTTTTGAGGCACTCCTCTTTAGTTCACAGACCTTTCTCTTAGCCCTTATGCTCCACAGTAATAATTATCTGATGTGTCAAACTAAGTGGTCCTGGGTCAAGTTTTGCCTTTAGTTGCTCTTCTGAGAAATGAATTCAATAAAGTTTTCTATTTTCCTAATGTTCTTTTTCCAGACTATCCTCTTTTGGAGACTATATTTTCTGTCTCTGAGGATAAGAACATGGTGGCCATTTCACTTACTCTCTCTGCCTAGTTCTTTTCCATTAATCTACTGTATGTGTTCACTGCTCCTGCCTTTGCACCTGCCATCTCTGATACTCTTATTGTCTCTCATATTTTCTCATAGGACAAAGCTGTCACCTACTCGCATGTAGTGTGGTTGAAGAGTCCTAATTTTTTTAATCTAAAGCGAAAGAATCTTTTTGCAATCTTGATTCTGGGCTTCAAAATACATACTTGCCCTTTAATAGCAAATCATTCTGATTTCTACAACTATTCAAAATACTTAAGTCCACACATTCACACATTTGTAATTCTTGAAGATTTCTCAGTTCCTTTGCACTGGTCATTCCATCTCTTAGGTCTACAATTCCTGATTTCTCCAACCACAACTCTTCCCCAAGGACTATTCCATCCTCACTTATTCTCAGCAGAATTTCCATTGAAAACAGTCTGACAGACACTTCTGCCTCCCACCCAGTTTCTGAGGTTAGTTTCCATAATTTACAGTCCCTTATGGGGGAGATAAGGCATCCTTTCAGAAAGTTTTAGGAACATTTTAATATTAATACTTGGGGAAAGAATAGACCTTGGAGGAAAGTTGTGGTTAGAAAAGTCAGGAAATCATAAGACCAAGGAATGGAATGATCAGCGCATGGGAATAGGAAGAATATTCTAATATCAATGATATCCAAATTAATAGTATACAAAAGATTTACTGATAATTTAATCAGGGTTCCTCTGATGAGCAATTATTATTTATTTAGGATGGGTAGAATTCCATATATCATTTTCACTAAGTCAAATAAGGCTGCCTTGAGGTAAATAGACCTTAAATAGAAAAAAAAAAATAAAGGAAATATTCTGACTGATAGAGTAGGAATAGATATAAAATATAGAGGATAGTTTAAAAGGAGATTTGAGTTAAGAGTAGGAGAAATAGCCAAATGGCATCTTAAGCCATGTATGACTAGAAGAAGAGGCAGCCTGGCTGTGGAATTAAAATGAAAGATAACAAATGTTCAGTCCATTTGCACCAATGTTGTGCAAGAAATATTAAAAGATCCAGAGGATAGTCTCAAACATGTTAAGGGAAAAAAAAAAACTTTCTTGAGGGGAAAAAACTTTTATGGGGGAGGGGAGTGTCATAGAAATATATCTACAAAAACTGCAAATGAGGAGGAATGGAGTAATTTCAATATTCATTTCTGGAGGCAATACCTACACAGATCACATAATAGGTTCATCTAAGTACAGAAATATCACAGGTCTTTGGATTCTTCCGCCTTTCCCTTTCTTCCAATAAGAGATTGAGGAAAATAAATGGTGTTTGCCTGGAGGTATTTATGGTGAAGAAAGGGTTTGGCAAGTAGTGAAGTTTGGGATAAGAACAAAAGGAAATGGAAGAAAGCCCCAAAGTGGTGAAAAATGGTGAATGTGATGTCTTCTTTTTTGCACATGGGAGATGGGATTGAAAGGTTGGACTCATTCTTACCTTTCCAGGGGAAGTACTTGGAAAATGGAGAGAACCATGGGGAATGGCAAGAATTAAGATTTGACAATCCTTTGATCAACAGAGAACAGCAGGCAAAGTGGTTTACTTGGTTGGGGGAAAGTAGGTCCTGTCATTGAGGGATTTCACCAAAGAAGTCATCGTAATTTGGACTATCAGTGGTTCTGGAAATTTGTACAGATTTTTGGGATTATTTTTTCTTTCAAGAGTCTCTTTTCAAATTCCCTTTTAACAGAAAATTTTCTGTAATGTTGCGAACCAATGCTTGCAAGTGGGAGTATTTTGGCTATGGAAGAGGGGAGGAAATCATGCATACATTTTCCTGGGTTTGATTGTGGGTGGGGGGCAGTTCATAGTTGAAGTTAAAAAATTTCCCAGAGTACATCTGTTGCATCAAAGCTACTCATGACATGCTGTCTGAGTAGATTTTGCCCTACAGTGTAAGGTGAATAGTTATTACATCCTTCACTAAGCCTGAGTCATCCTTCATTTAAAAATACAGAGGCCATTTGCTGAGAGCTCCCTTTTCTCACCTCCATTATTTCCTCCTTTACTCACCTCACACAGAGTAGTCCTTCTCCTTGTCAAGGCTAATCCCTCTACACACTCCCTTGATCTCATTGCATTATTTCTTCTTCAGCAGATTGTCCCCTCTCTCATACCCATTCTATACTGACTGATATTCTGCTGCCTACGAACACTTCTGTGTCTTCCACATCATGGGAAAAAAAAAAAACAACTTTCATCCAATCCTATTAACCCTACAAGCTGTCATTCTATATCTTTCAACCCTTCAGTTACTAAACATCTTGAAAAAGCCATTGACAGTTAGTGCCTCCACTCCCTCTCCTTTCACTTGCTTCCAAAACCTCTGCTTTTGACTTTGTTCTCTAAAGTTACCAATGATTCCTTAACAGCAAAATCCAATGTCTTTTTCTTAATCCTCTGACTACTTGTTCACAGTTTTCTTTACTAGATCTTCATCTACATCACACTCACTGTTTGTCCTGGATCGTCTTCTTTTCTTCTTCTATGTTATTTCACTTGTTGATTTTGCCAGTTTCCATGGGTTCAATTGACATCTCTTTGTAGATGATTCTCAGATCTTTATATTCACTCCTAACCTCTCTCCTGCCCTCCAGTCTCACATATTTGATGTTTCCATGTTCTGTTCTTCATTAAACTCTAGTGGCCTCTAATACCTGCAGAATTAAGTGTAAAGTTCTATTTGACTTTCAAAGTCGTTTCCAGCTAGGTCTCTCTATTTTTAATCTTTTTAACTGTTTTACTCATTTCCCCATATTCTGGTTCAGTGACACTGGTCTCATTCCTTCGTTTTACCTTTTCATTTACTCTTCCCAAGCCTGGAACATGTTCTCTCCATAGCTTGCCTTTTCTTGACATCCTTTAAGATTCAATTCAAATCCCAACTTCTTCAAGAGGTCCCCCTCTGTCCTTCCCCCACTAGTCCTCCCACTCCCTTCACTAATGCCTATTACCTGAAATTAGCTCCCATTTACACTTCTCCTATCTTACACATCCAGAGTGTTTTGCATTCCCTCCCCTTGCAATGGCATGTGAGCTCCTTGAGGGCAGAGAGCAGGTTTTTACCTCTCTTGGTATCCTAACTGCTTAGTTTAATGCCCAATAAAAGGTTGTTTACTGATTTATTGTTGACCTCCCATTTATCTACCTCTGTTTACCTTTCTCAACTCTTAATCCTTTTTTTATTCCTTGGGCCTTATCATCTGTCTACTCCTTCTATCCTTTATAAACCTTTTAAAATTTGGACTCCATTTTTTATAGGACCTACTCAGAAAAATAGACTACTATTTTTGAATGAGTAAATATTAAGAAGTTCTCCCTTTATAGAGAACTTATACTTGCCTCTTAGGAACTTCCAGCCCTTGTTTCTAGTTTCTGAGGCCATACAGAATAAGTCTAATCCTTCGTCTCAGGTGACAAGTCTTAAAACACCCAAAGACAACTAGCTTGTCCTTTAGGTCAGTTCTCCAGTTCTCCACTGTTCCTACCCTGATCTGCATATGACACAATCTTGAAGCTCTTTACTCTACTGGTTGCTCAACTTTGAATGCTCTCTAGATTTAGGTGGTGCCCAGAATTGTACTTATGTCTCCTCTTTAAGACCTTTCCAGACTTTTGACTGTAAGTTTCAACTCATAATATTGTTTTTATTTTTTTTCTCCCTAAAACAACTGACCTCTTTCCTTGATGCGCTGCCTGTCTATCCTTGGGGTACCTGAAAGAATCTTCATCCTTAGTTATATTCCTCACTAACCCTATTCTATTACTGCCTACTACAAAACACAGTCAAATAAGGATTAGAGCAGTATACAGGTAGATTTCATCTTTTCTCAGGAGAAATTTCCAAATAATCCTTCAAAAATGAGTTGTTACATCTTGGAAGGTAGTAAGTTAGTTCTTCATCAATTGAGGTTTTCTTGACCAGGATGGATGACCACTTCTTTTGCATGTTGTAGAAGAAATTCCTTCTCAGATATACTTTGAACTAGGTATCCTCTAACAAGCTTCTTTTTCAACCATATATGGTTCTGACCTCAGGCTTGAAGTCTAAAAGTCTGTTCCACTTATTAACCCTGCCTGATCCAATCTAAAATGACCTGCCATCTCTTCTCTGCTCCCAGGCCGAATTCAGTAACACAATGTACTATCTACATGGAACCCTCATCTCCACTGACTTAACTACGGGCTTCATTTCTGTCCTAGAAAGTATATCAGTTGGCATGAAAGCCAGTCCAAGGAAGAGGTTCCTGCAGATAAACCCAGTAAGAGCTACTGGAGATTTTAAAGAAGAGAATCATTATAAATTACAACAGAGATATAGAGAAGTTATTAAGGGTGGTATTTGTATAGTATTTGGGACATAAAAGTCAAAAAGCATGGCAAGGAACTTCCTATGTGTCTTTTCCCCTGCTGCTGCTGCTGAGTGCCCCTCATTTGTGGGTGAGTTGTTTTGTAGCTACTTTTCTTACTATGCCATTTCAGCAAATGCCTTTCCTTAGTCTATTGGAATTTGGGAACATATCAAATTTTCTCTTGTCAGCTTTACCAATCATCAGGCTTACTCACGGCAATGTTAACTAGGAGGTAGGAGTGACAGTGGTGCTTTCATAATGACTGATAGGAAATCAGGGAATCTAAAGAATGACTATGGAAAAATCATATGGGTCATAGAATTAGAACTGGAGAACATCCAGTCCAATCCCACGCTTTTACAGATGAGGAAACTGCGGCCCAGAGAGGTTAAATCATTCACCCATTCTGACACTCAAGATAATGACATTGGCAGGATTTTCATTTTCCACTGGTACTTTGCTGTCTCTCCCGTAAAGAGCATTAGAATCAATAGAAATGAACCACAGAGGGAAAAAATGCATGCAAATACATATATATGTGTATGTATGTCTATGTAAACATATGTAGGAAATTTATTTCTATTTCATGAAACAATCTTAATTTTCCTCTGCCCAAGGTTTGTGAACATAGATATTTCCTTTATAAAAGAAATCCCTATATTTATGATTGGTTTCTGTTTCACACATCAATTCAGCTATATCCTGCAACATGAGGGAATATTCTTTAGTATAAAGGAAATGTTGGATACACTTGGGATTCTTAGAAAAGCTAAAAGCACTTCTAAGAGTAAAAGTGAACTTAAACTATTTGTCACAACAGTGTGAAGTTAAAAACAAAGCCTTCCTTTGGACTCCATAGACATTAAGTACTGCCACGTGAAACTGGCTAAATGTTTGATCTGTTTTTGTTCTCATAAAAGTTATTTCTTTTTACATTGCTTTAAATTTAAAAAAAAATTTTTTTTAAAGAATGAACATAATTACACCACAGATTTTAAGCTGAAAAATAACTGACTGATATTTTTAGTCTGGTAAAATAGAGAGCAGTGCCCCCTAGTGCTCTCATACACATTGATACAATAATGAACCTCTTTCTTTCAGCTCTGGACAGCCTCAGAATGAATGAATTTAATCCAATTCAACAAAAATTTATAAAGCACTTGTTATGTGTTAGGTGGCACAGTAGGTAGACTGGTGGGCCTGAAATCAGGAAGAATCCTCTTCCTGAGTCCTAATCCGACCTCAGGCACTAACTGTGTGACCCTGGGCAAGTCACTTAATGCTGTTTGTCTCAGTTCTGATCTATAAAATTAGCTGGAGAAGGAGATGGCATACTACTCCGGTACCTTTGCCAAGAAAATCCTAAATAGGGTCATAAAGAGTCGGACATGATTGAAATGGCTGAACAACAAAATTGAGCAGAATACAAATCTGGCCCTTGAGGGGAATGGAAACTTTAGATAAAACAAAGTTCCTGCCTCATACTTTTTTGCACAGAGGCAAGAAGGACAGGCCAATTAAATTTAATATATAACAATACTAACAAAACGTGATAAGTCAATTAGAGGAATCCACACTGAACCTTTGTTTGCTTAATGCCAAATCAAGAAAATGCATTCCACTTCATTTTTAAAGAGAAAAATCAGCCAATCCAGATAATCGCATTTTACTAAGATGTTTTTGATGACGTTTTCATTAAGTAGGCGATAAACCCTCTCCACCAAGGTTATCAGTCTGAGTAATACATGGCTACATAACTTATTGCTTGGAAGAATGAAATCTAGCCTGGAAAAGAGAAAGATTAATAAAGAATTGAAACCTAAGAGACATAGAGGGATGGTAAGGGAGTACCTGGTAACACTTAATTAGGCTACATTGGACAATATGTTTTTGGAAGAATTCGCAGAGTCACTATCATTTATCTTTGAAAGAATAAGAGAATAATTAAATGATAATTAAGAAAATAGTAGAGGAAAACAGAAGGTCCATCTTTTGAGTCAGATTTGAATTATGGTCAGAATTCAAGATGATATTGCTAAAAGTATTGGTTACTGGGCATTTAGAAAAGATGCAATGATCACAAAGAATAATCATAGATTTCTAGAGTTATGGCAAATAATTAGGAATAAAGCCCATGTCCACTGATTGGTGAATGAGCAAATTGTGTTGCACAAAAGTAATGGAATATTGCTATCAACAATGAATATGAAATATACAAGAAGGCATGGGAAAACATAAGAACTGATGTAATATTCGGTAATCAGCAAAACAACTGAGGGAAGGGCAGGGACTAAGCATTTATACAGTGCCTACTACATACCAGGCACTATGCTACCCACTTTTCAAAAACACTGTCTTATTTGATCCTTACAACTTGCCCATGAAGTAGGTACTGTTATCATCCTTTTTTTTTATAGCTGAGGAAACTGAACCAAACAGAGGTTAAGTGACTTGCCCACAGTCACATAGCTACTATTTATCTGAGGCCACATTAGAACTCGGGTCTTCCTTAGGCCAGGCCTAACATTCTATCCATTGCATCAACTGTCTCCCACAATATACACAAAGAACATGATGTCAGTGGAAAATAACAATACTGGGTATTGCATGACTATAATAACAAAGTTTGGCACTAAAGAAGAGCTATGAGATGTGTTTTCCTGCCTTCTCTACAGAGGTGAGAGACTATGGCTGTGAAATACTCTATAAACTCTCAGACTTGGCTAATGTATTAGTTAGTTTTCTTGAATTGCTTTCCCTCCCCTCTTTCCTCTCTTATACTTTCTTTTATAAATCTCAAGAAGATGTTTATTAAAAATGTTTATAAAAAAGCTTGGCAGAGTAACTGGCACATAGTAGGTCCTATTAAAAAAAAAAAAGATTATTCCCTTTCCTCCCCTTATAAGAAATTGTTCTTTGCTGGAAGAGAGGCAGAAAAGGGAAATGAAAATGATAGAAAATATATATATAAACACCATTTGAAACAAAATGACACATCACTCCAGAGTCCCATGGGTGGGAAACCTAAGGCCTCAAGGCTATGTGTGGCCCTCTAGGTCCTCATGTGCCCCTTTGACTGAACCCAAGCTTCACGGGACAAAACAAATCCCTTTAATAAAAGGATTTGTTTGGTAAAATTTGAAAGTGGTCAAAAGGCCACATCTAAAAACCTACATGTGACCTCAAGGCCACAGGTTCCCCAAACCTGGGCTAGATGATAATACAGTTGTGTGAACTCAGAATTGGGTGAATGCTAGGGCCCCAAAAATTAGTGTACTAATGCCACCTTGAAGAATGGCTCCAGTGAAACATCTCAAGAGTCTATCTTCAAGCAGGTATTGTTGAAATTCTTTATCCATAACTTAGATCAAAAGTCAGCAGGGAATGGGGGAAAGCGTATTAAATTTGGAGTCAGGATGGCTTCATAAGCTGACTTCAATTGGATGTCTCACTCTCCTCAACTCTAAAATGGAGATAATATCCCCTACATCACAAGGTAGCTAGATGAACTGAATCAGACAATATATGTAAAATACTTTGCAGACATTAAATCACTATATAAACACCAGTTATTATTAGAGAGATAAAATATATCCCAGGTCATAGAATTTCTAAGTGGGAACGGGGACCATCATCCAAATATCCTGACATCCAGTCTAGTCCTCCTATTGGGAAGAATATTTATTGATTTTAGTGTCAATAGACCTGAATTCAAGCCCAAGCTATCTGACCCTGGTCTCGAACTTTTTTGTGCCTTCATTTCCCTTATATGTAAAATGCCAATAATAATTGTACCATTTAGCATAAAAAATATTTCTGTGAAAAAAGTGATCAAGTCGTCATTAATATCAAAGAAGCAATTCTTAAGAACTATGTTCTAGGTACAGTGCTAAATGCTGAGAATACACAGAAAGAGAAAAACAGGGTCTTTTCCCCCAAGGAGCTCTCATTCTAATAAGGAAGATCTCATGCCAAAAGCAATGCCCATAAAGTAATCTTAAAAAGAAAGTATTGGTGGTGGAGCTGGGTGTGGGGATTATGGACCAGAAAAGGCCTCTTGTAGAAGGTACTATTTGAGCTGAGTTAGGAAGAACCCAAGATAGAGAAATAAATTGGGAGAATGTTCCAGACACGGGCAACAAGGCAACAAAAAGGCACAGAGTCTTAAGATGGAGTGAAGGAAGGATGGGGTCACTGGATTGTATACTGTCTAGAGGGAAATAAAATATAAATGGACAGTTAGGTGGTGCAGTGGATATAGTGCAGGGCCTGGAGGGATGAAGATTCATCTTCGTGAGTTCAAATCTGGCCCCAGAAGCTTATTAACTGTGTGACCCTGGGCAAGTCACTTAACCCTATCGGTCTCAGTTTAATCTGTAAAACGAGCTAGAGGAGGAAATGGCAAAATGCTCCAGTATCTTTGCCAAAAAATCTCCAAATGGGGTCAGATGGGTTGGACACAAGTAAAATGACTATATTTCAACAACAAGAACCACAAAAAGTATAAGAAGATTTAAAAGGTAAGAAGGAGCCAAGACTTGTGAGGTTAAAAAGTCAAACCAAAGATTTTATGTTTTATTAGAGTACAATCTAAATACAAGGTTTCAATATCACATCATGCTTTCTCTAATGAGGTATATCTAAATTATCCATCTGGCATTTGAATATCTTGGGTGTCCCGGGAGAGAGAATAAGGTAAGATGGTCTACTCAATCAGTTCTTTAGAGCAAAAGGTAAATTATGTCATTGTAAATAAATAGATATCTTTTAAACTTTCAATATTTTGATCTATCTTATCCATTTAAACAAATGTATTTAATTAAAAATAATGTGTTCTAATTTTTAAACATTGGATTGGTTAAAAGCTTGAGTGTCTGTTGATTCAGTGACCAAATTGAAGCTTTGCTCAAGTATGACTAATTCTTGGGCATAGATTTCTTTCATTAATATGTCCTCCAAGCATTAAATCAATGAAGAGAACTTTGTAATGCAGATTTTAAAAATTGGTCTTTAGCCACACTATTGGCTTACAACCAAATGTATTATTTGACATCTCAAAAACAGGTTTATTTTAATTCGTTTTTATAAACATAGGCCTAATGTGGAAGAAACAAATCATTTGCTAATCTGAATTAGATGCTGCTTAGCAAAACCTGAATTCAATATGTAGTTATAGGAACCTTCAAGAGAACCTACAAAGTAAAGCTGAATCAAAAAGTTATGGTCACAAACTGATTTTCTGCATCTACAATGCTATTTTTTTTGGCAGATACAATGTAGGAAAGGACCCGCAGACCTTTTTACATGTTAAAAATGTTTAATTGGCCAGATCTTGCTTCACTCTACCATCAGTTAGCTTATCTCGTTGCTATTCAGTCATCTCAGTTGTGTTTGACCCTTTGTGACTCCATTTGGGGTCTTCTCGGCAAAGATACTGGAGCAGTTTGCCATTTCTTTGTCCAGCTCATTTTACAGATGAGGAAACTGAGGTAAATAGGGTTAAATGACTTACCACACGTCACACAGCAAGCAAGAGTCTGAAGTCAGATTTGAACTCACCAAGATGAGTCTTCCTGACTGTAAGTCTGGCACTCTATCCACTGTTCCACCCAGCTGCATCCCTTTCTCTACTTCTAGTTAGTTGCTTTTTTAGCTGTTTGTTTGAAAATCAAATAGCCAGGTTTGTTAATATTTTTGTAAAAGAAGAATAATAATCTATTAATTAGAGCCCAAGGAACTCCTCTAGTCATTTTTATTTCCTCATTTCTGCCATTTTCATTAGACTTCATCTGTAAGATTGGGTTCTCTTTTGACAATCATATTTTTAGGAAGGATTCTAGCAAACTAGAAAGCATCCCCAGGAAGCCAACCAGAGTGGTTTAAGGACTGCAAAACCATGAGGCTTAATCAAAGGAAGTAGAGATGTTTTGCCAAGAGAAGACAGTTTGGCAGTTTTCAAGCTACTAAGAGATTAGCTATTTATTTGTTGGGTGTGATAAAGGGCATTCCTGTGCAGGTACAATTTTGATCAGAAGACTGCCCTCTTACATCCCTTCCCTCTCTTATGTCTCTCTAACATGCAAGAGTATCAAATTTGAAATGAACCTATCAACTGTAGAAACTTTGAAAAAGCTCAAATATTTTAATTTTTGTTTTTGCACAAATAGATTATCCCAACCACCAATGTTCATGCTCAATACAGGATCATATGATTTTAGAATTGTGGAAGAGACCTTAAAGTAAACATGATAGAGTAGTGTAACAGAAAAAGCACTAGATTTGGATTTTAAAAACCAGGGTTCAAATCCTCTTCTATTTACTACCTGTATAACTTTGGAAATGGGCAGCTAAATGGCTCAGTGGATAGAGTAGCAAACCTGGAGTCAGGAAGACCTGAATTCAAATTCAGCTTCAGATCCTTACTAGCTGTATGATCCTGGACAAGTCACTTAACCCTGTTTGCCTCAGCTTTCTCATTTGTAAAACGAGCTGGAGAAGAAAACAGGAAACCACTCTAGTATCTTTGCCAAGAAAAACCCAAATGGGGCTATGAAGAGTCCAGACACTGCTGAACAGCAAAAACTTTGGACAAGACACTTAACCTCATTGGGCCCCAATTTTTTTATCTTCAAAATGAGTGTTTTTGACTAGATGACATACTAACTTTAAAACTGATTCTATGATCCTATGATTTCCTCAAGGTCACAGAAATAGTAAAGAATAGGTCATTTGATTCCAAACTCTTGCCCTTTCCACTATGCCACACTGTATCATGATATCCACTCCAAAAATGTAAGTGATACACTTTTACCTATTCCCAGATTCCCATTAAGTTGACCAATAGCCATATATCATTCATTAAGTAATTTCTATCATTCCACTATCTCTGTTATTTTCAGTCTACATAACTTAAAGTTACATATCCCCTTTCTTTAAAGTAGTACTTCTTTTTCTTCAGACTAATACTAAAAGGTTTCAGATTATTCATGAAAAGAATTTCATTACAAATTCTTTTATAAAATAAGCACATTTCAACTGTACAAGTGAACTTGCTAAATAGTATAAACTAGTGTTATGGTACCCCCTAGTGGAGAGAGATGCCAGTGCAGCATCTGCAATCAAAGAGAGCTGCAAAGGAGGGGGTCCTTGAGGCAGCTCTTAAATCCCATCATGCTCTAATATCTGATGTACCTTTTATTTATATTAATTTTGAATAACTGCCTGAAGGGTAGGGAGGGAGAGCCAGAGAAAACTGTTGTGTTTGCATAAGACTGAATTCAGGTCTTTTATTAATTGTCATACATATGTTTTGAAATGTTGGAAACTTTCCTTAATATGTTGGACTTGGTTTATAATACTTCAGTACACCTAAAGTATCAATGCTGACTATCAAAATGCTAATTTCAGAGGTATAAAACCCCCTTCTTTTCAATCAAATGGAGAGGGCATATTCACTATTGATTTTGGAGAAGTTAATTTCAACCAAAGAATTAACATATGAACAGTTACTACCTCTGTCCCCCAGGGCTTTAGAATTCTAGCCTTCTAGATAAAGGAGAAAGACTTGGGGTAGTGTAGTAGATGGAAGTCTGTCCTTGGAGCCAGGGAGACCTTGCCTCTGATACATACTGGCTTTGGGTAAGCTACCTATCTTCTAAGATGCAACTTTCTGAGAAAATAAATTGTAAAGAAGGTGCTGACCTGCTTTGGGAGAGTGAATTTCTTCATCAAGGAAATCTAATGTAATCACAAGTTTAGTTCCTATCCTCATAAAACAGTTACTAAAAGCATACAATTTGCTTAAGAGAGAGGAAGGGAAGGAGGGAGGGAGGGAAGGAGGGAGAGGGAGAGAGAGAGAGAGAAAGAGAGAGAGAGAGAGAGAGAGAGAGAGAGAGAGAGAAAGAAAGAAGCAGGGAGCTAGGGAGCGAGGGAGGGAGGAAGCAAGGACGGAAGATGAGAAAAGAAAAGAAAAAGAAACAGAATTTGGAGTCAGAAAACCTGACATCGGGAAAAAACAGAATTTTTTTGGACCTAAGTTTAGTAAGCTATAAAACAGTGAGTTGTACTAATGATATCTGTGATCCTGTCTAGCTTTAAAATCCTCTATGGGTAAAAGCAGAGTGTAAGCTGGGGAATATCTCTTTTGTAAACACAGTAATTACAGTACATAGATATTTCCAAAGTTCCCAGTACATGACATCTTGATCCAAACGTCATTTTAAAGTACAGTGAGGATAAGAAAGGAGATTAATGCTGACAAATATTTATTAAACACCTCCTATTTTAGGTTACTATGATAGGTGCTAGGGGTGACTCAGATTTTTTAGAAAAGAAAGAAACTACTTTCTTTGGAGCTCACAAATGTAAAAAATCATAATGTTTAGAGTCATATTTTATGGGTATTTTGAGGTGGCTATGTGAGAGCTGCGATATGTTGCTGCTGCTATGCCACCATCTTCCCTAATCTGATCAAAAGGAATTGTTTAAGCTCACAGAGCTAGTAAGTAGTCGAGTCAGCATTTGAACTCTGGGTCTCAGAAAAAAAATCATAATGTTAAATAACAAAACATCACATTTGTGAAATCTCAAATTTGCAAAGTGTTTTTCTGATACTATCTTTATGAGATATGCAACACAAATACTATTTCCATTTTACTGACAAGGAAATTAAGTTAGCCTATAAGTATTAGAAAAGTGATTGCTACATAGGCTTCTCCTTATGTAAAGGGCAGTATTTTTTCATTATCTTAAAAACAAATCAATCCATTTTAAATTGATTGAACAAATTAATACAATTTTGTCAATATATTTTGTTTTGACATCACCCACATTTATCTTTTCTCCCTCTCAGAGAGTTATCATTTATACAAAGAATTTTTTAAAAAAGAAAATTTTTTTTAAAGTTCAGCAAAATTAAACTTAAAAAAAAATAAAAAACAACCCGTTTGGCATCATATATAATGTTCCACAATCTCTACAAAGCTAGAGATATCTTTCCATTTTGCTCTTCTTTGGGGCCAAGCTTTGTCTTTTCAATTTCACAGGATACAGCTGTGACGATTTTGTTGTTCTTTCCATTCACATTCTTACTGTCATTGTGTATACACTTTTTGTGATTCTGATCATATTAATTCACATAAATTTTATTATGCTTCTTTAGACCCCATAAATTCATCATAGTCCCTGTTTCTTATGGTAAACCAATAGTCCATTAAATCCATGTAGACTACTTGTTTATACATTTCTTCACTAATGGACATCATCATCTTCATTTTCTGGAAGATCACGTCAGCCCTAGATTCACATCTGAGAAGGACTTTTAGCTTCTATATCTCCTTCCCCTGAATGGGTGGGCTCTTCCCCTGCCAGGGTACTTGCTTCTGCCACCTCCCCACTCTCTCTTTTACCTTTCTTGAATGTTTTGTCTACCCTTCTTTGAATATAAGCTTCTTGAGAGCAAGGAGTTATCTTTCCTTTCTGTTTCTATTTGTATCTTAGCAAGTGCCTGGAACACAGTAAGGGCTGAATAAATACTTGTTGAATTAACTTGACTTACTAAACGTATTGCCCAATTATTGCCCTGGGGGTCCTTATCTATCGACCCCCGAGACAATATGTTTCTTTCCTCAATGAACTTAGTGCCTGACTCATAGTCTCTCTCCAGCACAACTCTTGCCATTACTCATGGTCACTCAAATACCCTAACTTCCCTATTCCTCAATCTGATCCATTCCTATGTTGTAATCCTCCATTTCACCTCAGTTACACATAGAAACAGGCATATTCTTGATCTTGCTCTCACCCACAAGTGTTCCGCTTTCATACTCATGTACTCCAAAATTCCCTTTCCTGAACATAATATTTTATCATTCCACCTTTCCTATGATTTTCAACTTCTAATTCTGTTCTTTGTCCTCTCTGTGATCTCCATATTCTTTGCACTGGTTATACTTGCCTCCCTTCCTTATTCATCTCTGCACTATCCTCTACTCTTAAATCCCTTGACCCTTGTCCTATTACCTTTCTAAATCCCAACCCTTAATCATTCCCACAATCTGCTCCTATTTACATGATGCTGAATAAATGTGGAGAAAAATCATGAAACTGTGCTGATTGGGCCCTCTACAAATTTGTGTTCTAATGTCAGTTGGACTTTCACTGCAGTGAGTGAGGTTTTCTTTTTATAACTCTCCATTCAACAATTTGCTCCTCACCTTTCCATGATAGCTATTATAAATATGCTTATCTCTCCTTAAGCCTCCTTTGGCATCTCCAACCCCTATGATCTCTACTTAAGACTCTGTTTCATACTTCACTAAAAAAAGATGAGGCTATTTGCCCAGAGCTTCCCTTTATATCTGCTTCTTCTTTTCACATCATCACTTGGATATCTTTCCTCACTATTTCTTCCTTCCCTCCTATAGTGAATAAAGCACTAGCTCTTCTTCTTGGGCATCTAGGTGGCACAGTGGATAGCATGCTAGGCCTGGAGTCAAGAAAACTCATCTTCCTGAGTTCAAAGCTGGCCTCAGACACTTACTAGCTGTGTGACTCTGGGAAAGTCACTTCACCCTGTTTGTCTCGGTTTCCTTATTTGTGAAATAAGCGGAAGAAGGAAATGGCAAACCACTCCAGTATCTATGCCAAGAAAACCCTAAATGGGATCATAAAAAGTCAAATGGGACTGAAAATCAATAAACAACAACTTTCTCCTAGACAGGACAAACCTTTCTGCATCTACTCTTGATCACATGCCATCCTATTTTCTTTAGCAAATTGTTCCCACTATCACCCCCATTCTCCCTCTTATCTTCAACCTTTACCTGTCTTCTGGCTCCTTATCTGACACTTATAAACAAATTGATGTCTATCTCATTTTCAAAAACTTCACCTCATCTGACCCTGTATCTTTTCTCCCCTTATCAGTTAAATTCTTTGAGAAAATCATCTATACCATGTCCCTCTACTTCCTGTCCTCCTTAATTGCTAGTGTCTTCCTCTCATAGATTATACTCCATCTACTGTTTATATATTTTGTATATGGTTAGTTATTTTCATGATTGTCTCCTCTGTTAGTATGTGAGGTGCTTGAGGGCAGGGGCTGATTCTCCATATGCCTACTACTTGGCACTGTTCCTGACACATAATTGCTTAATACTTGTTGACTGAATGACTGATCTTTTTTGTCTCTTCTCCAATGTTTATATAGCTTTGTCTGATCATCATTAAAACAAAAATTGACTTATGTGTTCTTTTTCTTTTCTTTTTTTTGGGGGGGGCAGGAGTATGTGGAAAAAAGACCAATAAACAGTTCAAAACCTAAAAAAAAAAATGCCAAGTAGATCACCAACATGAAAATTAATCTGGGAAAACAATCCTTAATTCATTAAATAATGGTGAATAAACTTTTGATATTATGTATTGACTTGTCAATAAAAGGGTCTGTTGATTTTTAAAGTATTATTTTAACATGAAAAATGACCAGAAATATTACTGCTCATACCACACAAAGTGAGTGAGTTACAGGTGACAGCTACACAGATTGAGCTTTTCATTCTTTTCAACAGTGAAATAACGAGGGCATAAATTCTATAGAGTACAAATGTTGATACCCTAAAAATACACCAGATGGCTCTAGAGAGATACACTCTCTGTCTCTCTGTCTCTCTCATATCTGTATATCTATCTACTAAACTATCTGTATGTTCGTCCATCTATCTATACATCCATCTGTATATTCATCCATCCATTTATCTATCTGTCCAACCATCTGTATGTCTATCTGTCTATCTATATGTCTGCCTGTCTGTCTATCATAACAACTATTCCCTACAGGACAGCATCTCTTTCTAATATAAAATCTTTCGACCTTAAGGAATGGCTAATAGGGTCTTTGACTAATGAGAGATCAATATATTTTAATTGATGACAGTGGTAACAGTTTGTCATTCTTTTAAATAAAAAGGTATGATTCCTAGTTTAAAATAAATTTAAAATAAAGATTTAGGATCTAAGCTCTGATGTTCTATGATTGCAAGTCAAAGAAGGGAAAGAAAGAAAAAAGGAACGTATTAAAGCTGAAATTTAATTGCTCACAGGTTGGAGTTTTAAACTGAGCTGTAACTAGAAATTTGGAGTCTCTAAGCAAAAAAATTCTAAAAGCTCTCTTGCTCTTTGTTTAACAATCACATTTCTAATTTCCCTAAATTGTAATTTATACTTAACAAGAAAAAGGAAGCAGATTGATTAGAACTATAATGAGGTTCTGCCTAGTCTGCTTTTTATTGCCTTTTGTATTTTTCATGTTCAAGTAACCAGCCTTCAAAAAAAATTAATGTCAGTTACCCTCACAAATTAAAATGCGTGTAACTGACACAGGTATCATATGTAAATGTTGAGTTATGACTACAACATTGCCATTAGCCTTCCATCCTTGCCTCTCTGTTGACCTCCCTTTTTCCAAATGCCCACTAATCATCTCCAACTGTATGTCCTGACCACATCAAACTCAACATGTTCAAAATTTGACTTCGAATCTCTCCCTCAAACCTGCCCTTTTTCCTAAATTTTTTTTTTTATAATGGCACCACTGTCCCCTTTGTAACCTTAAAAACTTGGAAGTCATATTTGTCTCTTCTGCTCCCTTACTCCACAATATTTCATGATATGAAGACATCTGGAAAAGGTATCTTCAAAGTTTTTTGGAGATTGTAAAATTAAAATCCTGGAGTCTATTCCAATTTTCCCAACACTGAAAGCCAATAGGGGCTATTCCAGTTGGTTCAATGCCGAAAGTCAGAAGTAGATAATCCAATGAAAATCCTGAAATGAGATGCTGATGCCTATCCACCAATCATCACCACTATTGCAGCATATGAAGGGGGCGGGGGGAGAGGGAGGCTATTCAGGAAACAAAGAAGGGTTGGTCAAAATTGCAGGTAGTTGCCTATGGGGCCCTGTCCTTGAACTGCTTATTACCCTCAGTCTTTGGAAAATAAAAAGAGAATCATCACCTGTTCTGTCCTTCAGTAAAGTTTTATTAAGCACTTACTAAGTGCAAGGCATGGCTTAAAACATAGTTCCTGTCCTTATAGAGTATGAGAAAGTCATGGCATTACATAGTGAGGGCATCAGACAAGGGGGGAAAAAAGAATGGTAATGGGTTCATAAGGAAAAGAATTCTGAGATTCAATTTCTTTCCTCAGAGAACCTATAATAATAAAACATAAAATGCATATGTTCTCCAAAGGAGTTAGGTAAAAAAAAAAAAAGGATATACGTGTGTGCGCACATGTGTGCATGCATGTGTGTATATGTGTACACATGAGCACGTGCCTGAGAAGATGGAAAAATTAGATTGTTTAAAAGGAAAAGAAGGAAGATTCTGAGGAGAAATGGCAACTAACATTTATGCAGCACTTTAATTTTTTACAAAGCACTTTACAAACATTATTTCACTCAGACCTCATGACAACTCTAGGAGGTAAATATTAAAAGTACCCTTATCTTCTTTTTACAAATGAGGAAGCTAAAGCTTAGAGAGTTTGAGTGACTAGCTAAAAAGCATAGAACTTAACTAGTGACTACCAGAGGGAGGATTTGAACCCAGGTCTCTCCTGATTCCAAAGAGAGTAGCTTTCCAATAAAACAAATTGCCTCTCAAAATGAATAGAAAAATATGCACTTCAAAGGATTTTGATGGGACTAGAAAAGCACTATACATTCCAAAATGTATCCAAAATTCCCAGGGTCTAGTCACCATTATGGTCACTAGGTAGATAAAGTGAGTCAGGAGGTCCTGAGTTCAAATCAGACCTCAGACATTCACCAGCTGTGTGACCCTAGGCAAGTTATTAACCTCTCTCTGCCTCAGTTTCCTCATCAGTAAATGAAGATAATAATAGCATTTATCTCCCAGTACTTCTGTGAGGACCAAATGAGATATTTACAAAGTGCTTTACAAACCTTAATGGCCTTTATAAGTCTTAGCTATTACAACAACTACAGTTAAAAGCCCAACTCATTCCAATACAATTAACTGCACTCTTGAAGGTAATTAATGGTTAAATAAATGCCATGTTGAACATATAGCTAAAACGTGAATATTGCTATAAAGAATGTATCTTAACTGCCACTAAAATCAAATTATCTAAGGCTTATCATCATCCTTCATTCTTGCAATGAAGTTAATGCTCTTAAATTGGTTAGCAGGCATAATATGTGAATGAGACATGTTGCTTTTCATTTTAGCGATAAGGAAACTTAGGCCCAGAAAAGTTAGGTGATTCGCTCAAGGGTACATAGGTAATCGGCATCACTGACAGAACTGGAATTTGGGTCCTCTGGCTACAGAGCCACCATTCTTTCTTCTATGTCACCCTTGCCTCCAATTTCAGTAAATGGTCATCTGATTTTTGCTCCAAGACTTCTACTATTCTCCTTCTTGAAGCTGTTCATTGCACTTCAGGATAACTCTAATTTTTAAAAATTTTAAACCTTTAGATCAATTCTAAATTGATGGGTTTTTGTTTTTAAAGCTTCTGTCTATTGCTCTGTATATTTTCATGTAATGGCAGAGAAAAAAAAATTATTATAGACTAGACCAGTGATTCTCAACCTTCCTAATGCCCCTACCCTTTAATACTCATATGTGGGCATATCTGCATGTGGGCGATCTGCCTAGAGATGGATAGAGGAGCGGTGTCTGGGTCCGGAAATATGTGCCTCGAGATGGATAGAGGAGCGGTGTCTGGGTCCGGAAATATGTGTTTTCCGATGGTCTTAGGTGACCCCTGTGACTCCTGTGAAAGGGTCGTTGCGACCCACAGGTTGAGAACCACTGGACTAGAAAAACCCTAAAAGAGAAGAATCATCCCCTGGAAAATGGATATCTACTTGGGTTCCCTTAAAATAAGTCCAATTACAAAAATATTAGCAAAAAATGAAGATATTAATAATTGCTGTGACACATACTTGTTTGCTTAAATGTTTCCTTTCTGACCCAAGCTCTTATCACTCCTCAGCATCAAGTATTTAATATGCCCTTGGAAGTGGAATATCAGTGGAATGTCAAGAATGATAACAGTTTATATTCAGTTGTATTTTGCTAACTCTGCATATTCCAAAAGAACATCCAGCAGGGAGATGAATCTCTTTTCTTCATCCTCCTCTTAAAAGTCTATTAAGGTCTTAATTTAATCCACATGGTTTGGAAACAAATTAATTTAGTTGATATGATCTTGGCTGCATGAATAAGTGTTGAATTTAACAGACAGACTTGTAGCTTCTTATCTCTTTCAGCAGCCTAGAATTTGGATAGGATTTCTCTCTGACTTTGATGAAAGCACAAGTATTTACACAAATACACATTTTCCAGTGTTATAGCTGGAAAGGGAGGAGGAAGGCAAATGAACTTGCATGAGCTTTTTAAGATGAAATAGTGTTTGATGTAAGTAACACGAGTAGTTTCATTTGCAGGTACTCAGATGAGTGTTGAAATCCAAGATGGACAGATGTAGACAAAACAATGTTTTCGTTTCAGTGCCAAAGTACTACCAATTAACCTGAGGTTAGTGTCTTGATTTTATACCCATGATTGGAGAAATTTAAGTTGGAGAGCAATAATCATAGGAGGTGCAATAAGAAACAAATTCTCATCAGAATCCATACAGAACACAGGGAAATACTGTCCCAATGGCTTCCACAGGAGGAATGAGTTACAAGAATCATCATCATCTTCAAAACTGTGCTTTTTCTTTTGTTTTTAGAAATTAGAACATAACTATATATAACTTATATATGGAGAACTTAAACTTAGATATGTAGAATTTAAAAATGGAGATGAATTGAAATAAGAATTGAGCATTTGAGAATAAGAAAGATTGTGACATACTTAACTTACTTGTCTTCCTATTGTCTGTGTGAAAGGCAAAGCACCATAATCAAAGAAGGAAATGGGTATGTTGTTAGAATGATCCATGAAAAAAAAACAACAGAATCTCAGATTCAGATTTGAAAGAGAATACTAGTCCAAACTGGGTAAAGGAGAACACCTTTTACATGCAATATTATCAAGTGGAATCCTAGACTTTGCATTAAGAATTTTAATGAAGGGAAAACTCACAACTTCCCAAGACAGACCTTTCCACTTTTAAATACCTCCAACTGTTAGGAAGTGTTTCCTTTCTTAAACTTAAATCAGCTTCTCTGTTGCATATACCTATTGCTCCTAATTCTGCCATGTGGATTGAACAAGTCCAATCCCTCTTCTATACAATTCCCCTTCAAATACCTGAAGACAGCTAGCTATATATCCCTTGTAAGGATTTTCTTCAACAGGCTAAACATTCGGAGTCTTTCAACCATGCTCTCTACAGCTACAAATTACCCATATTTTATCTGTTTAACCATTGCATTCCCCTAGTACAGCGGTTCTCAACCTGTGGCTTATGTTCAATTGGTAACAATGAAAATACATCCTCCATATCAGATATTTACGTCAAGGTTCATAACAGTAGCAAAATTACAGTTATGAAGTAGCAACGAAAATAATTTTATGCTTGGGGTTCACCACAACATGAGGAACTGTATTAAAGGGTCACAGCATTAGCAAGGTTGAGAACCACTGCTCTAAAAGAAGAATACATTCCTTGAAAGGATTGTGTAGTATGTTTTTTGTTGTTTTGTTTATCTTTGTATTGCCAAGGCCTTCTACTTAGCATGCACCCAGTAAATACAATTAATTGATCTTGAAACACTACATAATCCTAGTTACCTTCTTCTGCATGCTTTCCAACTTATTGATGCTATTTCTAAAATGTGGTACCTAGAACTGAACACAATACTCCAACTGCAGTCTGGTCAGGACAAAGTACAGAGAGAACATAAGCATTTTAGTATGTGCCTCCTTTTTTTTTTTTAAATCATGGAAAACAGATTTCCATATTTGTCATATCACAAAAAAGCAAGAAAAATGAAGAGAGAAAATTATACTTCAGTTTGCACTCATAGTTGATCAGTTGTCCCTCTGTAGGTGGATAGCATTTTTTCATCATGAGTTCTCTGAGATTGTTTTGAATCATTGCATTGATCAGAGTAGCCAAATCTTTCACAGTTGATCAACATTATATTACTGTTACTATGGACAATGATCACCTGGTTCTGCTCACTTCACTTTGCATCACTTCCTAAATAGGTTTTCCCACATTTTTCTGACAACCTCCTCCCTCCCCCATCATTAGTTATAACACACTGGTGCTCCATCACAATCATACCCCACAACTTTTTCATCCACTCTTCAACTGAACATTTTAGGTGACCAAGCTAAAATGGTTTTAAGATTTTTTTCTCTATCTCATAGCCAATTTTCTTTAAAAAAAAATGTTTTGTGTACCCTTTAAAAATTTTATCTCACTTCCCATTGTTTCCTTAGCCCCTAAACAGAAAAGATGTGTAGTAAAGCAAAACAAATCAGCTCATGGCCTATGTCTGACAATATGTCATATATATGTGTCACCTAGTGTCCACAACTATTGCTCTGGGACTTGTCTGGTGAGAAGAGAATGGCATACTTTACCATCAGTCTGATATCTTGATGAGTTACTATATTGATCAGAGTTGTGCACAGCTGAATTTCCATAAAGAATACATAATAGTGCCTTTATCACCACTTGTTCAGGGCATGATTTTCAGTATGAATACTCTGGGAGTAAAGGAAGCTAGAATGCCTCTATGTCAGGAGATGCCAACTTTTGTGTGTTGTAGATCCCTTTGGCAGCAAAGTCTGTGGACCACTACACAGAATATTTCAAAATGCATAAAATAAAATGTGTAAGATTATAAATGAAGTGAATTATTTTTAAATGTGGCTATATACATATATATATATATATACATATATATACATATATACATACATACATACACACACACACACATATACACCCATATATTTAAGTTCAAGAACTGTTGGTTAAGAACCTCTGTTCTTTGTGAAATAGGAGAAAGTAAACAGATAAGATTTAAAGGAGGAGGCCCTTTGGTTCAGGGTGATTTATTTAATATCTAAGTTATTTCAGATTTCAAATGTACCAAATAGGTTGAAATAGGAAAGAGGGGATTTCTTTGACAAGTGAAAAATGAAGGAGATTTGCTTTAAAAGCATCTTTCTGTTGCTTACTATATGTATCACTGACTAGAGCAGGAGGCTTTCTCTAAATGAATACGTCAGAAAACATTACTCTAATAAATGAAGCTGATGTCAATTATGATCAGAAAGGCAGATGTTTGGTGACCCTGAACATGAGATCTGACACGTTTATTCACAGTCTAATCACTGGCAATCTGGATTAGCAAAATTGTAATATTTAAACTATATGTGTAAATTCCATCCAAGCAATCCCCAAGGTATAAAAGGGAAAGGCGGAAAAAGGTGAAGGATGGGAATAATGATAAGAGGTCAGATATGGAGAAAATGCAACATTTTAGCAAGGAAGCAACAAAAAGGGAAGAAATGTGCTGAGTGTGACCTTAAAGAGACATACTCTAAAATTAAAAAAAATATATCAAAATTAAAATATTTAGGAAAAAAAGAGACATTATTTGCTACAGTTGATGAACATTCTACTTTCCTTCCATCTTTTTTCCCCTTTGCTTCAGTGTCACCTCTAAGTCATTACCTCCTGAGGCAGGCCATGGACTTTTAGGGATACTCAAATTGTTAAGGAACTCGTCTTTGTCATTTTTATCAGCTTCTAGACTAGTGCCTGCTATAACAGATGCTTAATAAATGTTTATTGACTTGCTCACTAATTTCTAGTTTTGGTTTCTGGGGTCAAGCACAGTAAATCTATTTGCCATCTTCTATATGATTGAACTTAAAATACTTGAGAAGTTACTATGTCCCCAAGTTTGTTTCCTTGTTTTGCTTTTAAATAGCCCCAGTTCCTCTTTGGCATCCTGGGTTCCCTCCTCTGGCAATGTCAGACCAATGACATTACCAATGACATTACCCATGTCATTCCTAAATTGTGCCACCTAGTGCATAAGACAAGAATTCAAATGCGGTTGGATCAAGGTAGGGAACAATGGAATGATCACCTTCTCTGATCTGAACACTCTGCATTTACAGAGCAGGTATTATATTTACCTTGTTGGAGGCAGATAGGTTACACAGCAGCTAGCATGCTGGACTCAGAATCAGAAATATCTGAGTTCAGACACTAGCTGTAAGACCCTGGGCAAATCACTTAATCTCTGCGTACTTTAGTTACCTAAACTGCAAAATATGAACAATAAAAATAGCTCCTACATCCCAGATTTATAAATCACTTTGAAAAATTAAGAACTATATAAATTATTGTTGTTGCTATTGTTAGCAGCAGAGACATCTTGGAAATGGGAAAAGCTAATGGCCAAAAACCAGGTAGTATTGGTAATGAGGATCAGGATAAATGTAAGTGGAATTTTTTTAAACTCATGACCTAATGGTTGAATAACAATCACCCATCCAAGTACTGGATGATTTTGGAGTAATGCTTGGCAACTTTCCCACTATCAAGTACAGATGTGAATGACAAAGGAAGTACATAGGCTTATCATCTAGCTAGACTAAGGGAAAACAAAATGGAAAACCTGCATACTGTACTTGTTCTCTTGAGATAAGGAAGAAACAAATAAAGACCTCCAACCTTTTGGGTGGACCCTCTGTAAAACACTTATGATAAGATAGGGAAAAGAATTAAGAAGGATGAGGAGGTATTAAGAAGCTTCCATGTGCATTGGTGGAGGGTTACACTGATACCCATGAGATCACCAATGCATCTAAATATCTAATTTTCAGAGTCTAGAACAGTGGTTCTCAACCTGTGGGTTGCGACCCCTTTGGGGGGGTCAAATGACCCTTTCACAGGGGTTGTCTAAGACCATCAGAAAACAAATATTTCCAATGGTTTTAGAACTGAGACACTGCTCCTCTATCGGTCTCCAGGCAGGTCCGCCCATGTGCAGATACGCCCACATACGAGTATTAAAGGGTCTGGGCATTAGGAAGGTTGAAAACCACTGGTCTAGAATAACATCATGCTCCCAAATGGGATGTGGTTTAATGAATCTTCCAATTCTGCTAGTCCTAGCTGTGGGACTGTGGGACCTCAGGCAAGTCACTTTCCTTTTCTCACCCTCAATTTCTTCATCTATAAGGAGGGCATAAGAACACTTGCTTTCCCAGTTTCCATGATTCTTGAGAAAAAAGAATCTTGGCAAATTTTAAAGGGCTGTGGAAATAAGAGTAATAACCATGCTGAAGACTTCAATAAATAAATGTATATTTCAACGACTGAATGTATTACTGGTTAGGTAAAAATATTCATGGTAATAAACATACACCTATACATAGTACTTATATGTTATATTGTACAACACACATTATAGTAAATATGATATATAATTATATAAATTATGAAGGATCTACATGGTTCAATGGATAGTATGCTAGGCCCAGAGTCAGTACAAATCTGGCCTTAGACGCTTATTAGCTGTGTGATCCTGGACAAGTCCACTGGAGAAGGAAATGACAAACCACTCTAGTATCTTTGCCAAGACAACACCATGGACAGTATGATCCACAGGGTCACAAAGAGTTGGACATGAATGAATGAATGAATGACTGAAAAACAGATATTTATATTTAAAGCCAAGCCACATTGATTTGGTCTGGGTCTAATTGGGATGGTCTGCTGTTATGTGTATGAGTTAAAGGTTTACCAGTAACCAAAAGATAATTGATTTAGACATTTCTGAATAAAACCTCCCCTTCCTTCTCTGTTATTTTTAACTTTTCCTGCCTGCTACTTTGCTCATAATAAACGTGTAAATGAAAGCAAATACTACGTCTGTCAAAAGAAAACCTTTTTTGCCATTGTATAAGTATCAGTAGGAATACCAGCACCAAGCATGTGTGTGGGGAAAAAATGATTGTTTTCTCCCCTCAAGAAGTGGGGCGGGAGGCATACTGTTCATAGTTATTAAGTAAGACTGAAATTTATTGACTTTGATGGTTTAAGCACATGGGGTCTTTGGTTATTTCAGTATACATCCCAGAAGGAGAAAAAAAAGCAAGATAAAGTTCTAGTCAGTTAGAAGTACAAAAATGAAACTATCAGACAAAATAATTATTGCTTAAATAATCACATTTAATTGTAATTATCCTGAGTCAAACCTATATTTTTCTTTCATTACAATAATTATACGAATTATTATTAAGAAAGAACCCTAATGAATACATGCTAAGTTTCTACAGTGCTCTACAATAAACCTCACTGATATCTGTTGAATTTGGATTAAGACATTGGAAGAGTTTAAATTAAAAGTCTGAATTATGGACTATTTTTAAGACCATCCAATTTATTACTTTAAATCACTTACTCAAAGTAGTCTAATAATGTTGCCCCCCCCCCCCCAAAAAAGTCCTAGGTGCGGTGAGAGCTTTAAAGAATAAATACAAGTGATTTATAGTTAGCATACCAAAGTATTTCTGAAGTGCTTGAGGCTGCTTAAAAAGATCTTTTTCTCTTAATTAAAGCCTCACCCCAGAATTTTGTTTACACTCTTAATTTGCACTAGGAACAACAACAAAAAATTACTAAGAACTATAAACTTCGGGCCACCCTGTCTAAGTTAAAAGGGATTCTGAACTACTGGAGTCTGTTAATGACATTTTGTGGTTCATTGAACAAAATATTTTCTACAGTCAACAAAGTACAGGCAACAAAACAGATAAAGACTACGGAGTCTACACAAAGAAATGAGAAGTACAGAGTCAATACATGTTTATGGATTGAAGGAGAGAATACAAAACATTTGTTACCTTTGAATTTGGTACTAAAGTAGCAACTCATAAGGCAATTTCAATTATCTAAGAAAAAAACCTCCAAGCAAACAAAATCCTGAGGACTATGTTCTAAATTTATCCATTTCAAAGAGTGGTGCTTGCTTAATTAAATCTATTTACTCTTCC
The DNA here is from genome assembly GCA_028646515.1 of Pseudochirops corinnae. NCBI lineage: Eukaryota > Metazoa > Chordata > Mammalia > Diprotodontia > Pseudocheiridae > Pseudochirops > Pseudochirops corinnae. The sequence continues at coordinate 84,515,118 of CM053590.1, forward strand.
CACACTGGACTAAAAGGTTGTCACCTTAACCTGTGAGAAGTGGCAAATTAGAAGAGGGAAAGAGAATGAACGTTTATTAAGCATCTACTGTGTGCCAAGTGCTACAGCTACAACGACAAAAGTGAAAATAATCTTTGCTCTCAAGAAGCTTACAATCTGTTGAGGAGATACCATGCACTTATTAAGGGGTCTATATGAAATGTAATCAAATAAATGCATGATAATTGGAAGGAGGAGAGGAGCCCTAGCAGCTGGAGGGGTCAGAAGAGGATTATTGGAGAAGAGGGCTCTTCAGAGGAGGCTTGAAGGAAAGGGAAGATTCTAACAGGCATTTAGGGTTAAAGAGAGCATGTAGACCAGGCATGGGAGAAAGTTGAAGCAGAGTTACTGAGAGGGGAGGTGGAAATCAGAGTAGTGCTAGCTGACTGCAAAAAACAAGCAAACAAACAAACAAAAAAATCCCACATTTCTAAAAATAAGTACTGAGCTCAGCTCTGAAGATATTACTATCTATGACTATTTAGTAAAAAGGAAATAAAGTTATACATCAGCATAGGAGGAAGAAAGGTGAATAAGTATTTACTCAGCACTTATCATGTGCCACATGGGGACAGCTAGGTGGTGTGGTAGTGTTGGGCCTGGAGTCAAAAAGACTCATCTTACTGAGTTCATATGTTGTCTCATACACTTACTAGCTGTGTGACCTTGGGCGGTCACTGTTTGCCTCAGTTTTCTCATCTGTAAAATGAGTTAGAGAATTATAATGCCAATGCAATATTTAAAGCATCCACGGTGGCTATGAATATGCTGGTGTAGTTGTGAATCACAAAATGTAACAGGCTCTCTACATGGAGGACAGGACCAATGCATTCATTCAAATACCAGAAAAACAAATCCCAAAACTAGAAAGCCAAACTCATCATAGTAACCACGAAGTTGGTACACATAACCAATGTAGCAAACACCAACATTCCCAAGCCTTCCCAAGTCTTCCTCTGTCAGGCCTTCAAAACAAAACAAGCTCCCTTAAGCAAGAATGCTCCTCTCTTACTCACACTAGCTGCTCAGCCTCCATACTGCTTGCTCCCCACAGTTCTGGCTCTCTCTCAGCTTGTGCTCAGCTTTTAATCTGGTCATTAGCTCCTCCCTCTTACATCCTTCCTGTTCCTGTTTTTGGCAAGCCCCTCCCACTGTGGGTTTCACAAGTTCTGTTTCTTAACAAAGACTTGATATAATCATAGGCAAGGCTCAACTGAAACAAGAAAGTAGTACTTGTTTGCTTGCCATTACAAGGGGCAGTGAAGATCTTCAAATCCCTATTACCATAACAAGAATGGTTATGGTCCTATCAATTTTAATTGTATAACATCATACACACACAGAGATACATGCATGTGTGTATATGTATATAATCATATGTGCACACACAAACACAGCACACAGATATGTATACATGTATGTGTATATATACATATGCGTGTATAGGCACATGTCCACACATATATATGTGTGTGTGTATATGTGCATGTATATATGTGTGTATTAATATGTACATATATATATATGTGTACACACACACACACACACTCTATTCTCTCCTTAGATACTGCCATCGTCCTGGGGCAAACTCTCTTCACTTTCCCTCTGGACTATCCCAATAGCCTGCTGGTTCAAAGTCTCCGTCAAATTAACCTTCCTAAAGTGCAGAACTGACCAATTCTCCCTCTCCTCCATTCAATAAACTACTACAACTTCCTATGGCCTTCAGGATGCCTTTCATTGCATCCTAATGCTTAGAACAGTGCCTAACACATAGGGCTTAATAAAGGCATGTTGACCAACTGATTCATAACCTTTTCAGTGTCTTACTATACCTTACCACCCTTCACACATACAAATAAACAGTTAATTGGCTTCCTCCTTTTCCCTCTCACAAGAAATGCTTCAATTATTTCTAATTTTTAATTCTTGCTTAACAAATGAAGTCTTCTCATAACAGTTAATCTAAGGGCTTTGTAGTTGTAATATTGTGTTATTGGTATGTATTTTAAAAAGGACATTGGTACCTAGATCTCATCCATAAGAGCATAACCAGAAGGCTTAAGTGAACTGGAAATCATACCCTACAAGAATTAATGGAAAGGGCTGAGGATGTTTATTAGGCTATAGATAAGATTTAATGGAAGCATTTGAACATATAACATATGGAAAAGAGACCAGACTTGTCTGCATCCTTCTCAAGGACCAAATTAGAAGTGGTTGTGGGAAGGATTTGGATAAGGAAATAATGGATTCTTCTTCAATAGAGGCTTTCAAGCAATGGTTGGATGATTATGTCTTGACAACATTGTAGAAAGAGGATTCTTGGGTCAGAGAAGGATTGGCCCTAAGGTCCTTTCCAGCTTGATTTGTAGTTCCATGATCCTAGGGAAGATGATCTGTATGGGTTTCATGCAAAAAAAAAGTCCAATCACCTTTATTATAAAGGTAATGAAATAATTCTGTATTTTTTTTCCTTCTGAACAATTTCAGCCATTGTGTCAGAAGTGAGTTAAGCTGTACTGAAGAAACCTGATAGCTCTCAAGGGCATTAATTGTACAATATTAGTCGGTACTAACAAATGTTGATTACTGTTGGATCATAAGGTGTGAGTAATTTTGGAAGACAACTGAAGAGGCCCTTGGGCAGGAGGGGGAAGATCTAATAAAGACTAATCTAATCAAAACCATTTGTGATGGACTCCCAACCAATACAGTTACTTGAGCAGAAATAGGCAGTTCAGCTCTCAAATACCTACTATTACAATAAAAACCTAAAAATTTCAACGGGTCAAATCATCAAGAAGTCAATAAGAAATAACAATGATTTATTCCATTTGAAAGCTGTGCAAAGGAAAAAGTAAGTTAGCCAGATATCAATGGGAATTAGAACAAGTGCCAGCAAAGAAAACAAATTGGTAGCTATTCATCCCACTCTTTATAACCAGAAACTGGCTAGATACATATGCAACCTACAAAGTTCTGTATTGGGAGGCATCAAGTGTAAGGGTGTAAAGCCGCACACAAGCAGCTTTCCACAGGAATGCTGCTGTGAACAGCTTTCAAGGTTCTGATTACATAGTATAGCAAACTCTCTATTCAATAACAAACCAGAGCAAAACATTCACAAAAAGTAAAAATACAGCATTCACAATGTTACAACTTATCACAGAAAATCAAAATACAGCACTCACCATGTCATAAGTCAACAACTTATCACTAAAATGGCCACATAGTTTTCACCAAAGTGGTCACATAGTTTTTAACAAAGTACAATCATTTAATAACTCAATAGTTTAGTAACTCAATCATTCAAACATCCTTGAGGAGGCAGGGACACAAAGTACAAAAGTCCTCCACCCATGGGGTACAATAATTTCATCAGTCACTACTCAGTACCCTCTTAAGTGGTAGTGGAAAGTACAAAAGCCATCCATCCCCAGATCACAAGTAAATTACATTTTCATCAGTCACTACTCAGTATTCACAGAGAGGTCTTTTCATCTTGACTGAAGGCAGGTAACTCCTACCTGAATCCACCTAACTGTCACCTGAGTTCAAAGGCAGACAGCTCCCAGTTCCTTGTTCAGCTCTCTGTGCCATTCCTGTTCCACATTGGAGCTTACAGTGTCCAGTTCACCTCAAATCTCTCACAGCCTCTGTTCCTATGAAGACAAGGCTTAACAAAGCCACAATAACATTCATGAACATTAACAAAGTCACAATAACATTTGTACAAAGTACCGGCACCACAGTCATGCTTCCTCAGTCTTCAGTAGCTCCAGCTGGCCCCTGGCCCTTGGAAGTCTTCAGCAGGGCCAGCACCACAGGTTTGAGTTTTGCCACCAGAAGTCCCATGAGTTCTGTTCTCAAAATCAAAATTACTTTCTCCAGCCTCCACTGGGGCTTGCTCTAAGAAATTCTGTCTCAGTTCTCAATTCTCATTTCTCTTCTCAGTTCTTCTCAATTCTCAGTTCAGTCCAGCAGCAACAGCCTGGCCTCCAGATGCTTGCTGAGAGAAATTCTTTCTCTTTCTCTCTTTCTCTCCCTGGCAGCAGCTGCCCTGCCTCCATGGTGCTTATCCCAAGAAGTTCTAACTGTCTAGCTTGTGCTCTTCCTTATATAGGTATTAGCTCCTCCCTGTTCAGTCCCTTCCTGTTACATCAGCAACAGGGGTTCATACCTCCTGTTACTTTACAGAAGCTTAATTTGAAACTAGGTACTAAGTACCTGTCAGCTTGGCAATACAAAAGGATCTTCAAATTTCATCACTATTACAAAGGGGCTCCCCAAGAAAGCTCCAGAGTGTGAGAACCCTACAGCAGGATCTTTGGTATGAATTAGCATAGCTATGGTAGCACTCACATCTGGACAACCTAGAACCAGAGATGGTGGCGTGCCTAGTGCTCTTTCCTGAGACAACATAGTGTGTACTCTTGAGATTCTGCACTCAACAGTTTGGGGTGAGGTGGGATGAAGGGGGGGGGGGGCAACCCTGCGAGGTGTAAGTCATTGTAGGAAGCTAGTCTAATACAAGTTGAAAACAAGAAGGGCCTACTATCCCATGCAAAATTGCAGAAGTGGGGTGGATTTTGACTCTAAAAAAGCTTCAATTCAGGAATTAAGGCTGAAGAAATGAGTAGGAGAAAGAAGATATCAACTATTATAAAGAAGGAGCTTATAACTTACCCTATGATGCTGAGTATAATTCTACAGAAAGATAAAAAAAAATGGATCTTTGATGGCATAGAGGACTTTTAAGCATTCCTAATGAAAAGATGGAAGCTGAGTAGGTACTGTGAAATACAAACACAGGAGTGAAGAGAAATTTAGAAAGGTAATTGTCCAGAGCAACTGGAAGGGGCTGTATGGTGATGCGCTGTTAACATTCTAATGGAAGTGGTTGTATACATGTTTTCTTTGAGAATTTCCCAAATTTCTAAATTATTTCTAAAAGAATTTTAACATCTGCAAAAGGGAATGAGGGAGTTCAATTACAAAGTTAGAAATCATGGGATTGGATCAATCTGTTCTAAGGGTGTGAACAGGGGACAGAGGAGGAAGTACAAAAGGAATATACTACGGTAGAAAGGAGGAAGAAGGGGGTGGACCTTCTAATTATTAGAAGGGCAGGAAGAAGAGGACACAAACATAAAGCAACTGTCTAGGGAACTGGCCCCTAGTGAATCTCCATGTTACTTTAGCCAGACAAAGGAAGGTGAAGAGTTTGTTGTAAAAATATATTAAAATGAAACTAGTATGGATAGGAAGTAGGTGACCAGAAAGAATGTGGTTCCCTTGACCAGCTCTCTGCTCCAGACTGTTAAAAACTTTTAAAATACTGACTGTATTGTCCAACATAGTAGTCACCTAACTTTTCCTTTTACCTTCAAATTTTATAAATGTAATTTAGGCAACTTTCAAGTGATTGATTAAAAATTATTGAATCGAAGAGGGCCTAAAGTAACTCCACTAGACAACTCTCTTCAGGGTGATTTAATTGTGACCACTACTTGAGTTCTTCTAGTCAATTAGTTCTAAACAAACTTCACTGGACTATCACCCAGTCCACATCTTTCCATCTTGTTCACAAAGATAATCTACGGAGATTTTGTCAATGCCAGAAGTAAAATCTAGTTAGCCAAGGCTTCCACCTAATCTATCAGATCTTATTGAAATCCTATGGAAAAGGAAATGAAGTCACTCTGTTAAGGTCTGATAATGTAAAATGGCTCACAGCGATCATTTCTTACCTTCCTAAGAGTTTATAAGTCATAATAGTGTATTTTAGAATTTGGACAGGAATTAAATTTGAAATCATTAGATTATAGTTTGAAGAATGAGGATTAACACATGCATGGAACGTATCTCATTTCACTTTTTGAAAATAAGGACAATTACCTGATGGACCACAATCTCAAGTTCTTTCATTTCATTTTCATAGGCTGGAATTTGTTTGGGCCTGGTTACTTGAATGTGTGCAAGAGAATTAGGCACTCTTTGGCTTTCTCTTTAGTTATCTTAGGTTTCAATCCCTGCAGCTGAAGAGGTGGGAAGGGTGTACCTAACTGGAGTGGCTGATTCATTCTCCTATTTAAGTTCTATTCCTTCATTTCTGAGTCTGTTATAGTGACATTGGAATACTTTCTCACTATACCCTTTCTCCTCCCTCCAAATCCATAAGTGCTGGAATATGACAAGTGAGGTTTTGTAGACAAAAACAATTCTAATTCTTTTCTACACTCTTGGGACCTGATTCCAGAGCTGTGTTTTAAAACGGGAAAGACATCACGATAGAGTTCACTCACAGCCGGACCTGAATACTTTCAATTGTACTTTATTCCTACTCCAGTGGAACTCCTCATCACTTTCTTCTCATTTTTCATGAACTCAACTGAAGTCATCTTCCTCATACAAATATGCTCATTTAAGACATTTATACTTCCATTGCAAAGCAGTCATTCCTAAAAGTGAGTAGAAAACAGGACTGACAGCAACTCACTGGAAGCAGGGAAAAGCAAAACGGGTTCACACTTCCTTAGCAGACAAAATGACCTGGGGTCACTTTCTGCCACAGGTCAGACACTGTTAAGACTTCCCCACTTAAGTTTTTAGAGGATTGTTACTGAGTCAACAGATGTTTTTTTTTCCCCCCAAGCTTTATGCTGACAATGCATGACTTCTCCAATGTATTTTCATGTTACTCACTTACCATCCTAACAGATAGATGTTAATGCTAATGACAAATGTTAGATTCAATAAACACTTGAAATAAAAAAGTTTAGCTCAGAGAGTCTTTGTCATCAGTTACTAGAGGAAACGATATGCAGACAAATGGAATATGTAATAACAAAAAGAAAACAACTAGAATTTATGGAATACTTTAAAGTTCCCAAAGTACTTTACAAATAAGACTTATTTTATCTTCACAGCAATCCTGGGAGGTACGTACTTTACTGTCCTCATTTATAGATTAGGAAATCGAGGCAGACACAGATGAAGTGATGTGTCCAATGACACATAGCTAGTTAAGTGTCTTGGACTAGATTAAACTAAGATCTCCTGACTCTAGGCCCAGTACACCGCCTGGTGTCAGCAATATTAAATATAATTACATGTTACATTACATTACATATGATGCCTGCAATATTACATGAGAAGGGTATAAAAGAGGTGTTGTGGGGGTGGCTAGGTGGGTCAGTGATTACAGCACCAGCCTGGAGTCAGGAGGACCTGAGTTCAAATATGGCCTTGGACGCTTAACACTTACTAGCCCTGTGACCCTGGGCAAGTCACGTAACCCCAATTACCCTGCTCTCTCCCTCCAAAAAAGCCAAAAAAAAAAAAATTCTAAGAGGTACTGTATAAGGTTCAATATCACATATCCCAATATGCCAATATCGAGACTATCAATATGAATAAAAACCATTATTCCTTTCTTACACTGTTATGTTATTAATAGATTCAAAGGCACAGAAGGAAGAAAGCTGAATCTAGAATCAGAGAACCTGGGTTCAAATTCCAGTCTTAGAATCTGTAGAAATTTGATTGAGTCACTTAGCCTGTCTGCCTCTGTTTCCTCATCTTTAACGTGACAGGGTTGGATTAGAATACCTCTAGAGTCCCTTCTAGTTCTAAATAAACAAATTGGGCATTCACCTAAAAAAAAAAAATTAAAATCTCCAATTAAACATCAAAATAGAAATCCTTAAAATCAAAAGAGAGATTAGTGAAATGTAAAGTAAAACAACAATAACAAAACAAAACAGCAATAAAAAATTGAACATTGAAATAACAAATAATACTAGGAGCTGATTTTATGGGGGGGAAACCAATAAAATAAATAACACATGAGTAATGATTTTAAAAAGAGAAGGAAACCAAAGTACCTTATCAAAAATGAAAAGGTTGAATATACAACCAATGAAGGTGAAATTAAAGAAAACATTAGGAGGTATTCTGCCCAAACATATGCTGATAAACCTAATGACGTAAACGAAATGAATGGTTACTTACAAAAATATAAATTGCCCAGATTAAGAGAAGAGGAAAAAGAAAACTTAAATGACCCTATCAGAAAAAGAAACTGAACAAGCCATAATTGAGTTCTAAAGGGGGTAGGAGGTAGAAAAACAAAAACAAAATAAACCCCAGTACCAAAAAGATTTACAAGTGAATTCTACCAAACATTTAAAGAACAATTAATTCCATTATGATATAAACTGAAAAGAAAATAGCTAAAGGAGTCCTATCAAATTCTTTTGACACAAATATGGTTTTGCTACCTAAATCAGAGAGAGCAAAAACAGATAAAAGAAGTAAAGTAGAGGAGTTAGGAAGGATAGGAAATAAGAGATACACACAAACATAAAAATAAAGATCTGAAGTAGAATTTATTAGGGAAAGCATATGTGCATGTATGTATGTATAAGTGTGTGTTTATCTATATTTAAATATATTCATGCTTAATTAATTGGGCAGGGGAAGGAGAAGGGGAAAAAGAATGAAATAAAAAGTGCACAGGAGAAAACAAAAGAAAGCTAACAAGGAAGCAAAGAAAGGATGGACAGCTCTCAATACAATGCATAGTACTTATACAGGCTTTCTCAAAATGGAAATTTATTGCTAAATGTTTTGAATTCTCTCTTATGTTCTGCTGTGCACATGACATGCTTATTTCCCTTTTCTTATGTATTTAAGTTTCAATATTTAAATTTATAGTATGTTTCTTTTTCTTTTCTTACTGTATATTTAAGTTTAAGTAATAAATTTTTAAATAAAAAAACCCTGTAAGTTAATTCCCCTAATGAAAACTGATACAAAAATTTTAAACAAAATGCTGGCAAGGAGATTACTGCAATACTTAAGTTCCAATATTTAAGTTTTCAATATGTTTCTTTTTCCTTTCTTACTGTGTGTTTAAGTTTCTGTAATATATTTCCCTAATGAAAACCGATACAAAAATTTTAAATAACATACTGGCAAGGAGATTACTGCAATACATCACAAAAATCATACACTATGAGTGGGTGAGATTTATATCAGGAATGCAGAACTGGTTCAGTATTAGGAAAATTATAAACATAATTGATCATATCAATGACAAAAACAACAAAAAGTATATGACCATATTAATAGATGAAGAAAAGTTTTTGACAAAGTACAACACTTGTTCTTATTGAAATCACTAGAAAACATAACAACAAATGGAGCTTTCCTTAAAGATAGTAGCATTTATCTGAAATCGAGAGCCAGAATTCTTTGTAATGGAGGTAAATTAGAAGGCTTTCCAATAAGATTGGGGTAAAGCAAAGATGTCCAATACTGTAATAATCATTCAATACTATGCTAGTAATGCTAGCTAGAGAAATAAAAGAAGAAAAAGATATAAAAGGAATAAGTAGAGACAACGAGAAAACAAAACTACCCCTTTTTGCGGATGACAAGATGGAATGCTTAGATAAACCTAGAGAATGAAGTAAAAAATGAGTGTAAACAATGAACAACTTAAGCAGTTATAATATATAAAATAAACCCACACAAATAATTTCATTTCTATCTGTAACTGACAAAACCCAATAGAAAGGGACAGAAAGAGAAATTCCATTTAAAATGAGTGCAGATAGTTTAAAAGACCTGTAAATCTATTTGCCAAGACAAATAGGAACTATATGAATGCAATTAAAAAATAAAATATGAATACAAATAAAGACAGATCTAAATAATTAGAGAAATGTTAATTGCTCATGGTAGGCCAAATCAATATAATAACATTGACAATACTATCTAAATTAATTTCCTTTTCAATGTCATGCTGATCAAACTATCAAAAAATTACTTTGCAGAACTAGGAAAAAATAATAACAAAATTCATGTGGAACAATGAAAGGTCAAGATTGTCAAGAGAATCGGTGAAAAAAATGTGAAAAGGCCCTAGGAGTTATTACCAGATCCTAAACCATTTTACAAAGTGGTAATCATCAAAATAATTTGTTATTGGATAAGAAACAAAGTAGTCGATCAATGAAATACGCTAATTACACAATATATTAAAGCAAATGAGCACAGTGGTCTAGTGTTTGCTAAACCCTAAAAGTCCCAACTATTGGTGCAAGAACTCACTATTTGATGAAAACAGCTAGGAATGGGAAGTAGTCTGGCAAAACCTGGGTATATACCAACATCTCACTCCACATACTAAGATAAACTCAAAATGGGTACATCACTTGGAAATAAAAGGTGAAATCACAAACCAATTAGAGGAGCATGGATGGAATTACCTGTCAGATCCATGGGTAGGAGAAGAGTTTGTGGCTAAACAAGAGATAGAGAGAGACTCAAAATCCACACAATAACTTCAATATTGTAAGGATGGTTAACTGTGAAAGACTTAGTAACTGATTAATACAATGATCCACCACAATTCCAAATAACTCATGATGCAAAATGCTATTCACCTCCTGATAGAGAACTGATAGCTTCTGAGTATAGATTGAATCATATATTTTTCCTCTTTTCTTCAGTCAGGTTGTTGACTCTCTTTTCATGATTTTCTTGCATCATTCTCATTTATCTTCCCCAATTTTTCCTCCACTTCTCTTACTTGATTTTCAAAACCCTTCTTGAGCTCCTCCATGGCCTGTAACCAATTCATATTTTGCTTGGAAGCTTTTGGTGCAGGAGTTCTGACTTCATTATCTTCGTCTCATTCCATTCTTTGATCCTTTTTGTCCCCAAAAAAGGAATCTAAGGTTTGATCACTATGCTTGCTTTGCTTCCTTTGCTTACTCATGTTGCCACTCAATTACTTGACTATTGAGCTCTTTGCCACAGTAGAACTCTGCTTCCAGAGAGGAGAGCTTTGTCCCAAATTGCTGGGGGTTTTGCAGCTGCTGGAGCTATTAGTTGGGTGCCCTCTCTGCTGCCCCCACTAGCTCTGGCTCACTGGTCACACACCTCAGGACCAGCACCCAAGACCGCGATCCAGATCCAGGCAGGTTAAGGTAAGAGTGATTACCCTCTGAATGGCTGTTTGGTCTCCCTACGATCCGCAGGACAGAATCTCTGAAGCAGCCATGTGGAGGTGGCTGCATAGCCGTGGCCCCTCTGCCACTCATCACTCTGAGCCAGAGGCCTGACCACACTCCATCCTCCCCAGTTCCAAGAGAGTTCTTCACTGGCCTTTTACTTTGTCTTTGGCATTTATGTGTTGATATTTCTGGAAACCACCACAGCTGCAGGTGATCCACTCTCCTGAAGTCTCCTCCAGCTGCTGCTGATCAGGGCCATCCTGGAGCTAAAAGCTCGGGGCTCACATGGGGCTGGGCTCAGCTCCCAGCTAGCTGCAATGGACCCTTCCTGTCCACGTGCTGGGCTGCCTTCAGCAGGAAATTTGTTTCTCTCTGTCACTTTGTGGGTTCTGTAGCTCTAAAATGTGTTTAGAGTCATATTTTATAGGTATTTGAGGTAGTTATTGGGGGAGCTCATGGAGTTTTCTTGCTTCTACTCCACCATCTTGGCTCTACCCCATATCTTTTTCCTTTATTTTCCATGCTTTTTATTTTTTTGGAACATGGCTAATGCAGAGAGTTGTGCATGACTTTGTATGTATAATGGTTATATTCTTTGCCTTCTCAACATGTAGGAGAAAGGAGAAAGAACTTGAAGCTGAAAATAACAACTTCTTTAAAAAAGAGGCTATCATGCTAGGTTTTAGAAAGAAAGAGATAGGTATGAGACATTTCCTCCATTTACAGAACTCACACACTATAAGGAGATACAAAATATACAGTTATCCCATTTACATCTCAGGGGTTAGGGACATGGTACTCCCGTGTTCTGGACAATCTCTGTAAAAATTTTTGGCCCTCCCTTCATACCAGAGAAGAATTCAGAATTAGGTATTTTTTAAAAAAAAGTTTATGCTATATAATACTATACATGTATTTTATGCATTTCTGAATTTCTAACTTTTTCTGTGCCATCTTCTGGTCTTTGTGTAACATCTGCTGCTTCTACAAAACTCCTCCCAAAATTCCCATTTTATTTCAGGTGCTGACCCGCAATATATTGAAACTGTGGTGGGGAGTCATAATATGGAAGGGATAACTCTAAACACATAAGTAATAACAATGTCTTTCAGAGCAAAAATTAGAACTTAAATAATTATGTAAATGCATGTAGATAACGGAAGGCTTCACAAAGAAGGTAGCACCTTTACTTAACCTTGAAGGAAATATAAGGATTTTTATAATCAGAGATTATATGAATTCTACGAATAGGAGCGTATGGGAAAGTACACATGGATGGTTAGTCCAAATTGGTTGTAATAGAGAGAGTATATAGGTGAGGGGGTAAATATCTCCTTTTTCTTGAGACTATAAATATTAAGAAATAATATTTCTCTGCTGTAAGAAGCTTTTCCCAAAATCCTTAGAAAAGCCACTTTCAAAAGTTGGTTATAGCTTGTAGACAAAAAGTCTCTTAGAGAAATGGATTAAGGGTGTTACATGGTACCCAACAGGGAGTAACTTTGTTGTATTTCTATAGCTGCCTTCCCCACCCGGAAACAATTAGGTTATCAACTTATTCAAGGGATCTCTCTTCTTTCTCATCCCTTTGAAGTGAGTACCCACCCTTTTCCATAGAGAAAGGATTAGGATATTGATGAAAGGAAGAAGGCCTTTTGTTTACTCCAGAGGTGAGGGGAGTGATTTAAACAACTTGATTACTCAATCATTCTTGAATATTAACCCAGGCTATATTTTAACATATTCTTTTCCCTTGTTCAAGAGTACTTTAAGTGTTAACCTGAAAACTTCATTGGGTTCAGTTATACTTCAATCATGGGGGACAATATACAATCATTTAGACCTCTCTTTCCATACTAATGGACCTCCCTCTCAATATCTTTTACTGTTAAATTAAATAAAATTGTTTCTAGCAGACATGAAACTAATATCTATATAACATGTATATGTATGTATATATTCCAGTGTTAGTATTAATATGTTTCTGTGACAAGAGATTAATAAGAAATTACTCTAAAAGTTAAAAGTTAGTTTATGGGACATTTTAAATGGCCGGCTGATAAATTTGTATTTTATCTTTGAGGGAATAGGGAGCCACTGAATTTTGAGAGAGTGACATGGTCAGACTTCTATCTTAAGAAAAACATATTTGCAGCTGTGTAAAAAAACAAGTGGAAACTAGAGTGCCATTTGAAGTAGAGAGAGCTAGGTGATACAGAAGATAAAATGCTAGATCTTAAGTCAAGAAGACCTGAGTTTAAGTTCAGCTTCAGAAACTGTCAGACCCTGATCAAATAACTTTAACCTCTGATGCCTCAGTTTCTCATCTATAAAATGGGTATAATAACAGCACCTACCTCCCAGGGTTGTTGTGAGGATAAAACAAGGTAATATGCACAAAGCGCACCCCAAATTTTAAATTGTCACATAAATGGTCGTTATTGTTATTATATTATTATAATAGTCCAGGTAAGAGGTGATAAGAGCCTAGACTATAATGGTGACCCTACGAATGGAGTGATGGAGATAAAGTGGAAAGATGTTGTTCAACTAGAATCAATAAGAATTAGCACTTGAGTGGAAGTGGGGAGTGAGGGAGAGGGAAGAGCAATGAAAGCTGACTTAAGTGATGCTCAATCTGTCTGATAGAGAAGATTATGGACCCAATAAAAGAAACAAATCTGGAGGAAAAGTGGTTTTAGGATCTATTTTGAAGCTATTGAATTTGAGATGACTAGCAGTCAGTTGACTGAACAGGACTGGAGTTTAGGAGAAAGATGATCATAGCTGCTGCCATTTCTATCATACTTTAAGAGTCATAAGTTTTATACACATTACTTTTTTGATCCTCACAATAATCTTGTGAAGCAAATACTGTAGGCATTACTATCCCCACTGAATGGATGATGAAATAGGCATAGGGAAGTTGACTTACCAGGTCAGTGAGTCAACTAGAGTTTTCAAACATCTACATGACATCTACATATAAAGAAGACAGAGGGAAGCCTCTGCTCTCAAAGAACAATTTAACGGGACAGACTATTATGGGGGTAGGGGAGGAGAGGAAAAATTTACATGATAACTTTATCACATATTTAAAAGGAATAGCAAGTTATACATAACTGATTTACAATTTCATATGCAATCATCTTTTAAAAATTATATTATGTTATGGAAATGTTTATTTTATTCCATAAATTAAAAATAAAATAAGTAAAACTAAAAAAAAAACAAAGACAGGATAAATTAGATGGAATCTCAAAGAGAAGGTACTAAGATTGAGGAGGACCTGTAAAAGGTTTCTTACAGAAGACAGACTTTAGTTGAGATTTAAAGGAAACCAAGAAAATTAGAAGGTAGAGATGAGAACTGCAACCAGTAAAAGCACTTCTTCTAGTAGGGAGTGTGGAGAACAAGGAACAGCAAAAAGACAAGTGTCACCAGATGGAAGAACACATGGGAGAAAGTATAAGAAGACAGAAAGGTAAAAAGGGGCTAGGTTATGAAGGGGTTTAAAAGCCAAGCAAAGGATTTTCTATTTGATTTTTGAAGTAAAAGGGAGCCAATGAGGTTTCCAGAATGGACAGGGAGTGGGGAGGAAAACCAAGTGATGAGAAGATCAGACCGAGTCTTCATTTTGTGTCAGAGACAGGACTTGAAAAGAGTTCTCTCCTGTCTCCAAGTTCAGCATTCTTTCTATTACTTAAGAATGGCAAGAGCACAGAAATGGCAATCAGATCTCTGCTCCTAGGACTGCCACTACATTGGGCAATATCCACTGTTTTTCTGAATCTGCATATAAGAGTAGTTCTTTCTACTCTAGTTAATATGGCATTTCAAAGTAATTACATATATATTTACAATAAATTGTAGATGTACACTCTTGGCTTGGCTAGGACCAAAATGTTTCTGGTTTTGTTGTGTTACAGTGTTGTGAGAAAGTTTCAACATGGAATATATTTTTTTAAAGTTGTTTAACATTTATCATGGGTGACAAAATGTAAGAGCGGAGTTTGGGAAATATAGAAGGAAATGGAAAAAAAGGTAAATAAAGATGCTTGTCTTCTCCAAAAAAGAAAAAAAAGAGCTTTTAGCACAACAGATTACCATATTAAAGTATAAGACAATACATGGATGCTGTTGCATGTCTAAATTAATTGTATCATTCTAGCCTGTCGCAGCCAGGAGTTCCACATTTCTAGGAGGTAACTTAGGGGCTAGCATACCTGTCAGAGTCCTGTTCAAAGGATGGGAACTTCCCAAGACTGACTCATGTTTCAGACAAGTCTGTGAAATTCTTTGCCTGTTAATATTCTTTCATACATATGCCCTGCTTTCAGGGCATTCCAGTACAAATGTCAAAGAATTAGCCCTGACAAAAGCGGGCAGATCAATAGCCAAAATTTGGCAGATTCTCCTCAGACCCTGAAGAATGCCAAAAATGAAATAATTCCCTTCACATGGCCCTCATTAGACTTCATTCAGAACAAAAATAATCTCAAATGGAGACCTCTTGGTGTCGATGGATAGACTGTCAGGGGTCAGAGAAGGCATATTTTTTATGATAGGGATATTAAGAAAAACTATAGTTGCATCCCACAGTTTAGAGGTTCATAAATGACTGTAGATAGGAACACAAAATTTTAGCAATGCCGCCTTACAGATAAATGTAATATTTGGGGGTGGGGGAGTGAAACTGATTTGATTGTAACTCCTCAAAATGGATCAAACTAGCTATAAGGATCAGCATTTTTTTTTTTTTTTTTTTTTTTTTAGCAATATATAGTCTTAGGGGAAGTATCCGAAGGCATTAATTTGCCTAAGGTATTAGAGGCAATCCTTGAATTCAGGTGTTTCTGACTTTGAGGTCAATTGTTGATTCATCACACCAAGCATCGCCACCTCTATAAATTCTTTAGTTTAAATATACTCAGTGCATCATTCAGACTCAGGTCAATTTTCACTTTATACACGAAGCTTTTACTGGTTTCCCCTTTTGCAAAGGCACTCCTCCTCTCCCAACACTACCTTGTATTCTTATTATATAAATTTTGTACATACATGTGCATACCTGTTGTTTCCTCCATTAGAATATAACCTCCTTACCGTCAGGAGACTAAGATTTAGAACTATTAAGAAAGCTTAGTTATTGCCAGTAAATCCACCACTTATTTAATGAATGGGAAACCTAAGTCTAATAAGGCTAGTAACTGTTTCATTTTTGTTTTTTATCCTTATGAGGTCAATACCATCGAACTTAAATCCTACCTCCCACTATTAATAGCTCTGTGACCTCATCAAATGACTTAATGTCAGCCTGCCTTAATTTCTTCAACTTCAAATGGGTTATATAAAATACACTTACCTCGCAAGATTAATGTGAGGAAAAAATATGATTATATTTGTAATAAACTTAGTACAGTTCACGCCAGAGATGCTTAAGTCTTTCCTTCTTCCCTTCCTTCCTTCACATAAGAGTAGCAGAATCAGAATTTGAACTCAAATACTACTATTTCAAATCCAATGCTCTTTATATCAACCTCCTTATCTAGCATGCACTGCATTTCTTTTATGCTATACGCAATAAGAATCAAATAATCAAGTTTTATTGGGGTTCCCATGAATTATGGTAATGTGATATGTGATTGTGTTATGAGAAACAAAGGGGATGATTTCAAAGAAACTGAGACTTGCTTGAACTGATACAAGGTGAAGTGAGCAAAACCAAGAGAACAATTTATACAACAACATTTTAAAGACAAACAACTCTGAAAGATTTCTGAACTCTGATCAATCCAATGATCAAATGCAATTCTGGAAGACTCAAGGTAATATATGATAGCCACTTTCTGATAAAGGAGCGCTAGCCTCAAGAGTACAGATTCTCTCTCTCTCTCTCTCTCTCTCTCTCTCACACACACACACACACACACACACACACACACACACACACACACACATACACGCACACGGAGGAACATAGCCAGTACATAAGAGGATTTTGTTTTTCTTTCTCAAATGAGAAAAAGAGGTAGGAGGGAGAGAATGTGGTTATAAAAATAAAATTTAATTTAAAAAGGAAATATTATCAATTTTTAACATAATTAAAATTATTATTTAATAATCGATTTGGGGGAAGACTTGTACCTATTACTTCTCACACAGTACTTTCTGATTTTGAAGTCTTAAAACATCATTATTTTTGAAAAATTTCATTCCCTGCCCTGAGGAGATAATTAGACCAACGAAGAGGAAAGTATGTTTCTGTTTATCTGAATCTTATAATTTTTTAAAGGATCTCCAACGTCCTGTTATGCAGAGATGTAAGAACATAAAATAAAAGGGAATTCTTGGGCACTTGATATCACTTGACTAGGTCATTCTAAACTGAATGAGAAGGAATCTTTTCCTCTTCAGCTTGAAGAAACCCTTCTTTCCTGGAATCTCACACAACTGAACACTAGAGGGCAGTAGGAGTTTAATCAGCATGAGTTATCATCAAGAGTCAGTCACATAGCTGTGGGTTAGGGGTTTAATCAGTTTTATTCCCCGAAAAACCCACATTCCTCCTCCTCCCCCACTCATCATATAAAAATACTTTGCCACTACAAATGTTTTCTTCTCCTTAACTTGGATCAAACCTGAAGCCAGAAAAAGAACAAGAACATGAAGCTCGTAGCTTCTTCATCTCAAGAGTCCCGCCTCCAGTCACACATATTTATAAATTTTCCCTAATGGGATTTAATTCTGCCAATACAGCTGACATATTGTTACATCTGGAAACCTTTTCAAATGGTCAAGCTTTGTATTATTATTTAAGCCACAGTGAGTTGGTGTTTCAAAACACTGTTAAATAGAAAAAAAAATATCAAGACGATTTTGCTATAACCAAATCTCCAAGTGCAGGTAATTATGCATCTGGGGCTGAGGGCTACAAATGGTATAAAAATTAACAGAAGCAAAATTGAATTATCACTTGCAGATGTCTGAATGTCTCCCTTCCTTGAGCTCCATCATGGAATTAAACACATGTTTCATTACTTTGTGTACATAAGCTTGAAGTAAATGCAGCACTGATGAAGTTACATAAAAAGCTGCTTTATACACTCTAAAAGAGATACATTCTACAGGCAGAATTTGCATATTGATCTTACACTCGAGAGAATTAAGAAAATATTTAAAAGGGTAATTAATATTTTAAAGAGATTGTATTCACTGTCAAATATTAAACATCAGGTGATATCCTTTTTAATCACAACAACTCAACAGTGTTGATTTCTAAAAGCAGTGACCACTAAACTTTTTTTCATCATGTACTCATATCTACAAGCAAAATATTTTAAGAGTATACCCCATTATTTATAAGGCATATAAGTGTATTACTGGGAATTTTAAAAGGATGAGATAAAGATGTAATGATATTTTATTAATATTTTATCCTAGGATCAAGAGGTGACCACTATACTTTATTCAAATAGGAGTCTGACATGGTCAGAATTTAACTTTAGAAAAATCATGCTAGCAGTAAAGTGTGGAAGATGGATTTAAATAGAGAGATCAAATAGGAGTCTACTGAAGACCTGAAGCTGTCTGAGTAAAGAGTAGTAATAGATATATTCAGGAGATAGGAAGGTAGAAACAAGATGTGATAATTAACTATTTGGAGTGAGAGTGAGGAATTGAAGATGGCACTGAACTAGTGATTGAAAGGAGGGTGGTGCCCTTGAAAATAATAGTAAAGTTTGGAAGAGGGGTGAATTCCAGGTGGAAGATTGATTGATTGATTTATGAAAGATATTATAATGGCATCTGGGTACCAGTTAAAATTAGATTATAACTGCTCTGAAAAGTCAAAGCCTGGATCATAAGAGGACAGTTGGGAGATTGGAGTGTGAAGGATGTTATGGCATAAGGGGAGGTATGGTTTATTAAAGACAAACTCCATGATTGACTATCATGGGATGGGTAGGAAGTGACTCATTATCACATTTCTGTTAAGCTGACTAGATACCCCTTGATTTCAGGCTATGCCTCCCTTAGAATCAAGCCATGACTTCCTCAACTCCATTGGGACTTGGTCTTTACTTTGAAAACCACTACTCTAAGATATACAAGAAATGTGATATGTTTGGTTGAGGAAGGATCTAGGTCAAGAAAACTGTGAATATGTAGGTAACCCCAATCTCAAAGCCCATTGAAATGTCATTCTCTCCCTACTGGTGCAGAGTAATGTCTACACCTATGTGAGGAGTGGGGCCGAGTCAGCAAGGATGGGAAAGACCTTCTTCAGTCTCTTCCTACTTCTTCAAATTCAATTCCACTTTCCAGCTTAGGTATTTTGGGGTTCCAGCTATTTAATTTATGAAATAAAACAAGAAATTCCATCACATAGTATAATAAAAAAGATGATTGCACGTGAAACTGCAAATCTATTATGTACAATCTATTATTTCTTTTAAATATATGTTATATTTTTCATAACATCATTCTGCTGCCTCACCTGTATCTGTTATCAAAAATATATAAGCAATCTCTTCCAGTTTTGTGTAATCCACAAGTCTGATAACCATTCTTTCTGGGTCATTCAATTCAGGAAATATTTATTTGATGCTTATTAAGCATTAAGCCATTGTACTAGCCACTGGGGATATGAAGACAAAAATGAAACACGGGTTCCTCCCATGTTGAGAGATGTAGACAAGCAAGTAAATTCAAGGTAATTCCCAGAGGGAGAGTAGAGTGACAATTGGGACAATTAGGGATGGTCCCATAGCTTAGCCTTGAAAGGAAAACTAAGGATTCTAAAAGAAAAAATTAAGAAAGCAGTGCAATCTGGATAAAGGAGGCAGCCTATGCAAAGATCTGCCTGGACAGAGGTGTAACGTCTACTGCAGAGAGCAGAACACAGGTCAGTTGAGTCAAAAAAAAAATTGTGAAATTATGAACAGAATATACAATAAGTCTAGAAAAATAGATGGGAACCATAGTATGGAAGATTTAAAAAATCAGGCCAAGAAGTTTGTATTTTATCCTAAAGGTAACAGGGTCACATGCTTTCATTTAAATCATTGATGAAATTGCTGAACAGCAAAGAGCTAAAGGATAGAGTCTTCTGCCGTTCACAGAAACTGATTATTATCCTTTCTGTTATTATTTGTAAATAATAGGTCCTATCAGACTCGTCTCATCTATTCACAGGTTAGATGATAAGGTCTTCCTATTCCAAAGGCATACACACATTATGTGTGCACACTTATATATATATATGCATAGACACATGCATGTATACAAACATTTTATATACATGCATACATACACACAGAGGCAGCTAGTATTGAACATTGGGCCTGGAGGTCAGAAAGTCCTAAGCTCAAATCCAGCCTCAGACATTTATCAGTTGTATGAGCCTGCAAGTCATTTAATCTCTGTTTTCTTCAGTTTCTTTAGGTGTAAAATGGGGGTCATAATAGGACCTATCCCCCAGAGTTGTTGTGAGGATCAAATGAGATGATATTTATAAAAATATTTGTAAAAAGGGCTTAGCTCAATGCCATAGTAATTGTTTTAGAAATGCTTATTTATTTCTTCTTTATGTGATTATGTGTGTGTTTCATCTGTCATTTCTACCTTTCATTTTGAAGGAAAGTGTTGTGATAGGGAATGAATATATATATATATATATATATATACACACACACACACACATATGTACGTATGGATGCATATACACACACACACACACACACTTTGGGAACTGTATTTGGGAGATCTATACTGAACAATTTAGTCACTTAGATTAGGCAAATTTTGTAGACCCGTGATTTTCCATCATTTACACTTTTAAATTTTTGACAACATACAGAAAATTTGACCCTGGAAGTAGAGAGTGTCATGGTCCCAATCCACAGAATATGCTATCATAGAACTACATTATGAAAATTACTATCTAAACATTGATCTCACCTGCCTTGTCTCCTAATCACTAAGAACAGGCCCAGATACACCTCCTCTGTGGTCTATGATTCAAGAGCAGATTCTGTTCTCCAGGTAGTTGACAATAGATCCTTGGGTCTAGAAACACAGGCTAATCATATAGTACCCTGAGCAAAGATCATCCTAACGACTCACAGAATCTCAGAATTACAGGGGACTTCAAAAACTAAATCCAATATCCTACACCACACAGGAACTCCATCTATAGCACCCCAGGATGACTATCATACAGCTTCTGCTTGAAAATTTCCGATGAGAGAGAACTCACTAACAAGATTATTACCACCTATTCAATTTTTGACAGCTCTAATTATTTGAAAGTTCTTCCTAATATTAAGTAGAAATCTGACTCTCTGAAACTTCTACTCATTGATCCTAATTTCGTCTTCTCAGGCTACTCAGAATAAATCTAATTTCACTTTTGGATGATACCCCTTCAGGTAACTGAAACAGCAGTAATTATCTTTCCCCTTACTCCTACCAAAACTTCTCTCTTCTAGGCTTAATATTTCAAGTTCCTTCTACCATTCTTCATATAACATAAAAGAAGCATTATGACAGTGGAAGGTATACTAGCTTTGGACAAAGGACCTTGTTTAAAGCTTTGTTTGGGGTTACATAAAAATAGTCCAATGTTAGGCATGTTCATTCACATCTCTGGGCCTCAGTAAATTCTTCTTTAAAATAAAGAAATCAGATTAAATGATCTCTAAGATTCATTCTACTTTTTTTTTTTTTTTTTTTTTTTTTTGCTTTTCAGAGCAGGGAGGGAAGGGCAATTGGGGTTAAGTGACTTGCCCAAGGTCCCACAGCTAGTAAGTGTTAAGTGTCTGAGGTCAGATTTGAACTCAGGTCCTTCTGACTTCAGGGCTGGTGCTCTATTCACTATGTCACCTAGCCAAGCCAGATTCCTTCTACTTTTAAATCCAATGTCTTTAAGTCTCTCATCCCCTTCAACGGCTCTTCTCTGAGTATATTCAAATACTTCTCTGAGTATATTCAAATATATTCAAATATTCAATCCTCTGATGATTCAGGCCTTCAGATGTGGTATGATAAGTAGAGAGAGTAAGAAGATTATCATCTTCCTTTTTATAGTCATTCTGCTTTTATTAATGAAGCTTAAAATAATATTAACTTGGATGGCTAACATATCACTCTGTTGAATCACAGCAAACTTAGGGTCATTGGAAACTGAACATTTATCATACAACTAAATATGTGAAATGTTGACAAAACAATGTTATCCTAATCCTGTACTTGTGCAGGTGATATCTTCACCCCAAATGAAGACGTTTATAATAATAAAGAATAACACATAAAATAGATAGAAAACAAAATGCAATTGAAATAATAAAATTACAATAATTAAAACAATAAATGTCATATTGTTAGGTTTGTTCCATTATTTTAGACCAGTGGTTCTCAACCTTCCTAATGCCGTGACCCTTTAATACTCATATGTGGGCGTATCTGCATGTTGGCAGACCCACCTAGAGACGGATAGAGGAGCAGTGTCTCCGTTCCTAAGACCATCGGAAATATGTGTTTTCCGATGGTCTTAGGCGACCCCTGGACCCCTGTGAAAGGACCCCCCCAAAAGGGGTCGCGACCCACAGGTTGAGAGCCACTGTTTTAGACTGTCAATATTTTTGTTAGAAGTTAAGGTTGTTACTTCTTTTTTAGTCACCATACATTTAAGGTATTCCACCCTGGATTTCTGTCATCTACACATTAAGTATGACTATTTTATTAACTAAACGGTGAAAAAGACTGGACCAAGGACCAAACTGTGTGATGAGTACAGAGTAAGGTATGAGGACAATTTATTAGGGATATTTTAAAGGGAATTCCTGCATTAGGTTAGAGCTTGGACTATTTAATTCTGAGACTATGTTTACATAAGAACAAGAAAGACGATCCCTTGTAAGGCTTTACACCATCCTTTCTATAAAGAAGAACATTCTCTGAATCTCTGTATCATGGCAATTCATTACATAATTCCAAGTCTAGCTTTCCTCCTCTGACTTCCTCAGCCAGCTCTACTACCTAGAAGAGAGCTGGAACGAAAAGTGCTTTAGAAGTAATTAAATTCTGAGAGGACTCAGAAGCCTAAAACCATGGACCCCAGGTAGAGGAACACAAAAGACCAAATTTACACAGCCTCATCTTCCTTCAAATTCTTTTATATTATAATACTGTCACAATAATTAATTTGTATTAAGTATGGGAACAACATAACGGCCTCCAAGGTCCATGTGGTTCTCTCCTCTTTGGGTTTAAATAACTTCAGACAGAAAGACATGAATTCAACGATAATTTCTCTGAGTTAGGGACATTACTAATATTTAGGTAAAAGTTGAGACTTCTGCCTAAATGACATTTATATCTTCCTCTAGTTAACTCAAGGCCTTATTGTCATTGAGGCTAAATTCAGCTTAGTAGAAATGTCTGAGAAACAAATGGTAAATTATAGTGTCTGTGGACTGAAGGTACTTAATGGGAAAATGTGTAAAAATTCATCCCTTTCACAGGGCTTTCCTCAGCCCAGGGCCTCTGCTCTAAGGAGCCTGTACAGCTGATGCCCTTCTTGATATATTCTTTGTCTCCCACAATCCAGTCCTATCATTACACCTCAAAACTATTCTCTAATATTCTCTCCTGATCATCACTGCTAGACCTTCCCCATCCTACAGGACTCACACGACAGGATGAAATCTATCAGCCATTTGGAACAGACTTTCCGTCTGATATGATTTTCACTTTATCAAACAGCTTTCAAAGACTTAATGAATGAGATTGATTGATTCGGACATCTTATCACTTACAAGGGGGTTGAGTAAATCTATCACCTCACCCACATTGTTAAAAAAAACATGTTTCTTTACAATATTATTACAGAACAATTACAGACCACAAAATGGTGAAAGGAAATTCCTGAAATTACTATAAGATCTAATTTGACCACTATTTTTATGAAAAATTTGAGAATGTAAAGCTAGACAAATTCCCATAGGAAACAAAGGTCAGAAATCCCTCACAGGGCAAAATACATAGTAGGTTGTTTTGGGGGGATGGTGGGAGACAAATCCAGACAAAGGGCTGTAGAAAATCTAAAGGAGAAAGAGTGTACATTGCCAGCTTAGTAATCAGGAAAAGCATTATGGAAGACCCCTGAAGCCTTCTTGAAAGGTAACTTCAATTTTTAAAAATTTATTTATTTACTTTTAGTTTACAACATTCAGTTCCACAATTCCTTGAGTTTCAAATTTTCTCCCCCTCTGGCTCCTCCCCCCTCCACCCCATGGTGGCATGCAATCAAATATAGGATCTATAAATGCTTTTACATTAAACATTAGCCAAGTTGTAAAGAAGGATTGTAACCAATGGAGTGAATAAGGAGAAAGAAGAAACAAAGCAAAAAAAGAAAGAGAGCAAGAAGTTTGCTTCAATCTGCATTCAGACTCTGTAGTTCTTCAAAGGTGATTTCTAATATTCTATACATTGTCTAGCACAATTACTTGTTCAGAGTAAAAGTGAGTATATCATTATTTAATTGGCTTGAATTAACTTAGTATTTTTCATTCACAAGCAGAAAGGGAAGTGTGCAAGACCCACCATTCTTAAATATTTGTAACCTGAACAATCTTACCAATGGATTACCAAAATGAAGAAAGAGACTAATAGGAAGAGTAACAAACACAACCCAGTGGAAAGCACACAGGCCCATCTTCACAAGGAGAGTGGCGTCTGAAAGCACATTTTTAGCAATTAAAATCACCCGAGATAATAGTTATAGTACTAAAAATAATCTAATTATCAGAATCACTAACATCAAAGTAATCACATCAAGTTGGTTTTATTCATTTTTAATTTTCCCTTGGATTGAAATATTAAGTTGATAATTACATTAAATGGATTATTTGATTTCCTAACATTCATTAAGACTATACTAAGCATGGTAGAGGCAGAATTGGGTATGGTTCTACTAACTGAAGATTTTTAAATGATCTCATTTGAATTGTCAAATAGCAATCCCATAGGATCATATACCAGCTTATTTGGCACTATAATAAAGGTGATAAACAACATACCATATTCAGTGGGTTAATCTTAAAGTTTTTTCAATAACATAAACTGCAATGATAAAACTCAAATGGTTTGCTTCAGCCATCACAAGCAAGGGTTTCTGGTATGTGTTTTCCATGTGCTTTTATCGAAAGGAATTTTTTTATTGGGTTATAAGTTGAGGGGTTAATGCATCATATGACCAATGACCAAATGTGAAAGTAGTGGCATGAAAAACTTCATCAGTTTATAAATAACTGGAAAAGGAGGTGGGCCAATCACGTAGTGAGAATGACAGACAACAGATGGATAAGCCAGGTACTAGGCTGATACCCTTAAGATATTAAGAAAGATATTAAGAGAACGAGAGGAAGGGATCCAGGATGTTAAATGGATTCTCTTTGGCACATAATTTCTATTTTGGAGAGATTTGAGAGGTCATAAAGACTGGAGAAAATATCTAGTCCTCCAACTGGTTGGTCACCAATGTATTTTCTTTAGGAGATTTAGGAATGATAAAACACTCATATAAATTGAGAAGGCATAACACAGATCTCCTGAAGTATAAGTATTATGAGATGGGAATATCCTTCCATAAACAAACAGAAGCTATCAGGGAAAAAATGAGACCAGCCATGTGCATGCATATATCTATGCAAAACACATTTGAATTTTTTAACCATCCTATTTATGTTTATATTATGCCTTCCCCCAAAACCCACAAATATATTCTTCCAAATCTAGGACAAAGGTAGTAATTGTCATAACATTCTTTGCAGCTATGGGAAAGAAAAATAAGATGATGAGATTTGCTGCTTTCACTAAAACCATTACTTAAATTTAGTGTATTAAGAATTCTCTCTAACCTAATATTTGGATCCATAACCACAACCTGTGTCCATTTTAAACATAAAAGTTGGGGCACCATGATACATTCATACTCCTGGAGTCTAAATATATTAAAATTGCTGGTTTCTGTTCTGTTAATGTTGAATAAGAAGCAATGTAATAATGATGATGAAGATCGTATCATATTAGGTGAATTTGTACATACAGTAGAAGAACAATTAACATCACAAAAAGGTCACAAAGAGTTGGACACAACTGAAATGAGTGACCAAGAAATGAAGTAGTTGAAAATGTATTAGAAACTTAGAACTCTCAGTTTTTAAAACTGAATTTCAACCAACATCCAACTAAAGAAAGACTTAAACTATTGAAAATAACAATTTTATTCCAGGAATAAGATCTTGTACACAATTAATTTCTAGTATATAATGAAGATTGATCATTTCAAATGATGAAGAAGCCAAAAACCATTTTAGATATGGAAAATCATGCTCTGGTTGGAAATATGATTAGAAAGACATAACATTTTTATCTTGAGTTAGTTATAATTTTTTATCTGCAGAAGACATATGCTCCTACACTGCTGCTTTATTTTTTTAGATAGACATGCTGCAAGAGGTCTCTTTTGTTTACA
The DNA here is from genome assembly GCA_028646515.1 of Pseudochirops corinnae. Taxonomy (NCBI): domain Eukaryota; kingdom Metazoa; phylum Chordata; class Mammalia; order Diprotodontia; family Pseudocheiridae; genus Pseudochirops; species Pseudochirops corinnae. The sequence continues at coordinate 84,541,731 of CM053590.1, forward strand.
ACGCTGGCCTTGAAAGAAAATAGAAAAAAAAGAGTTTGCATTTGACAGGAACCCCATTCACAAAGCACATTTTCCTGAGAGAATATCTTTCATAAGTTTACTTATATACACGTTTATATATTTAATTATTCAGTTATAGATTTAAATTATATAATTCTAAACAATGAGTATATTTAAAATGCATGCTATATAGGTCGGTAGACTTGCAGCAAATATAAACTTGTCCTACAGAAGCTTTTTTTGCAATTTTGCATTTAAACCAAATAAGTGTGTTTATTTTTCTCTAAGCAGTATTCATTTTATCATACTTTCACATTTATATAAACACATATTGTTTTGAATTATAGTCATCTGGATACATCATGTCTAATGCCTGATCCTAGATAGTCTTTCACTGAGGGGAAGTACAATACTTTAACCATAGGGGGCACTCAGCAAATACTCAAAATCTTTGCATTATAGGATTGAAATCTGACCGGTACATTATATATTGTCTGGTCAGACTCTTCCTTTTCACATGCAAGGAAACTGAGAGCTAGGGAGTCAAAGCAACTTTCCCAAAATCACCCAAGAGTTCAAATTCAAACGCAGAACTTCTGATTATGAAGCTAGTAGTCTTGTGAATTACTCCACGAAGGGGACAGAGTCAAGTATAGACAGGAGTACTCTGTGGCTCCCCCCATAACCACCTCAAATACCTATAAAATATGACTCTAAACAAATTTTAGAGCTCCAGAACTCATAAAATGATAGAGAAACAAGGCACCTGCTGAAAGCAGCCCAGCAGATGGACAGAAAGGGCTCATCACAGTGTGCTGGAAGCAGAGCCCAGCCCCATGTGGTTTTAGCCTCAGGCCATCCAGGAGAAGACCAGCAGCTGTTTCCAGAATTGCCAATATATAAGTACCAAGGACAAAGGGAAAAGGTCAGTGGAACGTGGCTATATTTCAGGGAGAGGGTCTGGCTGACTGCCTCCAGAGCTAGAAGCAGTCTGAAGTGGCGGCCCTGCAGCTGCCTCCACGTGGCTGCCTTAGAAGCTCCCAGCCTGCAGATGGCAGGGGGGCCAAGCAATCATTCAGAGACTAAGTGCTCTTGCCTTGAGCTTCCTGGATCAGGACTGTGATCTTGGTTGGTGGTCCTGAGGTGTCTTTTCAGTGAGCCAAAGCTGGTGGGAGCTGCAAAAAAATGGCAGCCTCCCAATAGCTCCAGCAGCTGCAAAAACCTCAGCAATTTGGGACAGAGCTCTACCCTCTAGAACCAAAGTTCTACTGAGCCCAAAAGTCAAGTAACTGACTGGCAACATGAGCAGGCAAAGGTAGGAAAGAAAACTCAGCAATCCAACTTTAGATTCCTTTTTTTGGGGACAAAAAGGATCAAAGCATGAAACAGGAGGAAGACAACACAGTCAGAACTCCCACACCAAAAGCTTCCAAGAAAAATGTAGACTGGTTACAAGCCATAGAGGAGCTTAAGAAGGATTTTGAAAACTAAATAAGATAAGTGGAGGAAAAATTGGGGAGAGAAATGAGAATAATGCAAGAAAATTATGATAAGAGAGTCAACAATCCGACTGAAGAAAATAACACCTTAAGAAATACACTAACTGAAATGGCAAAAGAGGCCCAAAAACCCGATAAGAAGAAGAATACCTTAAAAAGTTGAATTTGCCAGATGGAAAAAGAATCTCAAAAGCTTTCTGAAGAGAATAATTCCTTCAAAATTAGAGTGGAGCAAATGAAGCAAATGACTTTATGAGAAATCAGGATACTATTAAACAGAACTGAACAAATGAAAAAATAGAAGGCAATGTGAAATATTTCATTGAAAAAACCACTGACCTGGAAAATAGATCCTGGAGAGACAATTTAAATATTATTGTACAACCTGAAAGCCATGATCAAAAAAAATAACCTAGAAAGCATCCTTCAAGAAATTCTCAAGATAAATTGCCCAGATATTTTAGAACCAGAGGGCAAAATAGAACTTGAAAAAATTCACTGATCACCTCTTGAAAAAGATCCCAAAAAAGAAAACTCCTAGGAATGTTATAGCCAGGTTCCAGAGTTCCCAGATCAAGGAGAAAATATTACAAGCTGTAAAGAAGAAACAATTTGAATACTCTGGAAACACAGTCAGGATAACCCAGGATCTAGCAGCTTCTACATTAAGGTATCGAAGGGCCTGGAACATGATATTCCAGAGATTGAGGGAGCTAGGATTAAAACCAAGAATCACCTACCCAGAAAAACTGAGTATAATGTTTCAGGGGGAAATATGGTTATTCAATGAGGTGGAGGACTTTCAAGCATTCTTGAGGAAAAAAACAGAACTGAATAGAAAATTTGACATTTAAACCCAAGAAGCATGAGAAGGTAAACATGAAAAAGAAACAACAAGGAACTTATCAAAGTTGAACTATTTATATGCCAACATGGAAAAATGAGAATTGTAACTTATGAAAGTTTTCTCAGTATGAGGATAGGTGAAGGGAATATAAATGTGTGTGTGTGTGTGTGTGTGTGTGTGTGTGTGTGTGTGTAGAGATGTATACACACACATGTCTATATAGAAAAGTATATATGCATATGAATACATATGGGAGTGTGTGTATATTTGTGAACATAGACAGAGGGCACAGGATCAACTGAATAGGAAGGGATGGTATTTTAAAGGTAAAATTAAAAGGTGGGAGAGGAATAGAATGAGAGGAGACAAGAGAGACAGAATGGAGTCAATCATTTCATATAGAAGAGGCAAGGTATAACTGTTACAATGGAGGGAAAGAACAGGAAGGCAAAAAGGGAATGGGTCAACCTCACTCTCATTGAATTTGGCTTAGGGAGGGAATGACATACACTCTAAAATGGGTATCTTGCCCTGCAGGAGAGTAGGGGGAAAGGGGATGAGAGGGGGGATGATGGAGGGAAGGGCAGGTTGGGGAGAAGGGTTCTTAGAAGCACGCATTTCTTTAAAGGGACAGGGACAAAATAGACAATGGAACAAGGGGTCTAGGTGGGATAAGAAGGAGGGAAATATCGTCAGTGTTATACAATATGCCCATTGTGGATATGTTCTACATAACTACACATGTACAGCCTGTTGAACTGTTTGCTTTCCAGTGGGGGTAGGTGACAAGGGAGAAAGGGAAAGAATATAGAATTTGAAGTTCAAAAATCATATGTTTATATATATATATATATATATATATATATATATATATATATATAATCATTATTATTTACTTGCAACTGGGAAACAAAGTATACAGGCACTGGGATAGGGAGATCCATCTTGCTCTACCAGAAAGTCAGAGGGGTGATGGGGGAAGATATAGGAGAGAGCAGTTTGGGGGAGGGAGTATACAGTGAGATTGCTGCTTTGGGGTGGTGGGTAGGGGAAAGACAGGGAGAAAATTTGTAACTCAAAATCTTGTGGAAATCAATGATGTAAACTAAAAATAAACAAAAGTTAATTTAAAAAAAGAATCACTGAATGAATTAATTACTGAATATTTCAACACTGCTTTATCTGAATTAAGAAGCAGACTACAGTAAAACAAACTAATACAACATTTCTCTATATCCCAAACCATATATAAAAATATGCTGCCATATTTCTAAGTTCCAAATCTGTTTCAATTCAATTGAAGGACAGATGTTTCTTAAGTCCCTATAATGTACAGAGCATGTTGTTGTTTAGTAGTTTTTCAGTCATGCCTGACTCTTCCTGACCGACTCTTCATGATCCTATTTGGGATTTTCTTGGAAGAGATAATGAAGTGTTTTGCCAACTCATTTTACAGTTGGGGAAACCGGGGCAAACAGGGTTAAGTGTCTTGACCAGGGTAAAATGTCTGAGGCCAGATTTGAATTCATGAAGATGAGTCTTCCTGATTCCAAGTCCAGCACTCTATCCATTGTGCCACCTAGCTGTCCTTCAGAGCACTTTATGGGTGCTAAAAAGGAAAAAAAAATACTGATAAGACACTGTTTCTCCCCTCTTGGAGTTTATATTATGGTGGAAGAACTTCAGACATAGACAGTTACTTAGCCTCCATTTGCTCAATTTCCTCATCTATAAATTAGGCATAATAGTAATACTTTCTCAGGGTTGTTCTGAGGATCAAATGAGGTAAGAAAACTTTAAAACTCTATAGAAACTCTATATACATGCTACATAGTAGTAGAAGCACAGACGGAAACTAGATTGCAGGGGGGCACAAGATTGAAGATGACAAGAAAATACAAGCATCAGTTTCCACTATTTATTTTTCAAGCCTCTTGGTACACTCCTGTTCCTTTCTCCAATACACCCCCAGCCTGAACGCGTAATGGAAAAGGGAGTCTGGTCAGCAGTGATACCTCCTGCCCATTATCCTCTCAAACTGTACTATCAGCATCTTTCAAAGCCTTACTATCCACTGACTTCAAGATATAAGAGAAATGAAAAGTACTTCCTCTTCACCCATTCTTTGGGTTCCTTTAACGTTTGATATTAGAATTCTCTAATATTAACTTGATATAAATGATTGTCAATGTACATGAATTTTCCGTAGGCATGTGAGAAATGTCTCCCTTGAAATTAAATGATGGTCAAGCTTAGAGGGTTCCTCAACTGTAGATCAAAAACCTCCATAAATCCCTGTTACATGCCATTAATTATGAAGCTATCTTCAAGAATCCTCGAAGCAGATGCTGTCTGGATCCCCGCTGTACAGCTTAAAGACTAACTCTACCTTCTCCCAAAGACTTTACAGCAACCTTACTTGGCATTCATATGTATATTGTAAGAGGTTAATAAATGTGTTATTAATCAGACTATGCTACATGACAATTATATGGTAATTTGTGTATTTATTTACAACTAACAAACTGCTTTCAGATTCATTAATTTATTTGATTCTCATAACCATCTTGTCTAGTAGAAAGGGAAGGGATTATCACCTCCATTTTTAAAACTGATAATAAAACAAACACAGAGAGGTTATCTGACTTGTTCATGGTCACCAAGCTAGTAAATGGCAGAGCCAGGGTTAGAACTCAGTCTCCTGACCTCTGGTCTTGAGCTCTTTTCACCCTTGCTTTCAAGGCTAATTCTGGGGACAGAAATGTACCCTCAGAAAGTGTACATTATTGTGAAAGAAACAAAATTTACATATATGTGACACTTAAAAAATAAAAGAAGAATGAAAATAGTAATAGTTAGGTGGTGTAGTGGACAGAGCACTGGGTCTGGAGTCAGGAAAATCTGAGTTCAAATCTGTCCTCAGATACTTATTAACTATGTGACTTTAAGCAAGTCATTGAACTCTGTTTGCCTCAGTTTTCTCATCTGTAAAACCAGCTGTAGAAGGAAAAGGCAAATCATTCCAGTATCTTCACCAAGAAAACACCAAGATGATCCCCAATGGGGTCATGAAGAGTTGGACATGACAAAACACTTATATGAAACTCTAAACTTCGCATAAATTATGTAAACCTTATCTGACCCTCAGAACAATCCTGTGAAGTAGATTTTGTCATTAATCCTGGGGTACAGAAGAGGTAAATGAGGTAAACCAAGGTTAAGTGACTTACTCAGGGTCACAGAGCTAGTATCTGAGGGATATTTAGAATTCTCATCTTCCAGATTCCAGGCTAGATCTCTTTTCAGTATATCATCTAGCTACCCTAATACCACCAAATGTCAAAGAGACATTCTGTCAAGTTTTTCAGGCAACTTTTCTATTTCTTCCTCTGGGGGGGAAAAAAAAGTTGGTGTCAAAATTTCATAGTGCTGTTTTTGATTAGACCTTTCATGGATAATGTGAAATAAAATGATCAACTCTCTTATGAAGATAGTTTTTGCTACCCTTGAATGTTTCATGCAACCTAGCTCATCAATGCCTTAAATTCTCTTTTTGAGTAAAATCCACAAGGTATGTCATAGGGGTTAATATTTACCAGCATTTCCCTGACTCAGCTTCTTTCCCTCCCTCCCCCCATAACATACATCAGGGGAGTGGGGTCAGGCCCCTCCTCTTTCCCTTCTTTGACAGGGATTAGCTTTTTCTCAAAGGAGATAAAGTTGTCTCTGGGATTTTATAGGTCCTGGCTTTCCTGATGCAACTTCCTAATCATCTAGGACATGAAAGCTCTCAGCTATGTGGATTCTAGACCTCTCGGATTTAGTGGGTGGCTGAAGTCATGCAAGTCCCTGATAACTTGCAGACCAAATTCATTTCCATGAGTTGGTGAGGGTTGCATCTACCAAAGAGAGGCGCCAGTGAATCCTTACTGTGTATTTTTGCTGTGTTAAGCCAAAATAAACATCCTTTTTGTCAACTGTTGGATGACTTCCAAATGTCTCGTTTCATTGCAACATCATACCTGAACTAAGAGAGTGCTGGCTTTAGAATCACCTCCAATAAGCTGTCCATCCACTTAGCTGTCAGAGAGTCATGTAATCATAAAGTTGACTGATAGATCTCAGAGAGAGCATCCATTCTAACACAGAGCAAGAATCCACTCCAAAATGCTCCCAAGTGACCATCCAACCTTTGCAGACAAGCAAAGAAAAAACAGGAAAATGCTAACTCCTGAGGCAATCCATTCCATTCTTCAACAGAATCAGTTATTGGGAAGGAGTTGTTGTTACTATTGACATTGGGCCTAAATCTGTCTCTTTGGTCTTTTTTTTCAACTGTTGTTTATAGATTAGCCATCTCTGACCATGAAGCAGCTCAAGTGTAATACTTCTTCCTTAAGACCACCCTTTGAATAGTTGAAGACAACTATCATCTCCCTCCTGAGTCTTTTCTTGTCCAAGATGAAATTGTCCATTCCTTTGAATGCTATTTATATGGCATGATTACAAGCCAGTCAGTCAATAGTATGTATCAAGCACCTCATCTGTCCAAGGCACTGTGCTAAAGTCCTGGACATACAAAAGAACTTAGCACCATCTCACATCCTAAAAGCACATTAGTTTTTATGGCCATTTTATCATTATATCAATTCATATTGAATTTAGAATCCACTAAAACTTAAAAAAATAAATAGTTATATAACCTCATCTCCATTTCATGATGTGAAACTAATCATTTGATCAAAAGTACAAAATGTCCCATTCATTCTTCTTAAATTTCATTTTATTTAGCTTGGTCCTTTGGGGATATGTGTTCCTTTAACTTTGAGTCTCTGGCAAATCTGCTAAGCTTCTTCTTGCCTCATTAGCAGGTTAAACCAAGCTCTCCCCCATCTCAAGTGTTAAAGATAAAAAATAATTATTTTTCATGATTTCTATCTTTTCCTTTTGTGTCCAATCTTAATATGACAGATGTGTTTCAGGATGCTAGTTATAAAAATGCTATAGGAAGAAAGCCAGAAGCAGAGAGAAATGGAACTTTGAACTTCACCTACTATGTATAGCATTTTTAAGGTCAGTTTAAAAAAGTACCAAATTCAAATGAGCTTACATTTTTACTATTTGTGAACCAGTTCTTGTTGATGTTAGTTGTGGGAAGTGCTGAATATTTTAGACACATGTACACAAATACAGTATTATATTAGCAAAACTATGAATTGGTCCAAATTATCTGACAATCAATTTGAAAGTGTTTGAAAAGAATCACCAAATTATTCCTAACACATTGCATTACTGGGTATATATACCTCCAAAAGGCCAATGACAGGGTGGAAAAACTTCCGTATATAGCAACATATTCATAGAAGGATCCTTTCTGCTAGAAAATGGAAAGAAAATGAAATGAGAGTTCATTGACTGGGGAATAACTAAGCAAAGTATAGTATATGAAAATAATATATTACTACATTTTAAGAAATGATGAATATGAGAAATTCAGATAAAGTACAGGTAGACATAAGATATGATGCAGAATAAAGTAAGTACTAAGAGAATATATATATATATATGTATGCATAATTACCGCACATTATTACTATGCCTATTTAATATATCTATAAATAGTATATTCATGTATAGTAATTGCTATTACTCCATATAGTAATTACTCTATGTGCCATTACTATATGTAATGATATAATTAATAGAATGATAAAGAAAATTAAAAAACATTCAAATTCTGATAGGGAATTATATGTTCCTCCTCTCAGGAGAGAGTGGGGATTATGGCTGTGGAAAACTAGGTACATCCTCAGATGCAGTTTCTGTTAGTGAATTTTGCTTAAATGTTTCTATTTGTCACAAGGAATGGCTTAATGTGGAGAAGTAAGATTTCTTTTCCTTCAGAAATTCTCAGACTACCTATAGCACTATTATAACAACACCTTTACACAGCACCTTAACATTTACAGAAATGTTTGTTGAATAGCAAACTTCAATCTCTTCAAGCCTCACAAGTCTGTTATGGAAGCGCCATTTATACAGATGAGGTTGCAAAGGCTGGGAGAGAGCCTAAGAGGCTTGTCTAGAGTCACAGAGCCAATATGCCCAGAACATAGGCTCAGCTAGTACTCCCAGAGTACATGTCCAGAGTCATACAGTTAGCAAATGTTTAAGGTGGTATTTGAACTTTTGTCCTCCTGATTCTAAATCCAAGTCTTTCTGTCTACCATACCAGGGTCTATTCTCTATAAGGACCACTTGTCTTAACAAAAGATATGCTATTACTTATGTGTGAGCACACTAAGTCTCTAAGTAACAATTCACATTTTTGGAAGGAAAAGTATTATATAATTTTCTTTTTTAAAAAATTCACCTCTCCCTCTACCACACATTTCATATATGTGTCATCTTAATGACATTGGTTTATTTCAAGGAGTCATAGAGAGTCAAGCTGGAAACCATAGACTAGAGACCATTTAAATGTTCCATGTGGTTGGCTCCTCTGGTTTCAAAAGAGGCTCAGGGATTGAAGGTTTTGTTGGCATTTTTTTCTGGGCTTGATGTGTATGTATATGCAAGTTCTGAATATTTTGAAGGAATGCACTTCAGCATGTGGCATTTACGCTAAAATATTTCCACTCTTTCTAGGAATCTAAATTTGAAACCCTGCATTAAGGAATGTTCTTGATATAAACATAAATCCCAAAGAACTCAGGAAATGCCAGAGGTCAGTTATAAAGAGGGATACTCTTTCACCTGCTGATGTATCTTTGTTGATAAACTGGGATGGTACTATTTGAGCAATGAATACAGTATCCATTAAGCAAACAAATTTTTTACTGTATGATGCAAACCTCTTAATAAATGTCCTATCATATTTTTGGAATTTGTATAATTTCAAACTAAATACTGTTTTATGGTATGACCTGTTCTGAAATAAATTTATTATCCACTTAAGCCCCAATGCTGGTCGATGTCTCCAGCCAACAACAATATAAGACAAATTTCCTCCCTAATTGAGCTTCTGCTTACATGACTATTCTCAAGATTAGTTCATTTCATTAAAGTCACCAGAAAATGAAGTTGCTGAGCACCCAGGTCCACTGGAATAAATGCAAAGCCAGTAAAATTTATATCTATTTTAGTGATGTAAATATATCTGAGTATACTAAAGTTCACAATATAAGAAAACGCCTTTAAGAACAGCTGTATAAGCAAAACTTAAATTTACATCTTTGCCCATTTTTCCCCTTTGTAGACATTCACTGGTATTTGGCCTTTAGCTATGGCAATGAATTGATATACAATTTTAGGGGCTATTTCTGAAAGAAAAAGTTTTTTAAAATAAATCTTCATTAATGGGAGGGTAATGGACTTTAACCTAATAAGGCATTCATTGAAACAGAGGCAAAAAAAATTTCATGAGAAATTATTTTAGGAGCATAGAACTTAAGACCTTACAGATCATATTTATTTTAAAACTGCATTTTAAAGAGAAGAAAATTGAAATTATGGTATGAAAGAAAATCTGGGTTCATATTCGGAGGAAGATAGTGAGGTTTTAAAAAGCCACAACTACCCCAAACAGTAAGGTCAAATGGTCCTAAGCCCAAAAAGAGTTCCTGGGAAAACTTAAGAAGGAATTAAAAAATAAAATAAGAAAAAATAGTGGGGAAAATCAGTCCAAGAAAATTATTTAAAGAAAGTTAATCAATTAAAAGAAATCCAAAATCTTAAGGAAGAAAATAACTCCTTAAAAACTAGAATTGGATATGAGGAATTGAATGACTTTATAAGACACTAAGAAATAATAAAACTAGAAAAAATAGAAGAGAATATGAAACATTCCATTAGGAAAACAACTGATCTAGGGAACAGATTAAGGAGAGACAATATAAGAATTTTTGGACTACCTGAAAGTTATGATTAAAAAAAGGATCTGGATACAATATTACAATAAATTATTAAGGAAAAAATTCCCTGAAGTTCTAGAACAGTAAGGTAAAGCAGAAATAGAAATGAAAAAAAAAACCTACCCTTCACCACCTGAAAGAGAATCCAGTAAGAAAATTTACAGGAATGTTATAGCCAAGTTTCAAAACTCCCAGGCTAAGAAGAAAATATTGCATACAACAAGAAAAAAATAATTTAAATACTGTGGAGATATAATCAGGATTTCACAATACCTAGTAGCTTCTACAGTGAAAGATTGTAGGTCTTCCAATGTTATATTGAGAAGAGCAAAAGAGCAGGGATTGCAAGCAAAAAAACTTATGGAAAGATGGCAGACTAGGTCAGAAAATTTCAAGGTCTCAAGCTTTTCCTCCACAAAAGAGATAAAATAGCACCTCTGGGTGAACCTAGAGCTGTAAAAACAAATGAGAGTAGGGGCAGAACAGGGGATCTCTTGGGACAATCAGAAGGAGACTTGAAGAAAAATCACAGGAAAAGATTTCCTCCTAGTGAAGAGTAAATACCTCCAGGCTAAGGTCCACTTTAAAAATTAGCAGCAAGGCATGGTGTTAGTTGGTTTGAGAGGTTGCCTAAGCCCCAGTCACAGGAACTTTTACCCCCAAGGCCATTGACCTGATTTGGGCATCTGATCTGGGGAAGACTGAGGGAATCTCTGCTAACAAGGAATACTAGACTCAGCTGTGCTGCAGAGCAGCGGTGGAGGCTAGAAGGAACCAGCATATACGTGGAGCGTGCAGAAGCAGCAGGGGCAGGGATGCTGCTGACTGTGGGCACTTAGGGGAGGTTGGAGGTCTTGATTTGAGTTCAAAGTCAGAAGGAAGAAATGAACAGGATCAGAGGCCAGAGTCACCTTTCCCCCATACCCCAGAACTAGAGGTGATTATAAAAACTAATTATTACCCCCCCCCCACCAAAATGCACAGGCAAAGGAGAAAGAATCCAACCCTAGAAAGCTACTATGGGAGCAGAGAAGACTGGGGTTCTTCTTTAGAGGAGGATACTGAAATAAAGAAATTTTCTACCCCAAAGAGTAATGTCAAATGGTCACCTGCATAAAAAATTCATTGAAGAACTTTAAAACACTTTAAAAATCAAATGAGAGAGATGAAGGAAAAACTAAAAAGAAAAATAAGAATAATACAAGAAAAACAAGAAGATTATGACAAGAAAGTCAACCAATTAGAAAAGGAGATCCAGAATATTAAGGAAGAAAATGACTTCTTGAAAATTAGAATTGGGCAAGGGTTAGTCAGAGAAGTTACAAGAGATGAAGAAATAAATAAATGAATATATATGTATATATATATAAGAGAATGTGAAACATCTCATAAGAAAGACAACAGATCTAGAGAACAGATCAAGAAGAGAAAACATAAGAATAATTGGACTACCTTAAACTTCTGATCAAAAAAAGGATCTTGGTACAATAATACAAGAAATAATTAAAGAAAATTGTTCTGAAGCATTAAAACAGGAACGGAAAGTAGAAATAGAAAAAAAAAAGTCCACTGATCACCACCTTAAAGAGATCTTACAAGGAAAGCCCACAGAAATATTAAAGTTAAATTCTGAAACCCTTAGATCAAGGACAATATATTATGAGCAACTGGAAAAAAATTTACATATGATAGTACTACAATTAGAATCACACAAGACCTAGCATTGGAAACTCTAAAAGATCATAGGTCTTGGAACACTATATATCAAAGAGCAAAAGAACTGGACCTCCGGCTGAAAATAGCATACCCAGCAAAGCTCAGCATAATTCTGAATGAAAGAAAAATGGACATTTGATCAACTGTCAGACTTTCAGGACTTTGTTTAAAAAAACAACAACCCTGAAGTCAATAGAAGATTTGACATACAGGAGTCAATAGAAATATAAGGTGTATGCCAATGACCAATTATAAGGGACTAAATAAGGATAGAATGTTTACCTTTTATGTATGGAAAATGTGAAGCCTATGTCTAAGGTTATTGCTAGTAATTAGGTAGCTTATAAGAAAGATTGGGGTATACCTGAGTGTAATATGACTTCAAAAAGTAAAACTATTCAAAAACAGCTGAAAGAGTAATTGTCTTATACAAATGAAGTACAAGAGGAAGAACCAATACAGAGGAATTAGAAAAGGGAGAGGGGAGTGTTAGTTCTAGAAATCTACTTTCATCAGGAATGGGTTTACGAGGGGGAATACACACGCACACACACACACACACACACACACATTTGGAAGAGTATAAAAGTCTCCTAAATTTAGAAAGAAATAAAACTCTAAGGGGATATGAAGGAGCGAGTGAATAAAAAAGAATCTTCAGAGGGGAAAGGGAGGGAACTGGTTAAAGGGAAATATAAAAGGGTCTTTAGATTTAAGGGAATGGGAGGATAAGGGAGCGAGTTTTACAGGGGAGGGGGACAGAACAGGTCAAAGGGATGTATAAAAGGCTGTTTATTTTTAGAGGAATGGAGCATAAGGGAGGGATTGCTGGAGTGGGGGGTAGGTTAAGTAATAGGAGCGTAAGGTAGAAGGCAGAAGAAAAGTAGAGGAGTTAACACAGGAATAAGCACAAACATAAAAACTAGATTAGGCATAGAATCTCTTAGGAAAAGTGTGTGTGTACACACATATATACATATATGTAAATATGTATGTGTATATATGCTTATGTGTATGTATATATCAATACCTATATATACATACATACATGTGTACGTATATATCAATGCCTATATATTCATATACATGCATATACATACACACATATATGTACATACATACACATACTCAATTGTAGCCTTGGGGCAGCGAGTGGGGGGGTGAGAAAAAGGGGGAAATGAACAAAGAAAAAAGTATATAGAAGAGAACAAAAGAAAATCTACAAGGAAGCAAAGAAAATATAGATAGCTTTCAACATAACACTCAGTATTTAATATATAGGCTTTCTTGAAATAAGAAGTTAATTGTTATATATTCTGAATCTTCTATGTTTTGCTGTGAACATGACATTTTTCTTTTTTTAATTTTATATTTAAGTTTATAATGTTTCTTTTTCTTTTCTTATTAATTATTTAAGCTTTGGTATTTGTATAAAATAAAAAAGACACAAAAAAGAATAACTTTCCAAGAAAAGTTGAATATAATCCCAAATGAAAAAAAAATGGATATCTGATAGACTGAAAAACTTTCAGATACTTGTGACAAAAAGATCAGAACTCAAAGGAAAATTCAAGATAAAAGATCTAGAAGAAATATAAGGAAAACTAAAGACTAATTATAAGGGACTCATTGAGGTCAAACTGTTTATTTCTCATATATGAAAATGTTATCAATATTCATCATTACTAGAGTAGTTTGAAAGAAAGGTTGGGGCTGGCTATGAAGGGGGTGATTCTTTTTTAAAAATGGGTAGGAAAAGGCAAAAAGAAGCAACTATCTCAAAAAAATGGAGCATGAAAGGTAGAAATGATACAGAAGAAGCAGTTGGGGGTGGAGGGCTGAGAGTGTTGGAACCTTACTCTCATCAGATCTGGGTTAAAGATGGAACAACATGTGCATTTAAAGGGGTATAAAAGTCTTCTAAACTTATAAAGAAACAAGAGGATTAGGGGATATGATAAGGAACTTTTTAAGGGATGTGTTGATTAAGATTTAGGAGGGAAGGGAGAGAAGATAAGGAAGGGACATTAAGATGGTGGGTAGAATAAGGAATAGGGGGATAAGCAGAAAGGACAAGGTAATAAAGATAGGTGAGAAAGAAAAACTGAGTTTAAATCACTTCTTCAAGGTTATACAGGTAGTAAGTAGAAGAACCATGTTTTGGACCGAATTCCTTTGATGCTAAAACCAATGTGGTACCCAACTCAGTAAGATGTCTTATGTTACTTGTTTACATATATTTGCTTTCTTCCCATTAACTCCTGAGGATGGTGACATTCTTTTCATCTTTGTATCCATGGTACCTAGGCACAGTATTATACACATTCTTAATAAGTCTTTGAGTTCAAAAGCATATCTAACTTTTCTACTGATTTTGCCTTTGGCTAATAGAATGTACCAACTGGCTATAGAGTGAATTCTTCTAGTGTTCATGGTTTTCTTTTTTTTCCCTCACGCAGTAGTTTTCTTTATAATAAAAGTTTGAGGGGGTGTTGTTTTATTTAGAATAAATCAAATACCCCAAAAGAAGCTGAAAGAAAAAAAAAGAAGCCAGACATTTGGGTAAATTGCAAACTGAGACTTAAAAAACTCGGCACCATTGATAGATGACATGCAATCTTTTGCATGTCTGATGTTTGGTGATTGTCTTAGTACATCTTGTAAATATTCATTTATTACTATTGCAGTCTAGATTTTCTTTTCCCCCATTGGGCTGGAACGGTCATATTCAAAAGGGTTATGTCATGGGCTGGAATAAGATGATTCAAAATTGGATTCTGGTTCCTAGCTAAGCTGATTACAGCTTTTCTGGCTTAAAATGGTTTTATCTCTTAACTTCAGAGCAGATTGCATCAGTCTGTAAGTACAGTGCACAACACTGGAGATCTTCATTGCTGGGTTATAATTCTTTTCACATGCCCTCTTTTTGCGACAAAGCTATGGTTTGTATTTTCATTATAACCTTGATTGTATTGAGTCTGACCTTCCCAAAGTCATTAGCTCACATTGAGAGGAGAACAACAACAGCAATTTTAAATCAAGGAAATTTCAGAGCTAGCCCATGTTCTATAAATAGATACCACATTGTATGTTATTTTGCACAAGTAATCACCAGAATAAAGCAAAAATGCTCCATTTCTTCAAGTAGGTCCTCATTATTGCTTCCTCCTTTTACGAAGACTTAATTCTTTCCCAAAACATTATGGATAGAGAATATTTTGTTTAATTTTTTTTTCTCTGTAGTATAAAGAATTGTAATGATTGGTAATTTTTAAGTGGGCTATCGCAGGAAATTTTTTAAAAGGGCTAAAGTTCTCTCCCCTCTACCCCCAAGCTACATATCCAATTACACATACATAAACACATATCCAACAATACATACATGAGTACATTTCCATATAGTATATAAATACATATCCAAACTCCGTATATCATGTTCTTTGATGGGGATGATGGTGTCTAGGCTTTTGCCAGAATGAATGCTTTGGAAGTCCTTTAGGTAAAACTTTTTACAAGATTTCATTGTATATTGAGAGATCTCCCTCCCTCCAATCATTTTCTACATTTTTATTTCTTTTATTTTTAATCTATGGAATAAAACAAGCATTACAAAACATAGCATAATAAAAAAAGATGATAACACATAAAACTGCAAATCTATAATGTACAACTATAGTAGGAAGTCTTTGCGCTTCTCTCACTCCACCCCTTTCCAACATAAATGCTTCTATTTGTGACTTCAAATCCCATTCCTTTTGCCTCCTCTGGGACCTTGCACTATGAATTACTCCCTCTTTTACTGTCTTAAACATCTCCCTCATCACTATGTCCTATCCTTTTGCCTACAAATATCCTTAAGAATCTGCCCTGTAAAAAAACAAACAAACAAAAAAAACCAGAAGAACAAATTGAAAAAAAAGTTTTTCCTCAATCAATCCTGTCATGGCTTAAATTTACTCTTCTTACCTTTACAAAAAACTTTTTGAAAGAACAGTCTGCAAGAGTATTCTACCTTTTTTTAAAAACCATTTCTTAGTTCAGCACAATCTAGCTTCTCTCTTCTATTCCAGTTCAAAATCTATAATCTTTTGATCTTATGAATCCAAACTGGCTTCCCAGTTTCCAAGCTCTCTCATCTCTAAGGGAGAATCCCATCTCATCACATACCTGCCAAAATAATCTAATACAGAGGTCAGACTATGCCATTCTCCTGTTCAAAGCCATCTCTATTGAACAAAGGACAAAATACAAACTCTGTTGCTTGGATGTTGAGGTTTACCACAATATGGCTCCAACCGAGCCTCTTTATCATTACTCTATCCTTGCCAAATCAGATTGCTAACTGTGGAAGATTGAATTTCCTTAATCAGAATATAGGATATCATTTGAGTCAACAACACGTGTTAATTATGATGCTCTGAGTCTGGGGTTCTGTAAGTGGTAGTATGTGGTACTATACCCTTTGTAAACAAGCAAACAAAGACACACACACACACACACACACACAGAAATCTTTACCAAGGAAAAGAAGCAAGTACAACCTTCTATTCTCCCATTCATTATTTATTAGGTAATAGACATAGACTGAATAGTTACAAATTGCATGACTTTATATGGCACACTTCATTAATTGGCCATACATATGAAATCTACATTTTTCAAATTAGAGTATCTCTAGGTATTCAAAGAAAAGTCACAAAATGTATACAAGTAGACATCAGAATACCATCCAGACCTGTTTTACCTGGATAGTGAAGTGCTTGAAGTCCTGACTCCAACACCACCCAGCTATGTTATGCTGACCTTTTATCTCTATGGTCTCAGTTTCATCCACTATAAAATGGATATGATAATATTTTTGCACAAATTTTGTGAGGAAATAACTTTGTAAGTTTTGATGAATTGTGAATGATTATTTTACCAAATGATTATTTTTCAAATTGAGATTTTATATATATAAAAGTATGAAATGGTTTATCTTTTTTAAAAAAATTTCCTAACTTACCCTGAAATCTTTGAAATGTGACTAAGTGATAAAATAATAAAGTAAATAAATGGAGTAAATAAATAACAAAAAGGGAGAAACTTTCATGTTTTCTACTTTAAATACATTTTCAACTTATTTGCCCTTCAGAAACTTGACATTAAGACTCAAAATTAATTTGCACTTTGTTAATTTAGGAGCAACACATTTTATGCTCCATTTCTTGAATTCTGTTCTTTATCTCTGCTGAACTGTTTCTTCTCTACAAAAGATTTTTGCAGCTATGAAATGCACAATCTGGAAAAAATTCTTAATTGTGTCGCCCTGAAAATTCATCTATCTTGTTGTTGGACTGAACTTAAAATATCACTGTTTACTGAAAGCATAAGGCAGTTTATCAAACAATATTTTGGAATTTGAGGAAAGGGAGTAATTTCCCACAGTGAAAGAAATTTGGTCCAGAAATGAATTCACCATGCTGGCTTTGTTAAGAAAGTGCTTGGCTAAATTCATTTGGGAGCCTCCATGGGTAGTAAATTTAATTATTCCAGTCTTATAACTTCCAGGATATCTACTGTGTTGGATAATGCTCTCTTTGATCAAAGAGGAAGAATATTCTGCATCATACTAAGGTACTTTCATAGTCTTTAAAAGTCCTGTCTCTATCTCTTTCAAACATTTCCTTGACACACATTTCCCATTGATAATAGGAGCCAGACTTGGATTTTGCCAAAAAAATTATTAATCTTTCTTTTTATTATCTTTATCCCAGTTTCTAGACTGGATATGTATACTTAATTCTAAGTGGTGGAAATCATTGCCTACAGAGGAAAGAGTTAGGTTGCAGTGGAAAGAGCCCTGGCTTTGGAGTCAGAAGTATTGGGTTCAAGTCTTAACTCTGCTGCTTGTTAATTGTATGACCACAGAATATGATTTAAATTCTCTGAGACTTCCTTTCCATCTCTGTAAAGTAGGACCCACAATACAGCAGCAGCTACCACATAGGGTCATTTTAAGAATCAAAGGAGATAATGTACCAAGGTACTAAATAGATGTTAGTTATTATTATACTGCTACTATCTTTCATTTTATTTGTGCCCCCAAATAAAGACTATCCTAGGATGTTAGAAGTCAGAGAGAAAGGTATCAAAGATGAAGGCTCCATAGATTCTGCACATTACTAGCCATAGGGCAATGGGAGAAATAGTAAGAATTGGTTTTGACTTTGGCACCTCCTCAATTCTCTTGAAAATGATAACTTTTAAGCTCTCAGATTTTAACATAAGCCAAAGAATTTGTTGCAACTAATTTATGATTAGTATAATGCCTTTAAAAAGGCATGACAGTATTAAAAGTCTGTCCACTAATCCACTTCTCTGTGGGACATCTTGTTGATGTGCTCCTCCTTGTACTTCAGATGAGGAATGTTGCACTCACAAGTCTCAATCCCCTCTAAAACAATCAAGTCTAAGAAAATGGGGTGCTATATAGAGAGGATGATTAGATTGAACTCTAATGGTTTACTTTATATATTTATATATAATGTATTAATTATACAGTATCTGTTATATTAATATATAGATTTATGAAAAAAATATATATATATACATTTCATATTTACTATATGAGTAAGTAGTTCTACATTTAGAGATATGGCAGGAACCTCCTGGCTTTACTCTAACTTTAGTCAATATATGTCTCCATATAAAAGGGGTGTCTATTAGATCTAGTGGGCTCAACTTTGTCTCCAATTCTCAGTAAAAATTGAGGAGCAGGCAATAGAGATCCTAGCAAAGGGAATATCATCCTTTTCAAAGTTTTCTACACATAATCTGAGTAGATGTAATTAGTGGGAAGACCACAGAGCAGAGCCATGTAGAGTCTTCCTTTCTAATCATATTGGGTGAGTAACCAGAATAGGTACATCATTTCTCTCTCTCTTTTAGTTAGGGTAGATAAGGCAAGCAGGATGCTGCTAGAGCCAGTTTACAGCTAGAATAGTCTTAGCTTGCTGTCTGCTCTTCACCTTCTTTTGGTGGCTGCCAAAGGATACCAGATTTCACCAGCCCATGAATGAAGGCTAGAACTTTCTCTCTCTCTCCTTCTCTCTTCTTTCTTTGTCTCTATCTCTATCATCTAGCTTCCCTGAGGATATCTAGATTTGGCAGCTAGTGCTAGGATTCAGATGATAATTGTAACAATATGTAATGTCAAGCAAAGAAACACTTTGCTTGTTTTAGCTATTCGAGTGCCTTTGAGTCTTGCCTTTGATTGTGCCAAAAGTCTTTGTTGGGAACAGTATGCATTGTGTTACCCTTGATAGGCCTGAGTAAATTTGAAGGCTGACCTTCTTGCCCTTCATAGGCCTAACATAATCACATGGTAGCCACAGTAGGAGGTGCTTGCCAAAAGAGTGGAACAGGAAGGACAGAACAGGAAGAGTGGAACAGGAAGGAGCAGTGCAAAGCACAAGAAGAGCTGGGAGCAAGCAGAGCTAAGAGAGAGAAGGTCTGTGATGCTAGCATGTTGTTCTGGGTTGACATTACTTTGTCATGTAAAAGCATTCTGTCTGTTAATCTGTGTTACTTTGTCGGACAGAAGCACTCTGTTGATTTGTGTTATTTCTCAGACATAAAGTGAATTAAGATGATAGTGCTGGTAATGTGTGTAAATATTGTTGTAGCTCTGTTAAGGTTAATGTGTGCAAATATTGTTGTAGCCCTTATAGTTAAGCTTTGCCTTCCTAGAAACATAAATATGAAGAGCTTGGAGTGGAGCAGTCCCCATGAGCATATAGAACAGAAGCTGAGAGCTGCCTATGTGTTAATCCAGGCAAGAGTTGGGAACTGTCAACCCGTAAAGGAGGAGCCATGGGGTTTGGAAGTCAGCCTTGAGTTAAGATGAAAGAGGACTTTACTTAGATACTGTGTATTGACTGAGGAGATAGTAGCTTACTGAATGATATGTTTTGTTTAAGACTATGTGGCTACCTTAGGTAATGAGTTGTTATGTTCTGCTTTTGTGAATGTTATACTTTAGTTTCTTGAATGTTATGCTTTAGTTTATTGCTGAATAAATAGAGGGTTCACTATACTATGTGATTAGATCCTTAAAGTTATTCACAGAAGTAGTCCTCAAGGAAACTGCTCGTGATTGGCTTTACACAATGGCTCATAATTTTATAACTTTTTAAAGTCTATAAAACACCTTTTTCTACAATAACTTCATAAGGTAAATAATCTAAATATTATTATAATCATTTTTAAAGATAAGGAAATAGGTTCAGAGAGAAAGGAAGTGACCTGCCCAAAGATATATAACTTCAGAAATGCCATTCTTCTGATTCTCTTCCTATTTCTGGCTTCTCATCCTATCCCTAACTACTCAATATGGATGCTCCTCAAGGCTAGGCCCTTTGCCTTCTCTTCTACACAATCTCTTTTGGTAATCTCAACTACTAACACTACAATTTCAAATGGTGCCTTCATGTACCTGACTTTCATATCTCTAGCTCTAGCCTTGATCACTCTTTGGAGTTCCAGAGTCACATCTCCCATGGGCCTCTCAACACAATTCTGGATGTCTTGCTGTCGCTTCAAACTCAACATGCATTGCTTTTGATCTTTGTTTGACTGTTTACTGAGAGCTGACCTGGAAAGTACCCCCACATCTATAACCAGTTGATTCCTGTCGATACAGAACCAATTTTATTTTTGTCACCCTTACTATTTTAGCTCTTCCTGAGTCTTTTCAAAGAAAGAATAGGTGATATATACATGTGAAGCTTCTATAGAACCTTATAAATATTTGCTCTCTCTCTTTAAAAAAAAAATTCGGGACCACGTTTCTCAAAGTAATTCTTGCAATTCCCTCCTATGTCAACCTTTGTGCTAAAGTCAAAGTATATTTTCATTTAATTGAGAGGTTCTGAGTTCATCATCTGATATCTCTATGCCCTCTTTTGTGACAGGTTTGTTCACTCATTTCTTTGTTCCTTCCTTCCTCTTCGTCTCCTTCTTTCTTCTTTTTTATTTCCAAATTTGCATAATCATTATACTATGAGGTGAATAAATGTCCCATGAAATAATGTTTTCTGTTCTTTTAGCAACATAAACTGAATGCTGTCAACTTGATCTGGAGTCAAGGAGCATGAGTCCAAAATCTGGTATCTGCTAAATATTGACTCACTTTGGGCATGTCATTTATTGTCTCTGAGCATCAATTCCTCATTTATAAAAATAGAGTGTGTGGTGTAAGGACCCTTCCAGTCCCAAACCTATGAATTTTATGTACAAAACCAGGTTTTCTGCTAAACCTTCCCCTCCTTCAGCCTTTGTTATTTTTCTCTGGCTAATACAATTTTCCCAATCTTACCTATTAATCTCCTTAAATTCAAATCCAGTTTCAGACACTAGCTGTGTGACCTGCAGTAAGTCACTTAACCCTGTTTGCTTCCATTTGCTCATCTACAAAATGAGCTAGAGAAAGAAATGGCAAAGCACTCCAAGTATCTTTGCCAACAAAACCCCAAATGGGGTCACCAAGAGTTATATGTGACTGAAACGACTGAACAATAACATTTTCATCTCTGATATTTAACCTAGGACATAATAATAATAATTTAATAAATGTTTTTTTCTTTATTCAGTCCCACCTCTACTATATTACACTATTACAGGACCTAATTACCAACCATACAGACTATTATAATAGGCTGCCAATGCAACTATCTCCATCCTTACCTCCATTCAATCCAGACTTATCCTGCTGCCAGAATAATCTTTTTTACATATTTATATGGTCATATTATTCAAAGTGTCATACATTTAGATCTGGGAAGGACCTTAAAGGCTACATTATCTAAGCCTCTTATTTTAGAGATGAGAAAAATGAGGCTTAGAGAGGTGATGTGACTTGCTATCCAGATCCCACCAAAAGTAAGCAACAGAGCTGGGATTTAAACCCAAGTTCTCTCATTCCAAAATCCAGTGCTCTTTTTACTGTCCTTCTGCTCAAAAATGTTTCCTGCATATTTGCTGAGTCCCAAGAAAAGTTCAAACTCTTTGGATATTCAAATGTTTCCACAATCTGCTTCTATTCTACCTTTCCAGGCTTCTTTCCTATCACTTCTCTGCACTTTATCCTTCATTCAAACTGCACTACTTTCTACCCCTCCCATTCCCCAATACAATCCCTGTGCTCCCATTCCCTACTGATATCCCTCAGACTGTCCTTCACATGTACAAGATTTTCCCTTCTCTTCTTTGCCTGTTGAACTCTTACCCATCTTTTAAGGTCTAAACGAATTGCTTCTTTCTCCGTGAAACCTTCCTTTTTGCTCTTTAGTGACATTAACCATCTCATCACACTGGACTCTAATCAGACTTTTCTACTATACTCAATATGTACCACTGAGTATTGTGTTACCATTCTCTATGCTTTGTGTAGGCAAGTTCTGTAAGTTCAGAAACTATATCTTACCTTAGGTTTGTCTATTACCCCGTGCCCAGCACGGTATTCAATAACTTTTCAAATGCTTGTTTGCCTGCTTACTTAACTAATCCCACCCAAACCTTTTGCCTATCCATAGTGTTACTATCTTGGTCCCTGAAAGAAATGACCCTTTAAAGCTACCATGGGAAGAAAGCAAAAATAACTGTGATGGGATCCTAATTAAGAAGGAACATATGACATTAATTTATGTGTTAGACAGAGTGTCT
>CM053590.1:84564509-84624478 GCA_028646515.1 Pseudochirops corinnae
GGGAAGAAAGCAAAAATAACTGTGATGGGATCCTAATTAAGAAGGAACATATGACATTAATTTATGTGTTAGACAGAGTGTCTTTGAAACATAAATAGCCTGTGATCTATGTATGGTTGTAATAGAAGGAACAGACTGGGAGGCACCTTGAGGGGAAAAAAAATCATCTATAGTATGGCTTGCAAATACATGTAATCTGCCTCACAATGTATCTCTCTGTGCCCATATGCTGCAGAATAGCTATCAATTCTTTTTTTTTCCTTTTTTTTTTTTTTTTTTTTAGCTATCATCACCTTGCCTTTACCTGGGAGTCTTTCATTTGCTAAGTAATGACAACTTTCAATTGAGGTTTTATGAGAACACAGTGTGAAAAGAGAAGTTCTCATGAGAGTTTAACTCTAAAAAGTGGATGTTTTACTGATCTGAAAAGTGTTTTCCATTCCTGTGAATAGACTCTTTTGTGTACCTTTATAGAAATTCTAAGAAGAGTTAGATCACATATTGATTAATGTAAGTTGTACCCTTTCAATGCAAGAGGGAGGTCAGCTGTAAGTAGCCCCATAAACTAGGATCTGGAGGGGTAAAACAACTGTTGTCAAGAACAAGAGATGTTGTTTTCATAGCCAGAAATTCTAACATGGGGTCTGGGGAACACAAGCAGCTCAAACTTTAGCATGAATATTAAAGAACAAATTGAGTTCATTTGGCCTTGTAGCATTCTTATTTTTTTTTAATTTAGGCAATTGGGGTTAAGTGACTTACTTGCTCAGGGTTGCACCTAGGAAGTGACTGAGGCCACATTTGAATTCAGGTCCTACTGAAGATTGGTTCTCTATCCATTGCACCACCCAGCTGACCCTTGTAGAATTCTTAATAGGTGAATACAGTCACCAGAGTCCTTTTGTAAAACTAGATATTACAATGAAGGAGAAAATGAACACCTAAAATAAAACCACACTTAAGTCAGAGCTTAGAAGTGGAAGAAACCTTTAAAATCATCCTAGTCCAATGCTTCATTTTACAGATGAAGAAATTGAGAGATTAAATGACTTTCCCAATGTCACAGAAGCCTGTTCCCTTGATCCCAAAACTGAAACTCTTTCCACTACACCAGGCCTGTACAACATACAGCCTACATTCTGCTTGCAGTCCACCAAAGGATTTTGGGTGGCCCGTGAAAAATGTAGAGAATGTAAATGAAAGGAAAGATGCAACAAGTGCTTTGTCCATGCTCTGCTTAACCTGCCTTCCACTAGTCACTACTGTGCCTGCTATGTCACCTGGCAGGTGGGTTGCTGCTGTACACTCTCTCCTGCTTGTCATGGCAGCCAATGGCAACCAACCATCCTTATACCTTTACTTGGAAAATGAACCACTAAAAACCTATCTGTGGCCCAAAGAAGTTTAGCCTATTTTAATTTTGGCCCCTACTTACTTCCAAGTTGTGCAGGTCTTCACTACACCAAACTCCTTTTCAAGGTTTATAAATGATGGGGAAGAAGACATTGACAAATCCAGGTCAGTGTAGCGACCCTGGCACAACATTTTGAAAAAACAAGGTTTTCTTTGGAGTGTTCTCTTCCAAGCGCTGATCAGGCCCAACCCTATTCTGCTACTGAAATCTGAAAAGATTGCCACCTAAGGTGGTTTGTAAATACTTGTTTTTACTACTTTAAAACAATTTAAAAGTCATGAAGGGATTTTAAAAAAAAAACAGTTGTGACTATTTGCATTACTATGCTTAAGGCAAAAGAGTTTACCTATTTTATCCTACACAAAGAATTTAGGAAAGCAAAAAAAAATGCTTAGAGTATTTAAATAAAACAATGCATTTCCCCGAGTTTTTACCCTAAATGTAATGGATCCTTAAAAATAATCTTCATCATAGGTATCACAGAATCTGAATTGGACATTACATCTGTCTTTTAGATTATCTAGTTCAATCTGAGCCTGAAGAGGAATCCCTGCTATATCCTCAAAAGATCATTGAGTAAGGTGGCTAGGTGGCACAGTGAATAGAGCAACTGCCCTGGAGTCAGGAGGACCTGTGTTCAAATCCAGCCTCAGGTACTTAACACAAAACCAGCCATATGACCTTGGGCAAGTCACTTAACCCCAAATGCTCTACCTTCCGCCCCTTCAAAAAGCAAAAAGAAAAGAAAAAAAAATCATTGAGTCTCTATTTGTCAAATCAGCATAACCCACTTTTGGAAGGGGGCAACCTCTACATAGACCAAATCTATCTTTTTTCAACTTCCACCCACTGCTTCTTGTTATACCCCAAACAAATTTATCTCCTCTCATGAATGGTAGCTCCCAATGACAATACTTGGAGAGACAAAACATGCTCCTCAACCCTTCTCTTCTCTGAGCCAAGCTAGCCCTAATACAAAATCAAATACTTTAATTAAATGTGGAACCATCTCAGTTCCTTTAGTTAATCTTTGCATAGCATGTTCACCATTATAGATGTCCTTCTTTGGACACAGTAAAGGTTTTTTCTGTCTTTCCTAAAACGTGGTGCATAGAACTGAACACTGTCCTCCAAATGGGGTCAGACCAAAGACTAACCAAGAATTAGTCAAAGTTATTGGTGTGTAGTTTTAAGCAGCCACTTTCTTCCTGCTTTTGAAAAGTGGAAGATTTGTCCAAAACCATCCTCATGATTCCTCAGAGATAATTAGTCATGATTCATTAATTCATCAAAAATTATTTCAGCACAATGAGAATCTTGGTCAGGTGACAAACAGTGAAGACAGCTCAATATTTTCTTTTTTTTAAGAATTTTTTTTTTTGCTTTTTGGAGGGGGGAGGGCAGGGCATTTGAGGTTAAGTGACTTGCCTAAGGTCACACAGCTAGTAAGTGTTAAGTGTCTGAGGCCAAATTTGAACTCAGGTCCACCTGACTCCAGGGCCAGTGCTCTATTCACTGCACCACCCAGCCTCCCATAG
The DNA here is from genome assembly GCA_028646515.1 of Pseudochirops corinnae. NCBI lineage: Eukaryota > Metazoa > Chordata > Mammalia > Diprotodontia > Pseudocheiridae > Pseudochirops > Pseudochirops corinnae. Next base: position 84,567,462 of record CM053590.1, read on the forward strand.
CTAAGTATTTTCTTAGCCCTTTCTTACTTATCTTTGTTTTCAAGTCTCGGCCAATCAGCCTGAAGATTATTTTTCTTAGTACAGAAAAGAGAAGTGAAATTGCCTGTGTGTTGTATCATTTCTATCATCAATTATCATCTTCTCATCCATCCCATGCAGAGATCTTAGTCTTTCCTCAACCATTTTCTTTCTGTCATCAGCGTTTAAAATGACCCTTTTCTTGTCTTTATCATTTTTGCAAGCCTCAGGGCATACTGGGATTTACCCTTTCTGACACCTGTTTTGTAAGACCATACTACTCTTGTTTTTGCTTCAGACACCTGCTTTCCAGTTTAAATCTGTTTAAAAATCTGAACACTTTAATCAGATCTTAGTGTAATTATAACTGATTTTTAAGAGTCTGCACTATTCTTCTCATCATAATCATCAGCAACTGTTAAAGAAACTGGTGATGTTTAAATTAAAGAAAAGAATCCATAGGGAATTTCATGATGATGTCTTTAAATATTTGATGAGTTGCCATGGGAAAGGTGGATTAGGCTTATCTGCTTAGTTCCTTAGGGGAAAATATTGTCTTGTTTTTCATCTTCATCCAGAGCCTTCCACAGAAGCTTGCATATTGTACCTGCTTAACAAACACTTGCAAATTGAACTGAATGGATATAAAAACTTGTAGGGTAACAGATATAAAAAGGCACATTTTAGCTCAACAAAAGGAAAACCTTTTAACGATTAGATTTCACAAAACTGCAATGAGCCATAGGAGAAGGAGTTATGTAGCATAGTGACTTGTACTGGATCTATTCAAATGGACACTGGATGGCCACTTGTCAGGGACATCATAGATGGGATTCATGCTATAGAAATCACTTCAGAAATTCCTTTCAGGTTCCTTTTAGCTGTGTAGTGCTATAATTCATGAGTATAAGATTCACTTGCTTCAAAAAGTCTTACCTGACTACTCCCTCTATTGAATCTAATTAATTTTCATTTCCACCACTAAATAATTTCTATAAGATCATCAATGATCTCCTTATCACCAAAGTCTTTCTCAAACTCTCATCTACCTTCACGTTTCTGCAGTACGTAATACTGATAATCACCATCTAGTAAGTACTCTCTCTTTCCCTTAACTTCAAAGATCTCACTTTCTTCTGGTCCTCTGGCCTCTAACCAATCCTCTGTTTCCCTTGCTGTCTCCTTTTCTTCTTCCTTTAGGTCAGGGATTCTTTGCAGTTCTCTCTTTAGCACCTTTCTATTCCTTTTTTCCATTCTCTCTCCCTTGACAATCTTATTTACCTCTATTGTTTCAACTATCACTTCTACACAAATAAGTTCCAAATCATTGCCTCCAGCCTTCTTTTGATTTTTGAGCTCCAGACACATACACTTTTGCAACTGCCTACTAGACATCTTCACTTAGGCGTCCAGCCAGTATCTCAAAGGACACATTTTCCTGTCCAAGTTTCTTACCTTTTCCCACACAATCTGATCATCCTTCTGATTTCACTGTTTCTCGCAATGGTGTCTTCTGGTATCCTGGGTTCAAAACCTCAAGATTTTTTTTTATAATTATTCCTTTGTTTATCTTGGATTTAATCTGTTGACTTGTCAGTTCAACAAATGATTCTTACATGCTTTCTATATATACTTAGTTCTGTTAATAAAGTCTTCAATCAAAATATCATGAATTTAGAGATGGAGGTAATTTTGGACTCCATTTAGTTAGACCACCTCATTTCTAGGCAAGGTACTTGAGACCCAAGGAGGCTAAATGATTTGCCTTCAGTTTCACAGGTAATAAGCATAAGATGTGGGGTATGAACCCAGTTACCTGACTCCAGAGCCAATGTGTCTTCTATTGTACCACACTGTCACTCATCATTCCTTTTCTATGCCCTAGGTTATAACCCTAGCATAGGTCCTCACTACCATGCACCTAGACAAGAACTGTCAAAGTCTTGCCCTACCAAACTCCACAGTTTTGCCCAAACTAGCTTAAAATGCAATTGAGAAATGTTGAAGAAAAGAAATAGAAACACTATAAAACATAGATCATGCTAACTTGAGGTTTTCAAAGTCAATATGAGTCCCACAGAGTTCCATTTCTATTTGAGTGTGACAATACTGTTGTTGCTCAGTCATTTCAGTCATGTCTGACTCGTCGTGACCCCATTTGGGGGTTTCTTGGCAAAGGTCCTGGAGTGATTTGTCATTTCCTTCCCCAGGTCAGAGACTGAGGCAAACAGGGTTAAGTGACTTGCCCAGGATCACACGACACATGTTTGAGGCCAGATTTGAACTCATGAAGATGAGTCCACCTGATTCCCAGCCCAGTAATCTATCTATCCACTGTGCTACCTAGCTGCTCCCAATGCAATAACTTCCTATAAGTCTTCATACATCTATTTCTCTATTCCCCTCCAATTCCATCCATCCTTCACAACATTCTATGTTTAGTAAGATGAAAACAGACGTTGCTCTTATACTTGTTGAATGAATGGATGAATTCACTTTAACAAAAGATAGGTGTTTAAATTTACCATGAATATTCTTCTTTTGAACAGATAATAAAGACCTTTTTCATGATTTTTTCCTTACCCACCCTTTTAAAATGGGATTGAGAAAGAAATGTAGGAGGAACAATTTGCTAACAAAATGAAATATCTCCCCATGAGAAATACAGGTCACTGCTATTTCAAATAGAAGATTGTGTCCATAATGTAATTTTCAAAACACTATTTCTTCTTTCTAGGAAGGCAATTTTGAAAATGAGATCATCAAACCCTTCAGAAAGTCCAGCACTTTCCAGCGTAAGATACACACAGTATATACCCAAAAACATTTAGGAATTGTATTGTGTCTGACATTTTTGGTCTATGTAATAATCATCGCCCAGTGAGCCAAGTTGATATTCTTACTCTCCTCATAGAAATGAAGAAATATAAACAGAAATGGATTTATCCAAGGTCACAACTCACACTCAGTTTGGAAGTTAGCCTCCCTGGAGCTCTCTAGGCCATGATCTTCATATGTGAGACAACTAAATCTGCTGGGAGAAAAAGGTCTTCTAAACATTCTATTGACTTCATAGAACTACAGCAGGGTAGAGAAATAACAATAAAAATAATATATTTTTCGAAATCATTATGAAAGAATAAGAATAGCAGTAAGGGAAAAGGAGTTGTTTAAGGAATCTAAGTGTAATAAATGTTGGTTAGATGCAAAATTCTCATTTACTTGTATTTCAAGATAGCAAGACATTCAATGAACACTAGGAGAAAAGACATATGATAAAAGTCAAAGCAAAACCTTAATGTCCTATTACCTTGCTTATTGTCAATCAATAAGTTTACCTGCACTGTGCTAACACTTGGGATAGAAAGACAATAAGATGCAATAGTTCCTGCTTTCAGGGAGCATGTATTACATTGGCAGGAGATAAAGTGTACAAATTGAAGTCTAAACAGAATAAACACAAGGTAATTTAATATAAAATAATGTGGGGGGGGAGGTGCAGATAAAACTAGGAATTGAGGGTATCAGAAAAAAGTTTCATATGGAAACTGATTCTTTAGTTTGGTCTGTGAAAAAGAAAGGGATTTTATGAGAGCTGAAGGAGAATATTGTAAGTACTGAGGCCAGCCAGTACCTAGGAGAGTGTGGAGCTAGGGATAGCATAGGATATGAGAGAAATACAGAGATAGACAAGTTTGACTGGATGATAGAATAGGTGAAGGGGAATTATATATAAAGAAATCAGAAGGATGGATTGAAGCCAGATTATGAGGAATTTTAAACGCCAGAGAGAGGAATTTATATTTCATACCAGAGGCAACAGGTAGCCACTAAAGTATACTAATAGGGGAATGACACAGTAATATTTGCTCTTGAGAAAAATCACTTTGGCTATTGTGTTGAGGGAAGATTGGAATAGGGAGAGACTTGAGACAGAGAGATCATTTTAGAGGGCACTGCAACAGTTCAGGTGAGAGGTATTAAATGTTTAAGGTGGTATTTGTTTAAGGTTGAAGAACTCAGAAGTGAGAGATATGGAGGAAAAAATGGAAAGTTTTAGCAAATGTTTAGGTATATGGGATAAGAGCATGGAGTTAAGGATAAAGCTCAGGTTGTGAACTAGGGAGACAAAGAATTGTGGGTGTCTAGAAAGAAATAGTAAAATTCAGGAGTGATGTGGCTTTGGAGGGAAGAGAATTAATTCTGTTTTGAACATGTTGAGTTTGAGAAGTCTGGGGTGTACTCTTGTTTTAAATAGCCAATAGATAACTGGTGATGAAGAACTGAAGGTTAAGAAAGAGAGTAGGGGTGGCTATGAAGATTCATGAGTCATCTGCATAGAAAATGATCATTAAATCTATGGGAGGTGAGGAGGCTGAAAACAGAGAGAATGCAAAGAGAAAAAAAAAAGAGGGCTCAGGAAGAGCCTTGGACTGCCCCCACAATTTGGTTCCATGATTTGGACAATGAGCTAATAAAAGAGACTGAGAAACTGTTGTGAAATATATAGTAGAATGGGAAGAGGGAGAGAGGGAAAGAAGAAGGCGGTGAGAGGGAGAGAGAGCATTTTAAATTGAATAATGAGATTCTAAACCAGGCTATGAAGTTTGAGAAGTAATAAGAAAGTAAGCAGAGGCAAAGAGTGCAGCAAAAAATTTTCCAGAAGTCTGATTGAGACAGGGAGGACAGAAAGAGGCATAGTAAGGGGTTTTGTTTTATTTTTAAAGAATGGGAAGACCTGGAAATATCTTAAGGGAGCAGGAAAGGAACCAATAGATAGGGAGAGACTGAAGATTAAAGAGAGGGAATGATTGAGGGAGTAATTTGCCAGAGAAGATAGTAGGAAATGGGATCAAAGGCACATCTAGTGGGGTTGGCCTTGGCAAGGAGCAGAGCCATGTTATTGTCAAAGACGTGAATAAAGGAGTAGAGAGTAGGGATGATGTCAAGTATTCTTATACTACATTCAGTGCATAGCATATAGAGTAGTTACTTAAATGTTTGTCAGTTGAACTGAATTCATTACATAGTCATTTGTAAAAATCAACATGAATAGTTTATTTCTTAGTGTTTAAATACTCTTTTTACTATGCTGTTCTTTGAGATTTATTGAGGTTGTATCAATTTCAAGGAATATAGTGTATAAGAATATGATTATTTTATAATTAACAATTTCAAGAATTAAAAGAGATAAGAGTTTGGATAATGGGACCTTCAAAAGGCACTGCTACTTAATACTTTTGCTACCTCCAGCATTTAGAAGAGTACTTAGACATAGTAAGTACTTAATAAATGCTTAAGTGATTAATAACACATGAAGAGATGTGTTAATAAATCAGAATTGAAAATTCACAGTGGGTAGGTTTTCAATTAGTGAATACAGATTTTTAAACTCACGATTAGTTTTAGTAAAGGAAGTCAGAATCCAGGACCTCAAACCATGATGTTATCCTCTTATGAAGTCTTCTGTGTCACGTCCATATAAAGGTGGCTACCCCTGACCCTAATGCCCAAAAGTCAAGTTTGTTACACTGTACCCTTCACCCAGGGTTTTCTAGTAAGCTTGAAGGGATTGGAAAGCAGTTATTTTTTCTATATTGACTCCAGTCTCTGCCAAAAGTATTCCCCCAATTTTAGGGGTCCCCAATATCCCTAGTTCCACTTTACCACTTAGCTAATCATTCAGCTTTTACAAAGGACTATTTGCCATAAAAGTATAGCAAGAATAAATATACAAACATTCCCTCCAACACCTAGGAACAGAGTCCTGTCCCCTGTACCACCTCATTCTCTGGAGAGGGGAAGGAGATTAGGTCCATATCTTCGCTCAATTACTATATAGCACAGTTACACTGAGGTCTAAGAACGAGCCTCCCCTGGTCTCCAGACCCAGGCAATCTGACTTCTTAGGGTTGCCTTGTTGAGCTGGCTTGTTTCATCGTGTAACCTGAAATCTTGCCTCAAAGGTCACTGTGACTCTATTCCAGGAATGGTGGGAATTCTAGCCCCCGTGCCTAGAACTGAAATGGAAAAACTAAAAAGACCAAAATGAAACCTCAAGTATAGTTCTAAGAGCTCCAAGGTAAAAGGGGGTGGGTGAGTGGGGGAGAAGGTAGTCCTTTCCTCTTTACAAGTTCAGTTCATGGCACCCATAACGTGGGTGGATAGGAATCTCATCTTTCAGGACACCTCAGACAAAGAGTGGAACTTCCCCAGGCTCATAGATTTAAAGACAGTCTATTTTAGTTACATAGACAATGGAAAGAACCTGTTGCCATCCATATGATAGGGGAATAAAGGATGTCTTCTCCCAGAAGCTGGTCCCTGGTCTTTTCCACATGGGCATCTTTATGACAGGTGATCTGGGAAAAGATCACCTAACAGCTGGGTTACACTTAGTACAGTGTCTGGAATACAGTAAACACTTAACTGATTGAATGATGACTTTCAGAGCTCTTCAAGTCCTCCTATTCTGAACTAAAAGAAAGAACTCTGGTCTTATAGGATACTAGGCTAAAGAGCTTTCTTTCTAGGTTAGGGCTTTTATTTTAATTCATTAAAACTATTCTAGGGATTTGAGAGACCTTCCTGGTTACCTAAGTACAGGCAAGACAAGAGGGGCTGGGACTTATTTCTCAGACAGTTCAGATCACAGACCAGTAGTGGGACCAATAATGGCACAGGAAAGCTACACTCAGTTGAATCAATTATACATTAAAAAAAAAAAAACCAACAAAAAACAAAAAACCTTTCTACTCTGATCTTCTTCCCCTGCTACGGCTAAGTAAATTTTCTTTTGTAAACTACTAGATGAATTGCAAATGTCCCTTTTTGTTCGAACTTCAGACCTGTGTCACCAGACTAACTTAATTAACTCTAGTCTAGGCTTAGTAATGTTAAATATCTTTCCAAGGTCACATAGCTAATGAGCATGATAGGAAGGATTTGAACCCAGGCTTTTCATGATTCATGATTCTAGATCTAGCATTGTACTGTAAAACACATCTGATACTGAACCAATTGTTTCTCCTCAGGGACTCACCAAGGCAGTAAATGGGTATCAGCCACCTGTGACAAAACAAAAAGGAAGCCTATCAAATAGACTCTGACTAAGGAGACAGTGATATGCTTCTGGAACTGAATATCCTAGGACTCTTAGGGGTGATAAACAAGAGATCTAAATCATCCTGGAAGGAGATGGAGTAAGAGGAGGGACAGCAATATGAAGACCAATTTCCTCATCCCATACCCCCACATCTGTCAACCCAGATGTATATCTGGCAATCAGCCATGCAGACAAAATGTCAAAGCCTGTTCATGCACATTTTTGACTGAAAACAGTCTTCCACTGGCACCTTTCAACAGAAATTTATGACCGAAATATTTCTTTTGGAGATCTCTCCTGCTTCCCCCCACCACAGTTAAAACTATTATGAAAGGGTAATTTCTATCCAATTATTTATAACATCAGCCCAAATCCATGTGGAAAATTAGATTATTTTGACACCTGTGGCCACACTAACAAGGAAGACTATAGAATATCCTTCCTTGGAAACATTTTTGGAGACCAGACTCCATTTTCCCTGGAATAGGTAAAGTATAATGCCACCTAGAGGCAAGTAGATATTTATATTTCAGCTATTCCTCTCAGGTATAAAATATTTTAAAACTCTTTTTAGTTTAAAACTATTTATGTTTTCTACCTCCCACTTGCCCTGCCCAGTTGAAAATTCTATCAACCATGTATAGCCAAGCAAACCAAATTCCTGCAGTGGCCATGTCCAAAACTATATATCTCGTTGATTATTTGATTGATCTCATTGATTGTCCATCATCTCTCTCTTAGGAGGTGGACAGACGCTTCTTCATCAGTTCTTTGCAATGATCGTTGACATTGCAACAATCATTGTTCTTAAGCCTTTTAGAGCTGTTGGTCTTTACAATGTTGTTATAGCAGAAAGTGTTCCCCTGGTTCTTCTCATTTCACTCTGTTCCTATATGTTTTTACCAGTTTTCTCTGAAACCATCTCTTTGATCATTCCTTAAGGCATAATAATATTTCATTATATTCATATGCCATGTGAACTACATCTAAAAGGGCCAGAGGACTTTGAGCTAGAAGAGAGCACAGAGATCATCTAATCCAACCTCATTTTATAGAGGAAGAACTCTTTGAAACTAAAGAGATAGTTTATGAAATATGATGGGGTAGGGGAAGAGAGATGAAAAAAGCAACAGTTAGTTAAAATTGTTTTGGTTAAATGACAAACAGTTTTAATCCTTCAACAGGACCTTCATGATTTATTGAATATACTCTAGTCTGGAGAAAGTTGTCATTGGAACCAAAGCCAGGAGCTAATTCTTATCTTTTGGAAAGCTGAAGTCTGCCTTTGCTTGGGAACAATGTACAAATGTCTGGCTTGAAACTCAGTTAAAAAAAAAAACTACCCTAATTTTCAAAAGAAAGGGATGGATTTTCGGCAAGCTTACAGCAGTTTTCAGTTTGGGGAAATAAGAGAAAATACCCTAGTCACAGCAGCATTTTTATAATCTCCCCCATAATAAAATGGCTTTCCTGAAATAAAGTCAGCTTATATGGATTTTCAGTTTCAGTGGTCAAGGATTAAAGGAACCTTGTTGGGTAAACATAACTCATTCATGCCTCATTAGCCTTAAAAGACATACATACACACACACACACACACGCACATCCCTCTGAAAATAAGCTGTTGTCTTATGTGTTGGAGATTGAAAAGCAAAATCTGACATTAAACCATTATGATTAATATATGACATAGCCAGAGTACTATGTTATGCTTGATTCTCCTAAATGTTTGAGCTCCTGTGACTCTGTATCATGTTAGGCAATCTGTAGCGTAACAGTCCCCTCAGAGCCCTGCTGTATGAGAAGCTTATTTCTAACAGAAAATCTGACTGGGGTCACTTTGGTTTGGGATAGATTCATTGTGACAATCTTTAACCAGGCCAGCCACCAAAAAGCAGCCTGCTCGACAGGCCCATTTCAATGCAACCCAGAGAAAAACATGCTTCCTTGGCTTAGGCATTCATAACGATTTACTGAATAATACAAAATCAAAATAACTTGAGTACTTCTCATATGGCATTTTTGACAGAGTTTAAAAGTGCATAGAGCTCATCTGAGTTAAGATGAGGAAATCTGAGAGGGTCACAAAAATTTATTTTGTGTCAAACGTGTTTTCCTAATAGAATAGAACTCATTTATGATGCAAGTCTTTTGGATCCAGGAATAATTCCTTACTCATAGGTCAACTGTATTATATTATGCTTCTAATATCTGTGCTTGCTATAGTACTTGGGGCAGCATGAGTATATTCATAAAATATTTATTTAGCAATGAATATTTGCCTTAGAAGTGAGGTGAGCAGATACATTTCCCATTTTGGAATAACTAGTCTTGATTGTGATAAAGACTAGCAGGAAGGAAGGTTTCTAAGAAAAATCTCTTGATAAGACTCTTCTTTAGGGATTGAATTAGGGCAAGGAAACCCAGCATTTAGGAGAAGGCAAATTGTGAATCAGTCTTAGTTTCTTTGTAACTTATTTTACGTAAAATAAGTCAACAAATATGGCTTCTGAAATGCCTAAATTAGTTAGTATATGCTGTCAATATTGAAGCTCACAAGTTAATCACAGTGTTGTTGCCACTGCTGCTACTGTTGTTTATAAATAGGTTGGAGCCTAGCCAAGAAAGAAGTTATCTTCTGATTTGGGCTTTTCTATTAGGGCAAGAATAACCATGGCTTTTTTAAACAGTAGGCAATGTAATAAGATATTTACTTGTGGTTAGTTGCCAGAAATTTTCTACTGATGAGACTAATAAAAAATAGTCTATAGGCTATTCAAAAATTGGGAATGTTTTAGAATACCGAAGCAATACAAAAAAATTAATTAATGTTATTCAGAGGTAGATATAGAAAACCAAGGGCAATAATAGATATGAATTACAGCAAAACTTTTTTTTACTAGGACCCAAATGGCTGGTGACAGTCAGTGATCAATTTTGATGCAGCATATACAAAAAATGGTGTTTGACTGAGTGAATATTTTGGAAAATTGTAGATATTAAGCAACAATACCTCCCAAAGTTGAGTCTGGGTTCACTTTTGACTTTGTCAGTTTTATCGTAGAGTAATTTGTCTTCATCGTCCCAATCTTTGGCTATACTTAGATTTACTAAGCTTTGATGATGTCTACTAAGGTTCATGGCTCTAGCGCCCACTGACATACTTCCTTTAACCAGACCAAGCTAGATGACATATGAAATCAACCCAAAAGATATTTAACAAAGCAGAGCAGAGTCTCAGGAAAAATAATAGACATAACTTTTGATATGCAGAGGGGAGAGAAAGAGAATCAACACTTATATAGCACCTACTATGTGCCAGGATAGCTAAGTGGTGCCGTATATAGAGCACCAGGCCTGGAGTCAGGATGACTCATCTTCCTGAGTTCAAATCTGACCTCAGACACTTAATTGCTGTCTAGGCAAGTCAATTAACTCTGTTTGCCTCAGTTCTCTCATATGTAAAATGAACTGGAGAAGGAAATGGTAAATCACTCTAGTATCTTTGCCAAGAAAATTCCAAATGGGGTCACAAAGAGACAGACATAACTGAAATGAATAAACAACAATACTTAGTACCTTTAAGCTAAGCACTTTTTATAACTATTTTATTTGATTCTCACAATAACCCTGTTAGGTAGGTGCTAAACACATATACACATATCTTTCCATATATAAAGGCATGAACTATTTCATAGATCCCTGTGCTACTCTTTTGTGAGACTGCCTATACCTAGGAACTATTTCAGCTTTACCCCAGCTGGCAAAGCAAAGAAACTCTCAGGTCACAGTCTTTATTATACCCATGCTGCCCCCTTTTCTCTTTCCCCTCTCTTTTTCTTCTCCTTCTCCATCTTCATGATGAGAGAGTGTTGATAATCTTACTCACCTGCATCAGAGAGTACCCTCAGGCTTACTTCATATTTATGTTGGGTTAGTAAATTCCTTTCAATTCCTATTATACCTCTGGAAGCTGAAACCACATACATGAAAATTATTCTGGAGCTACAACATACTTCAAGAGATGTTGAGCAAACCTTGAATCTCCTGACCCTTGTACTTCATTCATACCATTAAAGCCAGGTCTCTACCTTCTTCTTTTTTAAATAGTCTTTTTTAAAAATTTATTTATCTAGTTCTCAACATTCATTTCCATAAGATTTTTAGTTACAATTTTTTCTCCCCATCTTTCCCCTACCCCAACTCCAAAACGGCAAGCCCACTGAATACCCCTTACCCCAATCCATTCTCCCCTATATCCTCCCCCATCACTCCCCTAACTTTCTAACAGAGGAAGACAAGATGGATCTCTATACCCCAGGGCCTGTACATCTTATTTTCCAGTTGCATGTAAAAAACAAATTTTTTTAAACATTTGTTTTTAAAACTTTGAGTTTCAGATTTTTTTCCCTTCCTCCCTCCTCACCCAGCCCACTGGGAAGACAAGCAATTCCATACAGGTTGTACATGTGCAGTTACCCAAATCATTTCCATAGCTGTCATATTGGGAAAGACCAACTATATTTCCCTCCATCCTACCCCGCCCCCCCACTTATTCCATTTTCTTCTTTGACCCTATCCCCTTTTCAAAAAAGTTTGCTTCTAACTATCCTCTTCCCCAATCTGCCCTCCCTTCTACCATCTCCCCTCCTATCCCCTACCCCTCTATTTTCCTGTAGGGTAAGATACCCAATTGAGCGTGTATGTTATTCCCTCCTTAAGCCAAATTCAATGAGAATAAGGTTGTCCCATTCCCTTTCTCCTTCCTGCTCTTCCCCTCCATTGTAATGGTTTTCTTTTGCCTCTTTTATATGAGATAATTTATCCTAATCTATCTCCTTCTTTTTCCTCCTCCCAATAAATTCCTCTCTCACCTCTTAATTTTATTTTTCAGATACCATCCCTTCATATTCAACTCATGCCCTCTATGTATACACGAACATACATATGCCCACATTCACAAATATATTTGTATACACATACACCTTCCTATACATACATATATATTCCCTTCAACTTTCCTCATACTGAGAACAGTCTTAAGAGTTACAATTATCATTTTTCCATGTAGGAATGTAAATAGTTCAACTTTAATAAGCACCTTATGATTTCTTTTTCCTGTTCACCTTCTCATGCTTCTCTTACTTCTTATATTTGAAAATAAAATTTTCTGTTCAACTCTGTTTTTTCATCAAGGATTCTTGAAAATCCTCTATTTCATTGAATGACCATATTTTTCCCCATAGTATTATACTCAGTTTTGCTGGGTAGGTGATTCTTGGTTTTAGTCCTAGCTCCTTTAACCTTTGGAATATCATATTCCAAGCTCTTTGATCCCTTAATGTAGAAGCTGCTAGGTCTTGTGTTATCCTGATTGTGTTTCTACAATACTCAAATTGTTTCTTCGTGACTGCTTGTAATATTTTCTCCTTGACCACTCTGGAATTTGGTTATGATATTTGTTGTAGTTTTCTTTTGGGGATCTTTTTTCAAGAGATGATTGGTGAATTCTTTCAATTTCTATTTTTGCCCTCTGGTTCTAGAATATCAGGGAATTTTCTTCATAATTTCTTAAAAGATTGTTTCTCGGCTCTTTTTTTGATCATGGCTTTCAGGTAGTCCAATAATTTTAAAATTACCTCTCCTGGATCTATTTTCCAGGTCAGTGGTTTTTCCAATGAGATATTTCATATTGCCTTCTATTTTTTCATTTGTTTGGATCTGTTTTATAGTATCTTGACTTCTCATAAAGTCATTAGCTTTCAATTGCTCCAATTTTATTTTGAAGGAGTTACTCTCTTCACTGAATTTTTGAAATTCCTTTTCCATCTGGCAGATTCAGATTTTTAAGGCATTATTCTCCTCACTGGCTTTTTTGAACCTCTTTTGCCATTTGAGTTAGTCTATTTTTTAAGGTGTTCTTTTTTTTCAGTGTATTTTTGGGTTTCCTTTAGCAGGTTGTTGACGTGCTTTTCCTGATTTTTCTTCCATCATTCTCATTTCTCTTCCCAATTTCTCCTCCACTTCTCTTACTTGATTTTCAAAATCCTCCTTGAGCTCCTCCATGGCCTGTAACCAATTCATATTTTTCTTGGATGCTTTTGATATAGGAGTTCTGACTTTGCTATCTTCCTCTTGCTCCATACCTTGATCATTTTTGTCCCCAAAAAAGGATCCTGTGATATGTTTGTGCTTCCTCTGCTTGCTCATCTCACCTGCCAATTACTTGACCTTTGACCTCTTTGCCACAGTAGAACTCTGCTTCCAGAATGGAGAGAGCTTTGTCCCAAATCACTGGGGTTTTCATAGTTGCCAAAGCTATTAGGAGGGTGCCCTCTCTACAGCCCCCACAAGCTCTGGCTCACTGGTCACACACCCCAGGACCACCACCCAAGATTGCGATCCAGATCCAAGCAGGTTAAAGCAAGAGCAAATGCCCTCTGAATGGTTGCTTGGTCCCTCTGCAATCTGCACACCAGGAGCTCTTGAGACAGTCAGGCACCAACAGCTGCACAGCTGCCCCACCTCCTCCAGTTCTTGCCCAGGGGTAGAGGCCAGACCATGCTCTCGGTCTCCCTGTTCCCACAAAGTTCCAGACTGACCTTTTACATTCTTTTTGGCATTTATGGGTTGATAATTCTAGAAACCACCACAGCTGCTGGTGATTCTCTCCTCTGAAGTCTGCTATGGGCCTGTGGTTGATCAGGGCTGCCCTGGGGCCAGGAACCACGTGGCTCACATGGGGTTGTGCTCAGCTCCCAGATCCTTCCTGTTGGCCTGTCAGGCTTCTTTCAGCTGGAGCCTTGTTTCTCTTTGTCTTTTTGTGGGTTCTGTAGCTCTTAACTTTGTTTAGAGTCATTTTTTCCATGTATTGGAAATGATTGGAGAGGAGCACGCACCAAGTTTGTGGCTCTGCCCCTTCTTAATGTCATGAAAAAAATATATACTTTTATAGAGTCAGGTAGATAGAAATATTGAAAAGAGTTTGCACATAGATGGAAATTTTAGAGGATTAGATTTTCTTTGCTTTCTAGTTCATGTGTGCTCAAAATCTGGGTGGGAATAAGGAAGGGGTGCCCTATTATAACTGAAAGAGAATGCCACTGGATCATATTATGAAGCACCCATGCAAATTTTTTTTTTCCTTTATCAGCTACTAAGAATTAATGTTGTCCCACCTTCATATTCCCAATGTTGCAAAAACTTACACTGGTTCCAGACACACCTAACCCTATGGTTTCCTCTTCTTAGATACTCCACATGTCTCTATTACTCCTCATACTGGGCAGATTACAAATACATATGCCTACAGTAGCACATCCCTAAAATAGCTTTTCTAGATTTTAAGGAGGCAAATTACAATAAAACCTTGCTTTACTAGGATCCAAATGCATAGAATTCAAAATTAGTCAGAAGTGAGTTACCACCCCCCAAAAAAAACCCCAAATCTATTCTGTTGGAAAAGGAACAAAATGTTTAGAACAAGAGCTCAAACCTCAGTTGCAAATTTGTAAAGCAACTTCCAAAGTCTTTCTGGGGCACTGGTCTACATTTAGCTCAATTTCTGCAAAATAAGAGGTATGTTAGACTAAATCATCATTGAGTTTCCTTCTAGTTTTAAATTCCATTATATTATGCTCCCTCTCCACATACCATTGTGTTGTTGAACACTGATACTCAGAATGATTCCAGTGTAGACATTCTATCTAGTTCAGAGTGTATGGTGGTCCAGCCCCAAAAGACCCCGTCTGATAGACCAAGATGAATGTGTTGGTGAGGACCTGGTTGAGTACCAAGGGATTATTTCCCCAGAGAAATGTTCAGGTTCCGGGAATAATGAGAATAGATATTACGGAGGAAAAAGTTTTACACTTTCACTCCTTCTCTCCATATACCTCTCTGTATAACGGGATTCTGGGAGGAAGAAGTGATAGAGAATTGGAGAAATCAGATTTTAAGGAAGTCCAGCAGGAATGGGGCAGGAAGGAATTTTCCAGTAGAATTAGTCCACTAGTATGTAAGTGAGTAACTGATATCTGATCATTCCTTGTTGCGACACAGAGGAAAGATTTTCTCCTTTTACCCATCTTGCTGCCCTTCATCATCTCCCAAGGTGGAGCCTCATCCATATCCTAGTGTGAATATATCTCAAAGATCTTTAAGGAACCCACTTTTTTCTCCACAGTCTTGTTAAACATCTATTATTTCCATGACCACTTCCACACAGGTAAATATGAGATTTTTATACTTTTCTGGAGTTTCTAGCCTGAGCTTTAGTCCTACATTACCAAGTGTATATTATACCTTCTAACCCAATGTACCAAAGACATCTCAAACTCAATGTATCCAAAATGGAACTCATAACCCACCCCCAAATCTACCCTCTCTTCCTAATTTTCCTATTTCTGTCAATGGCCCTGCTATTCTCCCAAACAGGTTTTCAATTTAGGAGTTATCCTTAATTGCTCACTCATTTTCAACCCACAAACCCAAAAAGTCAATGATTCTTGTCAATTCCGCATGCAGAAATGTTTTTGCATCTACCTTTCTTCCCACTTACCTAGAGACCACTCTAGCCCAGGCCCTCTATACCTTTTGCCAGGATTATTGAAATAATGTTCAAATTGATCTCCTTACCACAAATCTCTCCCCCAAACTATCCTCCCCAGTTGTCAAAGAAATATTTCCAAAGCACAAATCTGCTCAAATCACTCTTCTGCTCCAATAAATTTTACCTACTTCTATTACCTCTAGTATCATTCACAACTTCTGCCTTTTGATAGTTAAAGCCCTTCAGTCTAGTTTTGGACCTGCTTCACTACTAAAATACATATATTCCTAGTTGTACTATCTACTTCCCACTGTGACTATAAAAATAATATTTTAAATTGCAAAGAACAATCAAGTAATGCTGGTACAAATATTATCTTCTCTAATTTTTAGATTAAGAAATGGAGGTTCTAATATTAATAAGCATTTGTAAAGCACATTTATTGGCCAGGCATTGTTTCAGTCTTGGGGAACACGATAAATAAAATAATCCCTACTTTTGAAGAACTTGTGTTTTAATCAGGGTAGATAACAAGGGTAGATATAAATCCATACAGAATAAATGTAAAGGGAATAAATACAAATTAATGTAGGGTTTGAGAGGGAGGGCACTAACCATTAAAGGCATTAGGGTAGGCTTTACATAGAAGTTAGTGCTTGACAGGAATACTGAAGGAAAAGAGGTATGCCATGAGATTGAGATGAGAAGGAAGCACATTCTAAGTATGGGAAATGGAGCATAGTACATGAGGAATAAAGAGATGGCTGAGTTCTCTTCCTCATACACTGCATATTTCCATACAACTAGCCCTCCCACTCTTCCAAATACATGACATTCTATCTTGGGGATCTGTGGCTTTGTACATGTTCCCCATGTACTCTACTCACACTTCTGCCTTCTGGAATCCTTTATTTCTTTTGAAATTCAACTCAAATGGCAACTACTATATGAAACCTTTCCATATACCACTTATCTACTACAGCCTCCCTGGCAACATTAACATATTTATTTTGCATATTTAATATACTCATCTGTGTAGGTATTATCTTCTCCCTGTGATAGAGCCAAGGTTTCTACCTTTTCTCTGCAATAGGAATTTATTTCTCCTAAAAGGAAATAAAGTTGACCCTGGGAATTGATTGGTCTCTGCCTCCTTTGTCACCTTTCCTAGTCACCCAAGGCAATAAGAAGTCCCACCTAGGCAACTTGCTTGATTTCTGAAGAACACAGAAGTTATTATAGTCTATATTGATGACCAGAAACACTTCCTTAAACAGAAAAGAGTTGGGTGGGGGAACATCCACAGAGGATGAATGGCATGCGTCATTGTTGCATACCCTTGCTGTATTAAGGCAAAATAAATCTCCTATTGTTTAACATTCACTATGTTGAGAGCTTCATTTCATCCTAACGTTCTACCTTGAATAGGATGCTGACATTAAATCCACTTCTGAATGCTCTCATTCATACATATATAGAATTATGTCTGTGTGTGTGTACACACACATATACACAAACACACATACACATATATGTTGCTTCGGGCTAGTAGTTTTTGCTTTTTGTCTTTGTATCCTCCATAGCCACCGGAGTATCTGACTCACTGTAGTTGCTTAATAAATGTTTGATTTCACTTCAATTTTCCAATCTATGAAAGAGGTGGGGAATAAAAAACAAAACAACCTTGTTCTAGAGGTAGTTTGGCATAGTGGATAGAAGACCAGTCTTGGAATCAAGAAAACCTCACAACCTTCCTTTGACACATACTAGTTGTGTAATGATGGGCATTTTTAATTAAGTAATTTTTCCTTTTCCTCTCAGTACCCCTTGGTGACTCTCTGACACCCTAAGTTCATATTGGGAATTTCGGTGACAGAGAATTCCCTAGACTCATTAAATTACAAATCTAGACCTAAACACAAACATATATACATTCTTGTACTATTTTCCTCCCAGAGTTGTCTTGAAAGTAATCTTATTTTTAAATTTCTAAGAACTATGTAATTGTAAGAAGTTATGATTACTATACTCAAAGAGGATTGAAGATGATGTCATGACTCTAGGTTATTATGTAGAGTATCAGAAGGAGTGTCAGGCCACTGCTGATCCCTCTGTGTGTACATTCTCTAGAAAATTTTAAAAATTATGATCTCCTCCATCCTTCATCAACTAAGGTACCAATGCTTGATTAGACTATGGAATCTTCTGATAGTATCCATCAAAAGATCTCCCTATAATTTCCTGGGTCATAGAAAGGTTCATATAAACCTGCAGGTTAACTTAAGCCAATGCAGGTCTCCCTTTTACTGTCTACCATAAGACCCAAACAGGCCTGATCCAGTTCATTTAAATTGAACTTAAAAGGCAAGTGCCCTGTATCTTCTCTAGTAACACAATGCATAGATCACCAGCAAGCTTGAATGACCAAGGGGCAATAGATTTTAGTGCATATTTTTCCCTCTGAGTAGCAACTATTTTAGTCAAGTTGTTGTCAGATTTTAAATTGCATTTAAATGGTTATAGAGAGTAAGAAACTTGGGCAGGAAGTGGAATGACTTTTGGATTTAATTCATACATACTGAAATCTCTGTCATTCCTGTCAACATCTATTACATTTAGGAATTATTTCTTCCATAATGAAAGCGCCTTTCATTTTCTTAGACAACATTTGGAAACAAAGCCACAGGGAAAGTTCATTAAGGGACCAAGTCCTTCCTGAAAAAGATTATAATCCTACTTTTAATCTAAATCATTACAATATACTTATTTTTAGTAATAATACTTAATTATCTTAATTTTAGCATTAAGGTTCTTTGGTGCTTGTTCCAAACCCATAGGAATTAAATTTTTCAAGTGACCTTTTAAACATATAATTAAAAAATAATAGAGCTAGGAAATTCAGTAGTAGGAAGATTATTAAGACATCAATTGTGGTAAAAGAAAGATGATGACCAAAAATGCTCATCACAGGAAAATAGAGTTTACATAGAAGTTAGTGACTGATAGGAGTACTGAATGAAAAGAGGCTTGCCATGAGATTGAGATGAGAAGGGAGCACATTCTAGGGATCGGAAATGGAGCATGATAAATGAGGAATAAAGAGATAGCCCCAGTTCTCTTCCTCATACACTCTATGTTTCTATACAACTAGCCCTCCCACTCTTCCCAATACATGACATTCTCTCTTGGGGCTCTGTGGCTTTGTACATGCTCCCCATGTAAGTATAAGTTAATGTCAGGGAGGCTCTAGTAGATGACTGATATATGGAAAGGCTTCATATAGTAGTTGCCATTTGAGTTGAATTTCAAAAGAAATTTCAAAAGAAATAAAGGATTCCAGAGGGCAGAAGTGTCAGTCTTATAAACCTGTGGAAATAACAACCTCTCAGTGCCCTAGGGTAACTCTCTGAGTTACAGAACAGATGTCCAACCACATTGGAAGAGGGAGTTTCCTTTTTGGAAATACTCTATACCACTGAAATGACAGACCTTGTGAAAAAAATGTGTTCTTTTCATCATCTCTGATGAATCTATCAAACAGACATGGTTTATTATTGCTCTTTAATAGTTCACATGCTATAATTCAGGCAGATAAAATAACTATTTTTGGTACATGAATAAAGATATTGGCATATTAACTCATCATCAGCTCAATGAAAGTGTCTTTGGGACAACTACAGGAACAGAGGAAGAAAGGAATGGCAATGACCTCACACCATTCCCACATGATTTTGATTTCTGTTGCTAAATATCTATATTTTTGAAAGCTTTTCATTCCATCTAATTTCGATATTAGAATACATGGCACAGCTGATACAAACATTGTTCCCAAATTTTTATGGATTGAAACTATGTCCAGGAGAGAAGTGAACAAGAGTTCCAAATGTGATAATCATCTGGTTCTAGTCCCATTTACTGGTTGAAGTCTCAAGGGTCTGTCATCTGTTAGTCTGTGAAAGACAGCTAACTTCTGATGTATGAATCTTTCCATCAAGTTGTGTCTTACTAATTACTTAATAGCTGCTAAATTTCTGCAACTGCAATGTTATTTCACAGTGTATGTAGTTTTCTTCTATAATCAAAAAGTTTGGGCCCTTCATGGATAACCCCTCTGTAATTTTGAGTCTCTATAACTTAGTCCTGAATTCTCATCATAAACTCTTCCATTTCTATAAAGTCATTTGTGTGAATTAGTCATTTCCTCAAGGCTTTTTTTTTCTGGTGGCCATATTATGATTAAGTTCATATGGGTTATGCCCATGGAGGACTTTTTTAGTTCTTCACAAGGATCGTAGCTATTTCATGGTTTTCTTCTGGAAGTAAATCCTTTTGTATTATATTCCACAAATCTAATGGTATGTATCTATTGTCAGTCTTTACTATTACTTGCTGAAGTGATATCTACTTATTCCAAAAGCATCTGTGAGCTTTTAGCCAGTATAGTACATATTTTGAAAATGTACACAGCCCTTCTTCATCCCTTCTGTTCATCTTTGCATAGCTACCCTAGGGTGATGGGACTTGCCTTTCATTACTATAATACATGTTTTTATTAGGAAATTGTCCAAATCTGTGTTTATTATTATCATTTCATCCTTATCTTTTTCAATCAGTTTCAAATAGAAATGGTCAGTTAGCCAGGCAATCACTATGAATCAGACACTGTATCAGGATCAACATTTACTTCATTGATCTCTTATATTTAATGAATAACTGTTTGTTGAAAATGAGTAAAAGTATTGGGGTGTAATAGCATATCATAATAAATTTCAACAGCAATAATAATTTTGTATGTATATCGTGCTTAATGGTTTGCAAAGTGCTTAACTTGCAATAATTATGCAAATATTCTTACCTACATTTTAAAAATAAGGAAATTAAGATTCAGAGATTAAAAAACTTGCTCATGGTCCTAGTAGGAATTGTTGAAGTCAGGCCTAGAAAAAATGTTTTGATTCTCATTCCAGTACTCCATTTATTTTAAGCTTTATTTATTGAATATTTCTGTACTTAAAAATTAAAAATTCTAAGTGCTGAAGGTTTGTTATTCTGTAGTAAAAATTAACTAGGACAATTATAATTCTCTCTTTGGAAATAATGATAATTTCCAAAGCCTTTGAAGAAAGTTGAAGCAAAAATTATTATACTCTTCTCTTCCTGACCACCTCTTAATAGGTTAAAGTAACTACATTTATGGGTTTACTTGACTTAGTCCAAAACCCATGCAACATGATAAGGTAAGTGTATTATATAGTAGGCTTATATAGTACTATACAGTAGTGGTACCTTTGTATTGAAACTCCCATACTTTCTGAGTTTGGCTTGATTCTTTAACCTGTTCCTGCAACAGGAAGTTTAACTTCCAAAAAACAAACTACCACCATCCAGTTACATCCAAAATCTAGTGGTACTACTTTTGAAGGAAAATACATTTCCCCTACTCATCATTCTAACTTTTGAGCCCCATCTCTACACAACCAGCCATTTACAAAGCAACACATCCACACGGTACATGGTATTCATACAACTAGATATTTACAATAGATCTTAAACATATAACCATTTGTTTAAGAAATCGAAAATAATATTATACATATGAATGTATTAAAATAAAAATATCAAAACACACATATAAACCCAGGTCATATTCTCCCCTAATATACTTAATTGCTATGATAAAGAGGAGACACACATTTGTAGGAATCTGGTAGAGAAACATAGGTGGGGAGACCATATAAGCTTTGGGAACTGCCACTCTAACCTAGAGGCTGCACATTATAATTGATCCTTACAGGAATATTTGAACCACACAAAACTGCTTTTCTACTTAGTGATTGTTGATTCTCATCATTCTTGATCTAGAGAAATCATCTTCTTTCTTCCCTCCCCCCCCCCCCCCACAGCCTTTATAAGCTCTTTCAATTAACCAAATCCTTAAAAGAGAATTTACAAAGTATTAGCTTTTTTTCCCTTTGGAAGTAATCAGAATTAAGTGATTTGCCTGCAATTACACAGCTAGCCACACAGCATGAGGTCACCTTTGAACTCAGGTCCTTTAGACTCCAGAGCCAGTGCTCTATCGTCCGTGCCACCTAGCTGCCCCCATAAAATATTATCTCTTAATGTGAAGAGTGGTAAAGAGTAACTTTATGTCAGAAAGCTGTCAAACTCATCCAGTCAGTTGTCTCTGGGATGCACAGATCAGACTAGCCAGTTATTCACTCACACAGATGCTATGATGTCTGTTCAAAATAGAGCTCACAAAAATACATTTCAGATTTACTCTTTAGACAAACTCACCAGGAAACCAGAGTAGTCACAAAACCTCTTCTGCTCTTCCTTCTCAAGTCAGAGGTGGCAGCAGAGAAGAATTAAATCCTTATGAAAGGCTTCACCATTTGCCAATTCTAGGTGGCTCTGGATGGCAAGTGTATCCCAGTAACTCTTGTCTAAAAACATCAGTTCTCTGAAGTTAGGAATTGCTTAGCTGATACAAGCAGTCATCTCAGTGGAGGCTAACAGACACAACTCCCAGTAAACTGTTTTTTCAGCATCCCTTACTTTTCCTTTTAAAAAAAAAAACCTGCTTTTGCTATTGTGATGCATCTTCTCTCATTGTATTCAATTGCTTAAAGTACCTCTACTGACACTCAGAGACTCATCTTTCACTTAAAAAATCTCAACTCTCCTAGTTTCATCATTCAAACCAATAGTTATTTTAAAATCACCCCTTGGGTTTCAAATGCTTGTATGATTTTTAATTTTCTTACTTTTATTGTCTTTAGTCATAAACTCATATATGCAAATTAGCAAAGATACCCATCATGCCTCAGCTCCAAAGTCTCCAACGAGGTATTCTATCTTTCTGGCGCCCTTGAAACTATTTCTTCATACTCACATTTTCTTCGTTTCTTTTTTTTTTAATAATTTTTTTTTCTGTCTCCTTATACCATTAAACTGTTTTCAGACAAGCAAAACATCACTCTATCTTATTGACAAAGGGGCCCAAGTCCTCAAATCTATACCACAGATCATCTACTTTCTCTCCAAAACTGATCAAAATCCTTTCTGAAAGTTGTTTCTTCGTAAGTATATTTTACTAGTATACATTAAAATAATGTTCTTTTTTCTATTCATATTATGTTTTAAAGTGTTCATTCAAAACTGGGGCAATATTCTACATCATTTGAAAATCAGTTTTAACCTCTTTCTTTATACAAAAGCACACACTCTTTCACAAACAAAAAACATTACTTTGTAATTAAAATGAGTGGCTAGAATGAAGAAATCTTTTAAGCTAAGCATGTTTCACTATTACTGGAAAAGCCTAGGGAAAAAAAGCTGGTCAAATTACTACTTTCTTAGGAAGTGCCACTCATTTTAAATTGTATTATATTTTCAACAAATGAAATTAATCATTTGTATCCAGCCTGGAAGAGAAGATTGTTTTTTAATGTTGTATGAACAAATAAAGCTGCCCAAGTTTCACACTGCCCTTAAAATAGCAATCAACTCCTGGATCCACATACACTATTTAATTGTAGAATTATGACTCCAATAAACATCTATACTCTAAATGGACAAAAAACAGCAAACAACTTCAACTCGATTTTTAATAAAGATCCCATCCTTGTCAAAAGCAAGCCATAAACTTACTAGGACCATATGGGATCATCTGGAGGGAAAACGAGAGAAATTTGTCTTATTACATCACATTAGGTTTGACATTGGGAACATGTGCTTTAAATATCTGTACAAACTCCCCTAATTAAAAGCAATCATGGTGTGGTGGCTCATCTCCCTCAGTGGGATGTATGTGCGGGCTTGTTAATAGGAAGCAATGTCCCAAATGAACCCAGGAGAATATTTCAGTGTGAAAATGAATGATGTCAGCTTGGCACAGATTCTGCCTGGGTCTATTTGATAGAATGGTTGCAATAACTGCAATCAAATACAATTTTAAAGAAATGTACATTAAAAGAATTTTGACGCAAAATCTATGACGGGAAGGGTGTTATTTCTTCGAAGCCAAAGAGGGCGCTGCTGCCCGAGGCTGCCAGTCAGGAGGAGGAACTGAACAAGAGGAGCTATTCAAGTTAAACAGATGAAACACCTTTACAAAAAGAACTTGTCAAGACACCAACTAGCTGATTCCCAGTGCTGACAGCCAGCAAGAATTAGGAAAATGTTCAAAAGATCAGAGAAGAAGAGATAGGAAAGAAGGTAACCTTTGCATCACCAACCAAAATGGCCCCTAGTGGTAGCATTTCACATCTCTGCAGTCTGAGTGGAATTGGTCTGGAGAGTAATTCCATAGAGTGGTTTCATCATAGGCTACTAGTGGGAGGTAGCAATCTTGATGAATTTCATCAGCAAGTCAAGTCTTCATTTGACTCCAGACCTTTTAGGTTATGCATTGTCAGAGAAATAGAGGATTTTCAAAGTTAGGGTTTCCATTCTTCCAATTCCCAAGAATTATATGAAACCTCTGGCACAGAATAAAATCATCTAGTTTGATCAGTCTTGGTGAGCAATTTTCTATTCATGGTTTCTATTTTTTCACTCATTCATACTTTGAGGTATGTGTATTATGTAGAGGTTGATAGTTCTCAAAGAAACTGGGAAAACAACTAACTTAGAAACTAAAAAGCCACATCAACCAGTTATAGTTTTATTGCCCCATTCAAACTATTGGTCTGCTGCTATTTACATGCCTGGATCAACACTGAAATCAACCCTGAGAGCCTATATAAAGGGTAAATGAGTATATAGTAACAGGATAAATGAACACAATTGCAAGGTCTAGGAAGGTTCACCCAAAATTTCTTGTCCTAAAAGTTTCCTTGAAAATTTTGCCCTCCTACATTTAATTCATTTTCAAGAAAATAAAATCAGTTAGGTGTTACTTTGTAAATATTTTGTCCTTCAGGGGAAAAAACGGTATTTCTATCCAAACTGAAAAACCTCTCTGTGAAAATTCTGCTATTATCCTGTTGATTGTACCCAAAGAGAGCCATTCCTAGGATGCAAACAAAATGTGCCATCTTCTCCACCTAGTTCAACTCACATTTACTAGGCATTAACTGTATGCAAGGCAGTAAATTTGTTAATGTGATCATCAAGGTTGCATCATCGTGGAGTAATGTAAAGAGCATGGGATATAAATGCAGAAGACCTAGGTTAAAGCTTAGATTTCCCCTTTAACTGTGTATCCTTAGCCAAGTAACTAATTCTCTGAATCTCAACTTCATCACCTATAAAAGGTTATTATTCATACTCCAACCTCACAATGTCTTATTAAGTTTCAAACTATAGTGGTAGAACATCAACCCTTCCCCTCTGTTACAGTTGTTGGGATCAGCTGTGGGACAGGGAAGTCTTGAGGGCAACACTGAATACTTAAATGGATTTCTCTAGGTACTTTATTGGTCCTGAATAACTCTGGCTAAGTTATAAGGAATAGGTTTGTCATGAAGAATCTGTATAACTGAAATCAAATTCTGTTCTGAGCAAGGATATCACATTTATTAAGTTCCATACCTCTTGCCTTACCACCTGTGCACCCTGAATGTTTTATTCCCACTCTTTTCCACGCGTCATTTTCTATGTGGTTAGACTTCTTTGTCCCCAAAATATTCTTCTGTTACTTTCAAATAAAGTGTTTGTCAGAGCTTGGGCCATTGTTAACCGTTCCCAACATTTCCTCAGCTTTTAGCAACTAAAGGAAGAGGACTAATCAGTATAAAAGAGTCAAACAAGCTATTATTCTTCAATTCAAGTTTTGATTTAATTCAGTCATAGGGATGCGGAATGCTATAGACTCACAATGTTTTTCTCCTTCCTAGAAGTTGCATAGAACCTCTCATACTTCATTCCTCTATGATGTGCACAGGTACCAACCTAGCCAGCCCCTAACGAGTAGAAAAAATTCACAGATGCACGCTACTAAGATTTGCAGCTATCCCTTCAATCAACAAACTAGGCAATAAACATTTATTAAGTGTCTACTAGGTGTTAAGTACTATGCTAAATGCTAGGTACAAAGAAGAGGCAAGAGATAGTTTCTGCCCTCAAGGGACTTTGAATCTAATGAGGTGATAGCATGCAAACAAATATACATACATCGTGCTATATAGAGGACAGATAGGAAATAATTAATAGAAGGAAGACACTGGAATTAAGAGTGGTTGGGGAAGGGTATAGAAGGGGATTTAGTAAAGGAAGCCAGGGAGGTCTGTGATCAGAGTGATGGAGGGGTGACAGAGAGCCAGAGAGAATGCATGGAGCCTAGAGATGGACTAGTTAACGGAACAGTTATGAGGCCAGTATCACTGAAAAGAAGAGTATGTGTAGGGGAATAAGGCATAGATTAGAAAGGTAGGAAGGGGCTAAGATATGAAAGAATTTCAATTCCAAAAAAATATTTTATATGTTCCTGGAGGCAACAGAGAGTCACTGTAGGTTATTGAGTAGAGGGGAAATTATTTTAATAGCTGAATGGAGGATGAATTGAAGTGGGAAGAGACTTGAAGTAGACAGGTTCATCAGCAGACTACTGTAATACTCCAAGCATGAGGTGATAAGAGCCTGCATTGAGTGGTGGCAATGTCAGAGCAGAGAAAGGGGGCAGGGTATTAAAGAGATGTTGAAAAGGTGAAATTGGTGAGCCTTGGCAGCAGATTTGGATATGGAGGGGGAGGGGTGAGAGATAGTAAGATCATCCAGGATGACTTCTATCCCATAATAATCAGGGTCCCTTAGACAGTTATCTCTTATGCCCATCGTTACTACTTGTTTCTCTCTATTCAGTCAGGGGAAGTTTCTGTCTTCCTCCCTTCTGGTTTTGATTTTTTATTTTTCTTAACCTCTTTTGTCTTTATATACTTTATACACAAATATATTTTTTTCCAGGGAGATTTCTCTTGTTAAAAAATGAGTAAGAGAGGAAAAGGTAAGTAAGTAAAACTAACCAAAACATCAAATGAATCTGCCAGTATGTATAGTACTCTACATTCATAGTCCCTTACCTCTGGAAAAAAACCCCAACAAACTTTATCATTCTAATTATATAGCTTTCAGTTGAATTTGATTATTTGTTTCGGCTCTTTCCATTTGTAATGATGCAGTCAAACCTCAAAGCAATAAGTAAATATCAGCTAATATATTTTTGTTTCCTTCGTTTATTTCCATAAAATATATTTTCAAAACAAAGCCAATTTAGTGACTGGAAATACCACACATAGAGGATGTTATTTCACATCCTGCAGTCACTATCTATATTTTTTTCTTAATTCTAATTACTTCATTTTGCATCAGTTCTTGTCAATCCTCCATGTTTCTTTACATTCAGCTTGTTCAAAATGTCTTAAGACAGAGTAATATTCTATTACATTCATGGTACATGGATGGACAAAATATTTCGCCATTATTCCTCAATCAATAGACATCTACATTGTTTTCACCTCTTTGTTTTTCAAGAATAATTATACCAATTCATAGTTCCTCTAAGAATGAATTAGTGTGCTAGTACAGCATGTTCTTAAAACAAAGCTAGCACATTTCTTGGAAATACCACTGAGGAGTTTCTATTTCACATACTTGGGTGGGAGGAAAGAAAGGTCTATAGCATATACAAAGCAGTATATAAATATAAGTTATTTTCCATAATTATAACATTTAGTGAGACACTACTAACTGTAAGGTATGGGGCAAGGAGCCAGGGATACCAAGAAGATACATATTTTTCCCCCACAAAGGGTCTAACAATCTATTTTAAAATAAAGAACACAAGATAAAAAGATGAATAATCATACAAGATTACATATACCAAGTATCAAATGACTAGTATAGAAAATAAATAATATTAAGAATTCTTTCACTCACTATTGCTTAATAGTTTTCCAAATCTGGGACTGGGCATTCTTGGCTTTCCCTAACCCTGAGCACCCTTACATTTCTAGTCATATTGTATACTACACTTCTCCATCTCTACATATTGAAGTCCTACATTTCAGTTCAAATTCT
This sequence comes from Pseudochirops corinnae, assembly GCA_028646515.1. NCBI lineage: Eukaryota > Metazoa > Chordata > Mammalia > Diprotodontia > Pseudocheiridae > Pseudochirops > Pseudochirops corinnae. The sequence continues at coordinate 84,595,160 of CM053590.1, forward strand.
GTCTTGTTAAAGCATCATGGAATTTTAGAATAAGAATCTCCCAAAGTCACCTATATTAATCTATATCAGGAATCAGTCAGTCTCTGAATCAACAAGAATTTATTGATCAATTACTATGTGCCAGGCACTGTGCTGGAAATACAAAGAAAGGTAAAACCATGGTCCCTGCCCTCAAGGAACTTACATTCTAAGAGGGGAGACATACACAAAATTTGTGCAAGACAAAGTATAAATAAATGGAAGCTTATACTCAGAGGCAATAGTCTCATATAATAGCCATAGTAGGGGTGCGGAGAGACCAAGAAAGTCCTCCTGCAGAAAGTGGAATATGAAGTGAGTCTTGAAGAAAGACAGGGAAGGAGAAGTGAAAAAGAAGAATGTCCCAGGAATAGGGAACGGCCATGGGAAAGCGACAAAGTTAGGAGATGAAATATCGGGTGCAAAGAACAGCAAGGAGGTGAGTCACTGGATTCAAGATTATGTAGTTTTAGTTGTGAAGACAGGCTTCATGACTGTTGATGTAAGGAAGGTGGGATGAGACCCATTTTCCTACCATCCAATTGGTTAACTACATAACCTTTGGAATCATGCTACTCCTCCCTCAGATCATGATATGGTATCCACCTTGGAGTATGACCCCTGTAAGTAGTTATTTTATAGTTACTCAATATTTGTGAATATATCATAGTGCTATTGCTAGTTTGTAAACTTTATGAGGCCATCTGACTATATCTTAATTATCTTTGTCTTTTCTCCAGCACTCAGACACATAATAGATGATAAACAGTTGTTGATTAATTGTATGAGAGAATATTCAAAGAAATAAATTGGGCACTGGAATAATTAAGGTATATCTCAAAGAGATGAGGCTTGAACCTGAGCTTTGCAGAAAAGGTAGGATTTATACACACAGATAAGGGAGAGAGGGGAGTGATTTCAGGCAGGAAGGACAGTTTCGCAAAAGCAGAATCAGAAAAAACCATTACAAATCTAGGAAACTGAATTGAGTAGTTAGGCTAGAGAACAAGGCTAATAGAATAGGACAGCTTCGGGGGGCGGGGGGGAAAGGGTGTGAAGGGCAAGTAGGGGACTCAGACTGTTACAGATGGAAGAGAATTTTGAGATGCTTTAATCCAACTCCTTAATTTCATCTTTTATGTTTTAATGTTTTATTGGGCAGCTAGGTGGCACAGTGAATAAAGAGCTGAGTCTGAAGCCAGAAAGACTTGTCTTCCTGAGTTCAAATCCAGGCTCAAACTTACTAACTGTGTGATCCTGGACAAGTCACTTAACCTTGTTTGCCTCAGTTTTCTCATCTGTAAAATGAGCTGGAGAAGAAAATAGCAAACTACTCCAGTATCCTAGCCAAGTAAACCCCAAGTAGGGTCATGAAGAGTCAGACATGACTGAAAAATGACAACATTTCATTTATATTTTTTACCCCAGACAATCATTTATTGGGGGGAAAAAAAGCCCTCATCCCTATCTTGCTTCATGTCTGAAGTTTGAAACCTTCACTGTGACAAAGAAAAACATTATTCAAAAACATCTGATACAATGACAATGTACACAGCATTTTAAATTTTAATTCATTCTCATCTTCTGCTATTAGGAAGAAATTACTTTTAATTTTTGATTATCTAGGATTTTCATTATTTTGCATAGTTTCATTTTTCCGTTACTAAGAGTTATATAAAGTGATCTTTTTTATTATATTGTTGTGGCCATTATTTCAGTTCTGCTTTTTCACTGTACGTAGTTGATACAGATCTCCTTTTGTGTCTCCGAATTTCTCACATTTTTCATTTCTTTCTAAACAATCATAATTCTTTCCACTTCTATGCTGTAGTTGTTTCTAAGCTATTCTCCGTCAATGAGCTGCTATTTTATTTTCATTTCTTCATTACCACAAAAAATGTTGTTATGAATATTATGTTATATGTTTGGACCTTTATGTCTTTATTGTCCTTTAGATACACGGTCTATAACGGAATTGCAGGGTGTAAATTTATAGATTGCCAGTCATTTTTCTAAAATTATGGATTTCTGTCCTAAAGAATTATATCAAATAATGTGGGTTCCAATGTTAACACCAATCTCATATTACTATGCCTGTCTTCCTTTTTGTTTTAATGATCTTTTGCCAGTTTGCAGTCACTCTTTTAGTTTTTCTGATAAGAAAACTAAAAGCCAGAGAGGGAAAAATAACATTTTCAAGTTACATAGGTAGAAAGTGACAGAGCTGGAATTCAGATCCAGGTGTTTGGACAAATCCAATGTCGTTTACATGAAGCATTCAAAGCCAGACTTGAGAAGACTCTAAACATCAGTCTTAGGAGTTACACCTTTAACCAGTAAAAGGGGAGGGTACATTAAAAGTTTTTGAGCTGGAGTATAAAGATTATTGTGACAGAGATGTGCAGGATACATTAGAAGGGGACACTGGAGTTAGGGTTCCTGAGAAAAGTGACAAACACAATTAAATAATGGGTTTGTTTGTTTTTTGTTTTTTGTTTTTTTTACAAATACCTGCTCTGTAGGAACCAAAAAAGGTCATAAAAAGCCTGATGACTAAAATAACTAACATTAATTAACTATCATCCTAGCCAACAAAGAAAGGTACTAATCCTATATTATAGGTGATTTTTTTAGGTTACTGTACACCAGCAAAAAATTGCTTTTTTTATGTCATTTTTTGTTAGATTAGATGTCCTCTGCAGTCTTTGCCAACAATAAGAGTTCTTAATTTAGTAACAGAATTGCAAGTTCCATATTTTATTCATTTCTTCCTTACTTTTCACTTTTTTCAATATTAAATTAAAATAGTCTTTAGAAAATTGAGACAGAAGAAATTTCTAAAATTCCCCATTCAGTCATGTCAAGTTAACAAGCTTTTATTAAGCGCCTAAGATGTTCCAGGCACTATGTTCAGTGTTCAAGGAAGGAAGGAAGGAGAAAGAAGAAAGAAAAGGAAGGAAAGAAAAAAAGAAAGAAGAAAGGAAGAAATGGAAGGAAGGAATGGAAGGAGGGATGGAGGGAAGAAGAGAGAAAAAGAGAAAGGAAGGGAGAACGAGAGAGAAAGAGAGAAAGAAAAGAGAGAGAGAGAGAGAAAATAGTTTTTGCTCTCGAGGTGCTCATAATCTAATGGAAGAGAAAAAATGCAAACTGTAAAGAAGCCTGGAAACTGCTTTCATTGAATTAAAATGTCACTGCCCTCAAAACACCCGTAAGAGACTTCTTTAAAATTTCTATTAAGGCCTAGAGTGAAAAGAATACCAGAATTTAAAGACTGACTATGTAAATGTCATTCTAGTACTGCTCACCCACTCTGTCAAATGTTCTAATTTAATTGCTTGGTTTCAACAGTCCCACCCATTTACATACTCATTTAATGGAACCAAATTTCTACCCTCTCCTAAACAACGACATACCTCTCAACATCTTTTCTAAATAAGAACATATGAAGATTTAAGAAGGGGGGGGGGAGAGACAGAGAGAGGGAGAGGGAGAAAAAGAATGAGAGGGAGAAGAGTGGGAAGAAAAAGAGATGGAGGAGAGACAGAGAGGGTGGGAAAACAGAGATGGGAGAGGAGAGAGAGAAGGGGGGGAAGATGGGAGTGAGGGAAGAGAGGATAGGAGGGGAGGGTGAGAATGAGGGGGTGGCATGTCCAGAGGAAAATTGTTTTGACCCTATGACACTTGAAATTTCATCCTTTATTACCTTTAGATTTCAATAACCTAGTTATAGACATATTAGTATACATATCTTATATGTACTCATGTTTGTCTTCCTCATGAGAATGTGTAATCCTTGAGGGCAGGCACTATATTTGCTTTCTTTTGGGCACTTAGCAGAGGGCCTAGCATATAGTAATGGTTTAATAAATGTTTTCTAGTTAACTAACGGGAATCTGACACTTAACAACATCCTTTCATTGGTTTGCTTTCCAGACAAATCCCCTTTTCTTCACAAGCCTAATTCTGGACATAAATGTTTCTCAGTCACCAGAGGGGACAGCATCAACGCATCTCTTGCTGAGTTCTATTTCACATAGATTATATCTGTGTGTAGAACAAATTTATTACTGCTCTTGAGCAAGTATGGGACAATGGGATACATATGGAATTTGGACCCCCCAAATCTAGATTTCCATTCCTGAATTTTTTATTTACTCTCCAATAAATCAATTGAACTCTGGACCCGTTTTCTGATCTGTAATGAGTGAATTAGACTAGATGACTTCTAAGGGCCCTTCTGACATTAAATACTATGATATTCTATTAACTAAAGATTTGTACCTGCAGACAGGCCCTTGTTCCAACTTCATGGTCAAATATATGTCTAATTTTTAGACGTATATTCATAATTTAAATCAACTCTTTTCGACCATTTTCAGTTGTTAGGTGTCACAGTGCCCACAGTCAAGCAGACCTGACTTCAAATTTGGCCTCAGATACTTCTTAACTATGTGACCCTGAGAAAGTCATTTGACTTCCGTTGGTCTCAGTTTCCTCAACTGTAAAATGGGGATAACAACAGCATCTATTTCCCAGAGTTGTGAGGTTCAAAGGAAATAACACCTATAAAATGCTTATCACGTGCCTGAACGTAGTAGGCACTTAATAACACTTGACGTCCTTCCTTTCTTCCACTGACTTTTGGCACAGATGATTCATTTAGGAATTTTTTTAAAGCCCTTATCATTACATTGATTATGAATACTCTGGTATCAAGCTTAAAATTTAGTAGGGACATGATGCATACACAGTCTGCTCTGCTCCTTAGCAGCAAACTTTTATTGAAGGAATACAATGTGGAAGGCCCTATGCTGGAGGCTAGGGACAGAAACAGACTATATAAATGAGAAAATACCTACCAAAAAAGGAATGGAAAGGCCAAGAAGCCTGAGTGTCTCAGTTCTGTAAATTTCATTTAACATATTTGGCAACAATTTTTGGACATATTATTTTGCCTGAAATCATTACAGGTGGGGAGTATTTCATGAAAATTAAATACAGCCTTTAAGGAACCAAAATGTTAGTTTTATATGTAGTGAGAATCTTTTGAAGCCCCAAAGACATCCATTCTAAAGGGGCCCCAGATCTTGTTGGTAAAGTGCCTTTACAGTGACAGATGTTCAACATGAAAAAACACTACAGATATGCCAAAGAGGGTTATAAAATTCACATTTATGGCTATCTATGTATTTTCAGTGATGTTTATTCTTCTGACAAAATCATATCCTACAGTAAATTTGTAAGATTTCTCTATCTTAAAATCTGCTAGCCATAACTCTGGGATACTCTGTTTTTAATTTTAGCACTATTTTTAAAATTTTGTATTTTAAACTACTTCATCCTTTTATTGCTCCTAATTCCTTTTAAATAATTCACTTTGATATCTATTCAGTGTTTGAAATAACTACAGAATGATATCAAGTGGCGGACAACTTATAAACTGCAGATAAAGACAATATAATCTGCAAAAAGATCAGGATGTGGCAAAGAAGGAATATCTTGAAGGCTAACAGTTGTATTAGTTGATTTGAGAGGTCAAAGGAAAAGATATTTTCTTGTTTTAAGTTCTGAGATCCATCATCTTGACAGTATTTACTGGAGTCATAGTTCATGAACTGAGAGAAGGCAACAGAAACCACAGCATTACTGTGATGCTTTGGAGCTTTCTGATTATGAGTGCAAATATAATCAGTGAGTAGAATCAATGTCAGCCAAAGAGCGAGGTTGCTTCCACATTCTGAAGGTTTATTATTACAGCACTCGCTTCTTTGCTGTTATTAAAGATAATAGTCCATTTACTTCCAATGAAACCTGTCCCCCTCCCCCAATGCATCACTGTAGCATTAGGGCAGCCTTGAGGACTCAAAGTCCAGGCCAAAGGAATGTAATCTCTTGCAACTCTTACTGAGCTACAAAAACTTAAAGTGCAGATCCGTTGAAGCACTTTGTCTCCATTGTCCAATGACCAACCTATCCAGTTTTTCAGAGGCTGAATATCAGATTGGCCCCCAAGTAAGAGAGTCTTTGAACCAGAGCATCTCTCAAATACTATTTACTAAGTAGAAGAGTGGTCATGATAGACATTGCTGGAAGGAGTACCCATAATCATGAAATCACAGATCCTGAAGTATTCAATAGTCTATTTCTAAATTGATGGATATACATATTTCTTGGCCCTGCCCTTGAATTAAATAGGAAGAGAGTAGACTTGCTCAATTTGGGGATATTGTACATTGCTATTAGAGGACCCAAGTTGTTCCCTGCTGTAAAATCCCAATTCTGAAACAATAATATTTCCCTGTGAAGAAGTACTATGGCATAGTGGAAAGAGGGCTGGCCTTGAAGTCAGAAAGACCTGAGATCAAGCCTTTCTTAATATTAATGTGGCTATTGGCAAGTCACTTGACCCCTGTCTATGCTGGACAATTCTAAAAGACTCTTACAGAGGAGATACTGATCTATGTAAGTGGAAGGAATTGTTTTTTGAATTTTTTTATTTCTTTCCCTCCCCCCCTCCCAAAACTGGGAATTCCTTATCTTGACAAAATCACAAATCTGAACCTTTTCTCCACTATCAAAAATATTCTTTGGTGATGACATGTTTGAGAATCATAGAACAGCAAAACCTCAAAAGAATAAAAATTTAGGTAACCCAAAGGACAAGGGAAAGAAATAAAATTTGTCTAAGTTAACAGCTTCCTATTACTAGAGAAAACATTATAGTGGAAGGAATGCTAAATTTGAAGTCAGAGGACCTGGTTTCTATTTTCAGCTCTACTACTTTCTACCATACAGCCTTGCACAAGTAACTTAGCTTCTCTGGGTGTAATGAAATTTGACTTTAGCAAAACATAACTTGATGTGTACTTAATAAGATTCTTGAGCCACTAGGGGAAAAATGGAAGGTATAAACTGGTTAAAAAGAAAAAGGAATTTTTATTGCCTTTTCTATCATTTGTAAGACTTGGTTGTAATTAGACAGACTGACTGGGACTTTGTCCCAGAATAATTAAATTTAGAGGGCAACGATGTCACTTCTGCATTAACAATTTAAGAACCATTTCTTTCCTCTCAGGACCCCAACCCAAGTGACTCTGGTCTACCTTTACTCTGCTAACCATCCTCCGAAATAGAAGTCATCTTCACCTTGGGGTCATAGACCTTACACCCAAGGTTCTCTCTCCATGCCCCACTACCACTGAATTAGTCTTAAAAGTTAATTTGGGAGTATTTTTCCTACCATTTACCCCGTGTATATTGAGTTCCTTAGAACTAGAATTGCTAGTTTTCTTTCTTCCTTTTTCCTCTTCCCTCTCTCTCTCCTCTTCCCTTTATTCTTTCTTCTGTCTCCCATTCTCTAACTTTCCCATTATTCTTATTTTCTTTCCTCCTCTTTCCTTCTCCTCTCAATTCTGTCTCTCTTCTTCCTTCCTTCCTTCCTCTCATCCTTCCAGAGCAACATTCCAAATTTTTTGAACAGTCTAAAATACGTCAAAGGCAAGCTGGATTAGCTAGAGGGCAGTAAGACATCTACCCATTAGGCTATGTGTGGTGTAATTTGGGTATTTTTCATGTATAGTGGCAGTAGGAGTAAACATGAGTGGCTTATAATCCCTTATGAAGCTCTTAAAAATTTGACCATAGCTGACCTTTTCATCATGTATAGGAACTAAAGGAGGAAAGGGCTTTTTGTCATCTAACCTCACATGCATTTGTTGTATATCCAACTTTATCTTATGTCTCAAGTTTTGATGTGTAGAATATTTAAATTATCTTGTTAATACATGTTAGATTTTGTCCACTGCACTGTAGGAATGTTGTAAAGTATCAGTGCAGAACATAGAAAAAGATATTGCTCACTGTAGACTTATATAAATTTTTATTGCCAGAACTTAAAGATGATTTTATTACTCAAGAGTGGAAGACTCATGAGTATATTATGCAAGTATTCCAAACAAGTGTTAATAATATCACTTAAAACTCCCCACAGTATGACATATTTGCCTTTTGCTTTTTATGTCATCTTGGTTACATCTTTACTATTTTATATCTTCTCAATCCAAAGTTAAATGCGTATCTATAAACTAATAATCTTGTTTTTTTCAACTGGCACTATCTTTTCACAAGGCTAAGAGTTATGCATGCAAAAGATCTACAGAAAAGATGTTTGCAATGGAAAGTCATTAACATAATTCAAGGGAGAGTGATGGAGGCAAAATGATGTGATATAGGCAGCCACTCAGCTGATCTCTCCCAATAATCCCCTCTAAACAACTTTCAAAGAACTCCTCAAATCAAATTTTGAAGTGACAAAGCCAAAATAAGGTTAGAGGGAGACATTTTTCCCAGTCTAAGACAATATAGGAAATCAAACAAGAGGTCTGTGATACTATGATGGGGGCCAGCCCAGAGCAGCAGCACCAGCTGCAAGTCTTGAGAGTAGCTGAAATAGAATCAGTAAAAGCAGCATCTGGAGCTTTCAGCCCAAAGATGGTAAGAGGGTTGGACAACTGAAAAGAAAAAAAAAAAGATTACAGGGGATCCTTTGCTGGCACAATGCAGCTGGCACTGATTGGCAACTCTGCTACTCATAAGTAGATCTATTTTACAGTTCCAGGGCAGAGAGGAGCACTTGTGGTCAATCACAAGGAAGGAAAAGTCCTGGTTTCAGTTGCAAGACAGAGAGGACCACTAGCCTAGAGACTATAGGGGAAAAGGAGGCCTTCTTGGGTAAAGACCAGAACAAAGACCAAAAAGATAACCACAGAAAGATACAATGGTAGTAAGGAAGACTAAGACACAAACTTAGAAGATGACAAGGTGGAAATAGTTACAAGAAAAGACTCAAAGAAATATGCTAATTGGGCCCCAAAACAAGAAGAATTCCTAGAAGACAAAAAAAGAAATAAAAGTGGTAGAAGAAAAATTCAGATAAAAAATGAGAGGGAGGCAAAAAAAATTACAAAAAGAGAATTAACAGCTTGGTAAAAAAGAGTCACAAAAATATCTTTAAAACAGAATTGGCCTAATGCTAAAAAAAAAAAAAGGCACAAAAATTCACTAATGAAAAGAATTCCTTGAAAAACAGAGTAGGCCAACTGGGTAAAAGAGATACAAAAGGCTTAGAAAACAAAGGTGGTAGAAACACCAAGAATAACCTTCTCAGAAAAACTGAGTATAATCCTTGAGAGGGAGGAAATGAATATTTCATGAAATAAAGCACTTTCAAACATTCCTGATGAGAAAAACCAGAGCTGACTAGAAAACTGACAAACACAAGACTCAAGAAAAGCATAAAAAGGTAAACATGAAAGAGAAATCATGAGGGATTCAGTAAACATAAACTATTTATCTTCCTATATAGGAAGATAACGCATGTAACTCCTAAGAACTTTATCAACAATGAGGCCATTAGAAAGGAATCTACATGGACAGAGGGCATGGATCTGAGTAGATTATGTTGGGATGATCTCTAAAAAAAGAGAGAGGTAAGAAATATGGATGCACTGAGAAAAGGGAGAAGGGAAAGGTAGAATGAGGATTTTTTTTCTCATAAAAGAAACACAGAAGGAAGAGCTTTTATAGTGGAGAAAATGGGGGTAGGGTGGTTATGCTTAAATCTCATTCTCATCAGAATTGGTTCAAAGAGGAAAGTGTGTGTATGTATGTATGTGAGTGTGCGTGTGCGTGTGTGTGCGTGTGTGTGTGTGTGTGTGTGTGTGTGTGTGTATAATGTGCATGGTCATTGGGATGTGGTCACACATACTTAAACAGGGTGTAGAAATCTATCTTTCCCAATAGGGAAATAGGAGAGTAAGGGGATAAGAGCTATGGGATAGAAGAGATGACAAAAGAGAAGGCAGGTTCAGGGTGGCAGTGGTCAGAAGTAAAATATTTTTGAGGAGGAACAGGATAAAATGAGAAAGAGAAGGATGAACTGAGGGAAATAAAATGAAGAGAAATGCACAGTAATCATAATTGTGGAAGTAAATGGGATAAACTCACTCATAAAATGGAAGGAAATAGCAAAATGGATTAGAAACCAGAATTCAACAATATGTTGTTTACAAGAGACATATTTGAAACAGAAAGACACATGCAGAGTTGAAAGGACTGGGACAGACTCTATTGTGCTTCAGCTCATGTAAAAAAGACAAATAAGGCAAGTAAAAAAACATGATTTCAAACAAAAAAAGTAAAAATAGACCTAGTTAAAAGAGGTAATCAGGAAAACTACATTTTGCTGAAAGGTACTATAAACAATGAAGTACTATAAAAAATTTGAAGAGCAAATTTTTCTGATAAAGATTTCATTTCTCAAATATATAGGGGAGTTAAATTTATAAAAATAAGAGCCCTTCCCCAATTGATAAATTGTTAAATGATTTGAATAGGCATTTTTTAAGAAGAAGAAATCAAAGCTCTCTATAGTCATACAAAAAAATGCTTTAAATCGCTATTGATTATGGTAATACAAATTTAAAAAACTATGAGGTACCACCTCACATTATCAGAAATAACAAATGCTGGAGGGGAAGGGGATAAATTTGGACACTAACGCACTGTTGGTGGAGTTATGAATCAATCCAATCATTCTGGTTAGACAATTTGGAACTATGCCCCAAGGGCTATAAAACTGTGCATATACTTTGATCCAGCAGTAACACTACTTAGTCTATATCCCCAAAGAGATCAAAGAAAAAGGAAAGGATCTTATACGTACACAAATATTTATAAAATCTCTTTTTGTAGTGGTAAAGAATTGGCAATTGAAGGAATGCACACCAATCGGGGAGTAAGTAAACAACTCATGGCATATGATTGTGATGAAGTATATTGTGCTATAAGAAATAATGAGGAGGAGTAGTTTACAAAAAGCAAAGCAAAACATGACAAGACCTACATGAATTGATGCAAAATGAAGCAAGAATTATCAGGAGATAATTGTGCACAATAACAGCAATTTAGTATTGATGATCAACTGTAAAAGACTTAGCTACTCTGATCAATACAACAATGGAAAAAATGCTATCCAACTCTAGAGAGAGAACTGATAAACTGTGGTTGCCAATTTAAGTATAATTTTCTCACTTTATTTCTCTTGGGTTTTTTTTTTTGATATGGCTAATATGGCAATGTTACGTATGATTTCATATATATAACTGATAACATTTTGCTTGCTTTCTCAAGTTGGTGGGGAGAGGATGGGACGGAGGGGGAGAATTTTGAACTTAAAAATTTTCCAAAAGAATGTTAAAGATAAATAATAAAATTGGAAAATAAAGTTCAAGGCACATAGTTCATTTAATCTCATGTTGCATGTTATTCACAGAAAAAGAAATTGTTATGAGAAGTATAAAACTGTCATGGATGTTCCTCCATGCTTGTTAAAAAAAAAAGTACTTTAAAATATACATAATCTCTTCTGATGGGAATTATCATTTAAACTCTATAAGCTTCTGACAACTACGTAAGCGTACCAGTTATCATAGGATCAGGGATTTAGCACTGAAAAAGGCCTTAGAGAACATCTATTCCAACACCCTCATTTCACAGTTGAACAACCTGAGGCCCAGAAAGCATATAACTAAGGTCATGCAAGAGGAAAATGGTGGCCCTGGGGTCTAAGCACAACTTCTCTGACTGTCAAGTGAATGTTCTTTCCATTGCACCACACTGCTTCTCAAGATAGAGTCTTGAGCTCTGAAGGACAATTTTTTAAGTGAGAGTTAACTAACTTCTAGGAAATTGTCACTTATCTTAAGTAAATTTGGATATATAAATTTATAAGTTGATGAACCAATACAGTATATCCTTAAAAGAAACATATTTAAATGCAAGAATTTTTAAAGCTAGAATATGTAGTTGGCTGGGAACTTCTATTGGCCAATGTGCCATTACTATCTAACTATATAAATAACTGTAAATATTCAGATCAAAGGAAAATGTGGAGAAAACTGTGAACAATACCCAAATCTGGGGTAAATTCATATGCTTCAGGATAGGTACTAGAATAGGAATTTGTAGCTAACAAGAGATTTAGGAGTGAGAAACTACTACACACTTTTCAATGTGTTCCAAGTACTTTAAATCAAGTGTAATAGATAAGAGTACTAGACCTGGAATTAGGAAGAACTAGCTTCAAATCCCATCTGATGCAACAGCTATGTGACCCTAGACAAGTCACTTAACCTATATGGTTTCAGTTTTCTCATCTGTAAAATGAGAGGTTTGAAGTTGGTGACCTCAAATTTCCCTTATAGGTTTTAAAGCTATGACCTACAATCTTATCTTAATACCTCAAGTCCTTTTCCCTTGCAAAAGCTTTCAACTCATCCCAGTGGAATATTTATTTCCTAGAACCATACCTACAATTTTACAATGAAAGTCAACATACAAATAAAATTACTATAAATAAATTACTTTGTAACCAACACAGCAAAAAAAAAAAAATGTAGGTTTTGTTTTAGGCTTTGTTACATGAGTCACTACAATACTTAGCACATAGTAGTTATTCAAGAAAGGTTTGTTGAACTGAATTTCTTTCATAAAATAACAAGAATAGTTTAAATTTATATGGCTATTAATTATACATACACACATATTTTATATATGTATATGTACATACACACATACACATATACATATGCACACACAGACACAGAAATGTGTGTGTGTTCCTAAATTATTCATTTGTAAAATGAGCTGGAGAAGGAAATGGCAAGCCACTCCACTCCGGCACCTTTGTCAAGAACATCAACATGTGTATATGTACATAAATGTATGTGTATGTGCATATAAATGTACGTATGCATGTGTATAATTGTTGTATATGCGTGTATATACGTATTGCATATGTATATGTATATACACAGATGTGTGTGCTTACAGATGAAGAAAGACTCAGAATAGGGAACTGAATTACCCAAGGTCATACAGTAAAGTTAATGACATGTCCAGGATTCAAATCTAATTCTTCTAGTTCAAAATTCAGGACTTTCTCCTAATCCATCTCAAGCTTCCCAAGTGTAATGATCTAGATTCACCTCTTTAGGGAGACACTGAGGGTTTTTTTTGTTTTTTGGTTAAGAGAATTAAATTCTGAATTGTTCAGTTTAGGGTTTAAAAAACAGTTATTATTTTGGCATGTTTATGGCACATCAAAATAAATAGCCATGACATTGTTATGATTACTTTGCTCAACTTGATGGCTTGATTCACTACATATCCTGTAACTTTTCCCATATGGAAACTTTCTCCCTAAAACACTAAGAATTAAGGAATGACCTTCAAGTATTAGCACTTAAATCCTAATTTTCCTTCCCCTCAGGAAGAAAAGAAATAGACCGTCATCTATAATGCAGGGCAATTACACTGTAATGTATCTTTAAAATAGGAGCTATAAAATCTGCTAAGTTCAAAAGTGAAACAAAGACCAGATAAGGAGAGAGAAGATAATAAGGTATCATCATTCTCATTTTGTTGAAACTCACATGTATACATTTTTTTCTCTGTAGGTATAGAAATATGGGTATGTATAAGTGAACATAAACTTTATGCATAATTTTAATGTTTTATATATACAAAATACACACTCATATATATGTGTCTGTGTGTATATATGTATACACATGAAGACATACTACTTTGTAGCCATATAGTGTAAATGTAGGTATTTATATTATACATATATGTGGGGGGGAAAGGGAGAAAGAGAGAGGGAGAGGAGAGGAGGGAAGGAGGGAGGAAGGAAGGGAGGGAGAGAGACAGAGAGAAAGAGAGACAGAGAGAGAGAGCGAGCGAGCATTCACATAACACAACAGGTAAAGAATTCTCAGAAACAGGAAAACATGGGTTGAAATTTAGTCTCTGAAACATATGCCTTTCTTATTTAATAGGCACATCTCTTATCCTCTCCCTGTGCCAGGCAACTCTCTAACACTAAGTGCAGAGAAATTGCTGATCTGAATTGGTAGAAGTTTTCTCATTAGCATGTCTCTATACCAGTGAAATAACAAATAAATCTAGTCACACATACAAGTATGATTTTCTAGCACACACGTCATATTCAATACATATGTACCATATTCCTTTTAGAATGCATTAATCAAAATGTAGCACCAGTGTAGTGGACAGATTGCAGGACCTGGAATTAGAAAAACCTAAATTCAATCCAATCTCAAACATTTGCTATCTGTGTGACTGTGGACAAGTCACTTAACCTTGTTTACCACAATTTCTTCATGTATAAAATGAACTGGAGAAGGAAATGGCAAACCAAAAGTAATAGGATATGCAAGAGCCATTTCTAAACCTCAGAGCTACTAAATGATGAGTCCTCAAAAACATTATGTGAGAGTCAAAACATTGGTGATTCTCTTTATAGCAAAGAGAATTATGGCATGACTAAAGGGAAAAGGAAAGCTTTCCCTATTATATCCCACAAAAGGAATCACTCTTTTTTGGAGGCATTAAAACTACTAATCCAATCATAATTTTTTTATCCAGAAGCATGTAATTCTTATGTGCCAAGAAAAAATGTCATTTTGCTGTGAAATTTATCGTTGTCACTGTGCTGAGTAGACTGACAACAGAAATCGACATGTGCAGTTTTCCTGAATGCAACAGGAATATAGCAGTCCTGCAGAAGCCTTTCATTTCTTCTCTGCAAACAATTCAAGTGTCCTGCTACATATATTCAGAAACAGATTGTCTCTTGAGGATTCTAGAAAAATGGCAACACGAAGACTTTTCAAATTGTGGTGCATGAAATTACTCCTCTGAGAGGAAACCAGTTAGACAGTTTAACACAAAGTTTATTCATGCCAACACACTCCAGTTCAGTTATCAGTGTAAGGAGTTTGTGGAAGCAAAATGTCCTAACAGCTTCCTAGAGTGTGAAACTCAGAGCTAAAATCCATAAAGCATAAGTAGCTGACATTCTCATCTACTTCTCTAAATAAACCTATTTTCTTCTTATCCTGATTGGGAGAGTTTACAATTCCTTTTGGTTTGCCTTGCCAGCAGCAAGGATCCATGGGAGAATTTGGGGTGCCCTTTGGGATAAGAGACCCAGAGGAAAATGCTTTGACCTCTATGGGGATCATTTATTCTAGAGGAAATACTAGAGAATTTTGGTGTGTCTTGTTAAGAAAGTGAGACTTTTGGTACAGATTCCAGGTGGAAGGCCTGATACACTGAGGGAGTCAGTGGAAGAGTTTTTTCATCTGAGAATGATGTGATGCCAAGATGATTCCATGTCCCAAATTTCTATGGGGTCAGCTCCATGTAGTTTGAAAGTTCACTGTAGACAAGATTTCTGTTTCAGATGGATGCCAGTTTTCTTTCTGTTTGTTCTTTCTTTTGCTGATAGGACACGTAAGGCTAAGAAAGCAGAGATATTAAGGAAACTTTATAAAATGCTCCTTATTTTGGTGAATCGGCCAATATTTGGAAATGATTTTGATTTTCATCTGTATATATGGGATTGTATATAATCCTGCCACATTGCCTATTTTGAGAATTTACTTGTATGGCACTGGGAAAGCAAGTGAAAGGGAACTGGGTATGCCTCCCCAGAGGCCACAGAGAACAAAGCAACACTTTCTGAGTGTTTTCTGAGACAGCAAATATCAGAGGTAAACATGTAAGGAGTCTTGTCTGGGCATTCCCAGATTGCTTGACATGGAGGACTCTCCTTTGATTGGCTGCCAGAAAAACGGTGGGACTTTACTTTCCTGTCCTTTCCACCCTGTGCATTCTTTCCTACTGTGATGGCAAAGATCACAGATCACAACTTGGGTAGGATGAACTAAACTGGGAAGGGGGAAAGACTCCCTGTTCCTGCTCCCTCTTTTATTTCAGATCTAAGAGGTGTCCTGTGGTGCTTATCTCTGAGGTTGGGTGCTGGTGATGATTCCTGCCAGACTAGGGAGTTGGACCTATACAGGTCACCATGATAGGGTGACATTTTTCTAGCCCAAGACAACTTAGGAAGTTGGAAAAAGAATTCTATAGGGTGGGGACTAGCACTAGTCGTGGGACTTGGTGGTAGTGACAGAAGCAATAGAACCTCTCAAGGCAGAGACTGTAAAGGGATCAGGTAACTGGCCAGAAAGAGATTACATGGGACCCATACACTATCACTGGGCACAGGACTGAATACTGTTTGTCATCTCCATTGCCTGTACCTTTTTTTAGGTCATAGTTCCAGAGCAAAGAGGAGCACATTCAGTCACAAGGTAGCAGAGACTCTGAAGAGCAGTATTGCTTGTGGTCTAGTGGAACAGGAGACAGGAGGAATAATATTGATTTTGATCCCAAGGGATCAGGAAGCCTTCCTGGTAAGGACCACAGCACAGACCAAGAGAGCAATAATGATCTCACCTCTCCCTGGAGTATACCAACTTGGAAGCACCAAAAACTTCCAACTCGCCAGAAATAACTTTGAAAGCAGTCATGAAAAACCTTAGATCCAGGGACAGTTCTCTGCCCCCAACACCCACACCTGAGAACAGAGCATAACTTTAATAAAGTTCAAAATCAAGAAATAGGCCAGAAAAATGAGGAACAAACAAAAAAGACCCAGAGCATAAAAAGCTACTATGATGACAGAGAAGACCAAGCCACAAATTCAGAAGATAATCTTAAAAAAAAAAAAAACAGCTCCAAGCACAGCCTCAAAGGAAAAAAAGAATGAATTAGACTCAAGCCTCGTAAGAACTATTGGGAAAGCTAAAATTATTTTTCAAACTCAAATAAGAGTTGTAGAGGAAAAAATGGGAAGAGAAATGATAAGAAAATTATGAAAAGACAATTAATAGCATGGAAAAAAGATGAACAAAAGAATACTAAAGAAAGTAACACTTTAAAATAATACACTTGACAAAAGGGGAAAAGAGATACAAAAGATCACTGAAGAAAATAATTCCTTAAAAATTAAAACTGGACAAGCGGAAGCTAATGACTCCATGAGACATCAGCAAACAACCAAACAAAATTTTAAAAAAGGAAAAAAAGTAGAAGAAAATGCAAAATATCAGAAAAACAATTGCCCTGGAAAATAGAATGAAGATAGATAATTTAAGAATTAATGGACTGACTAAAATTCTTTTTCAAAGTGCCTAGACATTATATTTTAAGAAATTTTGAGGGAAAATTGTTTTAATCACATAGATCCAAAGGTTAAAGTAAAATTGAAAGAATCTACCTATCACTTCATGAAAAAGATCACAAAATTAAAACTCCCAGAAATATTATAGAGCTTCCAGAGTGCCCAGGTCAAGGATAAAATATTGTAAATAGCCAGAAAGAAACCATTCAAATATTGTGGAGCCACAATCAAGATCACACGAGATTTAGCAGCTACCATATAAAAGGACTGGAAGGCTTGAAATATGATATTCCAGAAGGCAAAGGAGGTAAGATTACAATCAAGAATAACCAATTCAGTAAAACTAAATATAATCCTCTAACAAAAAAAGAGACATTTAATGAATAAAGGATTTTCATATATTCCTAATGAAAAGATAAGAAAAGAACAGAAAATTTGATTTTTAAATACAAGACTCAACAAAATCATAAAAAAAGAAACATGCAGGTGAAAGCAGATGAAACTCAATAAAGTGAAACTGTTTACATCCTTATATGGGAAGATGATAAATGTAACTCCTAAGAACATTATCATTAGTGGGGTCATTAGAAGGACTCCATGTAAAAAGGGGGAGTTTGGGGGAAATAGGGAAAAAGAACAAAGTAAAAAAGTACGCAGCAGAGAACAAAAGAAAACTCACAAGGAAGTAAAGAAAAGATGAACAATTCTCAACCCAATGAATATTATTTATCACATAGGCTTTCTTGAAATGAAAATTTATTGTTACATATTTTCAATCCTCTCTTAAGCTCTGCTATGCACATGACATGCTTTTTTCTTTCTCTGTATTTAAGTTGCGATATTTAAGTTTATGATGTGTTTCTGTTTCATTTCTCTATTCTATATTTGTGTTCTAGCATTTGAGTCTAAAAAATTTTTTTAAATAGTTTTAAAAAAAGGACTCCACATGGACAGAGGGCATGGGAGTGGTTTAATTATTATCACATAATTATTATCACAAATATATGTCACAATATAAACGGATGGGTGACAAAAGTATAAACTGGGAGAAGGGGGAAGGAAAGGGAAGAATGGGGAAAATTATCTCACATAAAAGATGTGTGAAAGGAAGAATTTTTAGAGCAGATAGGAAAATGATGAGGAGATAAACAATTCTTGGGGCATATTCTCATGTGGATTGGTTCAAAAAAGGGAAGAATATATGTACATACTGAATTGGGTATAGAAATCTATGTCACCTAAAGAGAAGTAGGAGGGGGAGGGGATCAGAAAAAAGGAAACCACGTTTAGAAGTAAAACAGACTTTTGATTAGGGACAGGTTAAAACAAGAGAGAGAAGAAAACAAATTGGAGGGAAATGTACAGTTATAGTAATCATGGATAGTAGAATGGATTAAAAACCAGAATCTAACGGTATGTTGTTTACAAGAAACACACTTGAAGCAAAGAGACACACCCAGAGTTAAAATAAAGGGCTGGACAAGAATCTATTATGCTTCAGCTGATGTAAAAACGTCAAGAGTTGGGGTGGCTAGGTGGCACAGTGAATAGAGCACTGGCCCTGGAATCAGGAGGACCTGAGCTCAAATCCAGTCTCAGACACTTAACATTTACTAGCCCTGTGACCTTGGGCAAATCACTTAACCCCAACTGCCTTGCCTTCCCCCCTCCAAAAAGCAATTTTTAAAAAAAGCAGGAGAAGAAAGCCATAATTTTATTGAGTAACAAAACCAAAAATAAGCCTAATTTAAAAAGCAAAGAAACAACATTTTGCTATAAAAATAGTACCATAGACAATGAACTAATATGAATACTAAACATATATGAATCAAATGACAGAGCATCAAAATTCTTAAAGGAAAAGTTAAATAAATTAAAGGAGGAAACAGTAAAACTACCCTAACAGGAGACTTCAACTTTCCCCTCTTAGAGCTAGATAAATCTAACCATAAAATAAATAAAAACAAAATTAAGGAAATGAATTGAATTTTTAAAAGTTAGACATCATAGACTTTAGAGAAAACTGAATGAGAATAGAATGGAATATGCCCTTGTTTTAGCTATGCATAGCACATTCACAAAAACTGGTCATGTAATAAAAACCTCACAACCAAATGCAGAAAATAAAGAAATATTACATACATTCTTTTCAGATTATGTGTAATAAAAATTGAATTTAATAAAGGACCATGGAAGCACAGATTAAAAATGAATTGGAAACCAAATAATCTAATCCTAAAGAACAAGTGGATCAAAAACAAATCATAGAATAAATAATTTCATTAAAATAATGACAATAATTAGATGACATTCCCAAAATTTGTGGGATGCTACCAAAGCAATACTTAGGAGAAAATTTGTATCTCCAAATGTATACATCAATGAGAGAAAAGAGAAGAGGGAAATTGTGCATGCAACTTAAAAAAAAAAACTAAACAAAGAACAAATTAAAGATCTCTGATTAAACATCAAAATGTAAATCCTGAAAATCAGCCACAGAAGAGACTAATAAAATTGAAATTAAAAAAATAATGAGCTAATAAATAAAACTAGGAATTGATATTATGAAAAATCACAACTTGAAATAGATTATAGTTAATTTAGCTTTAAAAAAAGAAAGAAAACTTAAGTTCAAGTATCAAAAATGAAGAGGGTGAATTCCACCACCAACGAAGACGAAATTAAAAGCAAGTATTAAGAGCTATTTTGTCCCATTATATGCCAGTAAAAGTGACAATCTAAATAAAAATGACAATCTAAACAAAATCGATGAATATTTACAAGAATATAAATTGTCCAGCTTAACAGAAGAGGAAATAGAATATTTAACTAACAATTGACTCCATGAGAAGGAAATGAAAATGTATGCAAAACATACTTTTTTGTTTAATCTATATTATTAAAATTTTCTCCATCACTTTAAGTCTGGACAATAAAATAAAATAATAAATCAAGTTGTGATTTGTAGCATTTGCTAATTTGAAGTACAAGTACTTACACTGCATATTTAACAATCAGCTTTCATAAGTTTTTTCAAGTTGGCTCCAACATATGTCTTGGAGATATATTTATGAAAGCAGATGGACTTGTAGGTTAAGCTATTTTCTTTTTCTTAAAAGCTAAAGCTGTTGTCCCCAGAACTTGATCATCTTGGCAGCTAAATTCAAATAGCCCCCTAGTAACCTCCGACCACAGCAACACATCTTTCTGTTCATCTAAAGGCAAAAAACTCACCCATATGAAGTTGGGCCCTTTAGACTTGGCAGATGTCCTAAAGCTATGCAAGTCACCCCATCGTGCCCTGCTGACCAGACCCATTTACATATGGAGAAAATAGGGCCTTCATCTATCCCAGCTGAGTACTGTGTACTTGTTGAGTATGCTTTTTATACCTCCTTTTGTTGATTACTGAACAGCCTATAAGTGTCTCAAGTCATTGTATTATCAGATATAAATTACTGAGACAACCTGAGTTAGGCACAGACCACTACATATGTTTTCTCTAGTGATCTCACACATTAAGAGAGAGTCCAGCAGTGATGTAAATGTGAGAGAAACCTTGCTCCTTCCCTTCCCCTTTACCCCAGAATAATTTACGCCAGAAGGAACATCTTAGGCTAGTCTGTTACAGACTTGAAAAACAGATACAACTATCTAACAATAATTTTTCAACCATATGAGAACATGCCTACAAGAATTCAAAGGTAATGTTCATTTCATCAAGTAATCAACAATATGTTACTATGAGAATTATTTCTAAAAGACAATTTTGACTGTTTCACCTGTCCTACCAATTAGTTCATGTAAACCAGTTTTCTGTATTCCTAAATTGTTTTGCAGTGCTATAAAAACATTGTGGACCATTGGAAAAAAAATAGAATAATAGTACTGAAACAGAAAGGGTTGCCTTGATACTCTGCACAGATCCATGAATTAGTGAACATGTTCAAGTTGTCTAACTAAATGAGATGAAATTTTAAAAGGTCTAATGTAGAATACTTTATAAACAGGATAGGTCTATTAAGCTCAGATAAATATTTCGTGAACGGACTGCATCACAGGGAATGAGTGAAAAATGTCATTAGAAGGTGTAAAAGCTTTTCAAGAATTCACCAACAGAACTATCACATGAAACACATAAGAATTATTCTCTCTGTCCCTCTCTGTCAGTATCTGTGTGTCTCTGGTATATATCCATCTCTCTTTTAAGAGATATTGGAGAGAAGCTAGGACTTGGAGTCAAGAAGACCTGTGCTTGAATCCCACCTCAACTACTTTTTTTTTTTTGGAGGTGAAAGGCAGGGCAATTGGGATTAAGTGACTTGCCAAAGGTCACATGGCTAGTAAGTGTTAAGTGTGAAATGTCACATTCAAACTCAGGTCCCCCTGACTCCAGGGCTGGTGCTCTATTCACTGTGCCACCTACCCACTCCTCAACCACTTTTTAGCAGCATTATGGTAAGCAAGTCATTAACCTTGATAAGCCTCAGTTGCTCATCTTTAAAACAGGAATAACAGAAATACCCACTTCACTTGTGAAGATCAAATGGACTGATGTATACAAAGCATGTTATGAACATTAAAGAGCTATACTCCTTTTAGCTATTACTATAAATGGCAATTCCTTTTAAGCTGTCTGTACAGCGGAGGTCACAACTTTGGGAAAAGCGTTTTGGAAAGAATATGGGGGAGAAATAAGAGCAGTTAGATGTGTAGGAAATGTGACCTCAATAGATACTGAAAGTTAAGTTGGTCTATGGGAGAGAAGACTGGAGACGGGGAGAACAGGAGAAAGGAAAAGGGGAGAAAAGAGAAGAGGAGCAGGAAGAAACAAAGGTCCTTTATTTGTTTTCCATTCTATTTAACTCTCCCTGTATATCATTTAAAAAAAATAATCCAGTCATTAATAAAGCAAAAAAAAATTAAAGCCAAATGTTTCTGAAATTCCACGGTCTAAGTGCCTCACAACAAAATCACAGTCCTAATGCTTAGTAAAAACTTCAACAGCAGCTAAGCATCTGACACACTCCAATTTTCATCTAAAATGCATACCACACAGCCCACTGCAATCCTAAAAGAGAAAGGAGATTTCTATTCTTGCTATCATGATTAAAGTGCCCTGGCAAGTTTCACATGGAAATACATTCTCCCAAACTTACATTAATGCATATTTTTCTTTCCTTTAATCTCACCATCAGAGAAACAAACATTGATAAATTTAAGATGACTAGCACTCAGGAATAGAAAGATTCAGAAACAAGAGAGAGACAAGTGAAATGATGTTCCAAGGAAACTTAAAATTAATAATAATATGGAATTTATGCATACATCTCTTCTTTTTCTCATTTCAATTACTATCTTATCACATACTGCTTCCCTGGCAAAACATCAATTATTTTTTGCACAAATCCTCCCTGCCTTCGATCCTCCCCCCACCCCAAAAAAAGGCTTTAATATTGAAATAAATGTTTAACACACAGATGTATCAAGTTAGAAAATCATCACTATGAGGTTTAGTCATGGCCTAAATGCCAAAATAAAAATACTATGTTTCTGTGAATAAAACAGAGTAAGTACAGTACCGCATCTTCAATTTTGTGACTAGTCAGGAGATCGGGAAGGAAATCATCATGAAGGCTCTCTCTTCGAATCAGTGTAAATTCCCGTAAAAAAACAGCTCCTTGGCTTTGATCTCCACATACCTGAAATGAGAGTATAATACAATTAAGCATTTAGTTATAACCCATAAAGAAGACATTTTGGGTTTATTGTACCTGTGAGTGGCATACAACCTCCTCTACTAATTTTCACTCTAAGCAGAAAAATGAACAATTACACGTGTACGTATTCTTATGTAGCTCCTCTACAGTTTCAAGAAAGCTATATAATTGGTCATGAGGTCATGACTCATTGACTAGAGTCATGTAACAGTGAGTTCTCTTTGTCCTTGTCTCAGAAAGAGCTCCCAAAGTTCTGAAATCACTTCAAAAGTCTTGCTCAGAAATTATATTCTATAATCTCCAGATCAAATTTTGGACATTCATAGCCCTAAGATGGTTAATACCCTTGAGTGGGCTTCTGATTACTTCATACCTTCACTGTGATAGCCTTTTCTAATTGATGAGGCAGTATGATATAGTGGATAAGGCATTGCACTTGTAGTCTGGAAAATCTAGGGTCAAATCCCATCTGTATAATTCTGGGCAAATCATTCTGTGCCTCAGTTTCTTCATTTGTAAAGTTAAAGGTTTGGATTTAATTACTTCTAAGGTCTTTTTCAACTCTAAATCTATGGTTCTATGGCCTTCCTGCACTCACTTTCTGCCCATTCCAAGTTTAATACAATATACTCCTGGTCCATTTTCCCTTCTCCCCTCCCCCAAAGGATGATATTCTCTGGGTCAAAAACTTTCAGTAATAAAACACAAATTCTTTATCCTGCCATAATTCAAAGTCCTCCCCAATAAGGCTCCAATACACTTTCATTCTTGATTCCTACACCTCATTATCTATTTTCCAGCCAGATGGCATTTCTTGTCCTTCCCCATTGAAGATTCATGTTTTCCTGTCTCCATACCTTAGCTTATGCTGTCTTCTCTGCTAGAATATTCTCTTTCCCAGCTTTATCCATTGAAATACTCTGCATCTTATAAGGCCCAATTCAAGTATTTCTTTCACCCCCTCCCCAAACACTCTTTAATCATCCCAGCCAGATAGAATTTCTCTCTCTTCTGAACCCCTATAGCTTCTATTACACACTTTGCTTATGGCACTTTAACTGATACTTGTAAACATGTCTTTTATTAGACTATCTGTTATTATTACTTGACTGTAAACCACTAGAGAAGAGGGCCCATGTCAGCTTTGGATTTACCACAGCATCGATCATTGTGCCCTATATTGTAGGAAATGTTCACCAATAATTTAACAAGAGTACCATATCTCAAAGATGTTTCCAGCTTAATAATAGCTATGATTTGCCTTTGAACTATCTGTCAATAACTTCTCTCTTAGTATTTGTAAAGCTGAGTTATTTTTTTCTCTTCCTTTCTAAAGGGCAAACTTTCAATTGTCTCTGTTACCCCATACTTAATTCTTCTTTTTCCCACTAACACAGGCTATTTTGAATCCAAATTCATTCTACTTAAGGAGTTGACTATCCATCCATCTCTGCTTCTTGCCAGCTATGACAAAGAGTCCTTGTCACAGCATCTTTAAACAATAGCATGGTGAACTGCAGGGCCAGCTCAAAGAATGTAAACAAAAAGGATCCTACTTTCTTAGAGTGTTGAGAGAGCTCTCAACTCAAATGGGTGCAGGCCACTCGGGAAACAGGGAATAAATACATCACGATGTAATGGAAAGAGCACAAGATTTAAATGCAGAAGGCCTAGTTCAAATCTTAGGCCCTGGAATTTGTTACTCATGTATTCCTGGGCAAGTCATGTTCCTTCTCTGGTCCTGGGTTTCCTCATGTATAAAATTCGAGGTTTTGACTAGATAAACTCCTAGGTCACATTCAGCTCTAAATTTTATGATTCTAAATTGAGGGGGAGAAGAGAGAAGCAATAAAGGAAGGGATCACAAGGAGATATCACAAGAGGAAGTGGAACGGCTGTGCAAAGTCAAGAGTAAAACCGTAAAAATTAGATCGTCAGAATACGCCATGTTCAGAATTATAATACAGACACATATACCATAATATATTTTCATATATTAATATAGAAAGATGTCCTCCTTCCCTCTGTGGGAGAAAAATATATAACACTTTACATGTAGATATAGTTTAGTATGTAAACAGATATATCTATACATTTACCATACTTAAGCAGTATACATCCTCACTACATTAATTAAGAAGCATTTCTTAAATGCTTCATATTTGCCAGGAATTGTGTTAGGAGAAAGGGCTACAAAACCATTACTTTATGTGAGGCACATACACACTTCTTAACAAGATAACAGTTTACTGGACACATAGAGTCAGAGAGGGGTGCCAAAGACGATTTCAATATTCCAGATATGAACCTAGATGACTCTATGTATGGACTGGATGGTCAGGAAAGGTCTAATGACTTGAAATGCCAACCTATATGATGGACATCTGGGCAATGTTTGGGGCCACATGACTTTGTGAAAATATATTCTACTCCTGAAATTGAAGCCTCTCATCATCAGTGATAGAGTTAGATTTGAGATGTGCCAGGACTAACTATATGCCATAACACTCAAGAAAATTTCCATCTATTAAATACCAGCAGTTCATCAATTGGGTCAAAACTGATCAATGACTAGGCATATAATTGTGTACTTTTGTCTGAATAAAGTTGATTAGATGGTTTTTGAAGATCAATTGTATTAATATTGTTGGAAGTCCGTGTTTTAGAATAACTAGCATACTGTATTTCATCACTGTGAAAATTAAAAAGCCACATGCTCAGAATTCATGTGGATTTTTAAGTGGGCATCCATTAAAAACATGTGGGCACACCTATGCAATATCATCTCTAAAGACCAAATAGCAGATTAATGCCCACAGAAGGAAAGGATAATTAAAGCATGTAAGAAGTATGCCTTCATTTATTATCAATTCTCTAACAAGGTTGTAAAAATGTTCTGCCTTGATTATTCCATAATAAGGGAAATTTGTTTGCATTTCCCAAATATGTTGGGATTTCTCATGAGACAGTGAATGTAAATGCACATTGGAAACTTAAACTCATTGTATAAATGATAGTTAATATCATCATCATTATTACTATTTACACATTTTACCTTTAACATCAAGAAGCTATGTATATATCCTAGGACCTGTCACACACAATATCCCCGTGTTGGATAGGACCTCAGAGGCCATGTATTTTTAACCAGTGCCTAATGGAAGACATCTTTTACTATACCCAAATGAACATCTAACTTTTGCTTAATAGTCTGTTTGGAAGCAAATGCCCACCTCCTGTGGTAACCCCTTTGGATAGTACTGACATCATGGTCAAATCTGCTTTATGTTATGTTATGGACATGCTCATTTAGGAGTTGGAGTCAGAATCTGGCTTTGCTACTTACTCCCTGAGTGACTTGGGCCCATCCCTTAACCTAATGGGCCCCAGTTTCTTCATCTCTAAAATGAGTAGATTGGAACTGATGATTGTTAAGGTCCCTTTGAGTTCTATTCTCAATTCCTTTACTGAATCTTCATATCATGCAATGCCCAGTCCCTTAATCATGCCCTCCAGATTACCCATGCCCTTCCTAAAAGATAGCCAAGATGTAATTCAACATTCCAGATATGTTCTGCACAGGTAAATTAAGTCAATTTTTCCAAGAGTACTAGGGTGGGGGGGGGGGTGTAACAAGACAAAGAGTGGGAGAAAAGGGATTTGCTCTTTTTTCTAGGTGATCAGTCTCCTCTGGGACCAAACATCATCTACCACTTGCCTAGATCCAGTGCATTTCACAGATTTTACTGCATTCAAGAGGTACTAGAACTTGGGGAGATCAGAACTTTGGAAAGTGAAATAGAAAACACTGTGACATTTTCTATTTCCTACCATCATTAACTAGTCACCTTTGCTACAGAAACTGACAGCAACAAAACAGACAAATGACCATACTAGTCTAAGAATTCTAGAGCATCTTTTATTTCTTCACTCTGAAAAAGGAAACAAATATGATAGATGTGCAAATACAAGACACAAACAAGTAAATTTAATTTTTGCATGAAAATATAAACACAGATCGCTCCCAATTAGTCGGATTTAGGTTTTAACATTTCTTACTGATAATACCACTACAAATCTTTTTTGTTTTCAAACAAAAGTATACTATAAATCCCTTTAATTCATATTTTAGTTTGCAAGATTTCAAGGGCCAAGACAAACTTGGATTAGTTACAAACTTGGAAATCAAATCAGATTAAAGGTTAATGAATTTGTATTATAATTTTAATATTAAATAGTTATATTAACTATTAGAAGTGAGATAGATAAATAACATGACGGATAGAGTGCAAGGCCTGGAAATCAGGAAGACATGAACTGAAATCTAACTTCAGACACTAGTTTTGTGACCCTGGGCAACTCACTTAACCTCTATCTGTTTCTTCAACAGTAAAATGGGGATAGTAATAGTACATTAACTCCTAGAGTTATTATGAAGATTAAATGAGATAACATTTATAAAGCACTTGGCACAATGCCTGGGACTACTAGATGTAATATAAATACTGGTTTTTAGGTGAGTTAACCAAATGTAGCAAACTGAACTATCTGTATTTCAGTGCTGGGAACACTGAAATGACTTGTATGACAATAGTCTGGGAAACAGCTCATGTCTTCAGAGCCAAGGTACTCTCTCCATCCACATTTCCGAAAATTGCTGGAAAACCTTAGAGGGAATTGGTTTGATTTAACCAGGAGAGGATAGAAAATCAAAAAGTCCAAACACATCCTTGTTCTAGATTTAGTCTTCAGTCATATGATAATCAAATTGAGAGGTGAAGGGAGCCAGAAAAACCATCTAGCCTGAACTTCTCATTTTACAGATGAGGAAACTGAAGGCCAGAATTGTTCATTGACTTGCTTGAAGTCACATAGGCAGGAAGGAGCAAAGCCAGGATTTAAATCCAGGATCTCTGGTTCCAAATCCCTTGCTTTTCCCCCTACACCATGCTTCTTTGAGTTTACAGTGGTTATATGGCTAGGAAGAGATAAGATCTACTTAGGGTACAGTAGATTTTTAAAAGCTTTTACTGTTTCCAAGAATAAGGTTCTTCCAGTTTGCTACTCCCTTATGGGTTTTTGGAGACATGAAACCAAAGGATGACTATCTTTATCCTTCAATCTCAAACACTGTGTACAAACTAAAAAAAAATTGAGGAAATGGCCCCAAAGAGAAATTAAGTGCATATTGCCAACATTTAACTTCTTTTGAGAAAACATAATGCATTCAAATTCACTCAACAACAAGGAATCACAGTCTCAAAATTGGAAGGGATCTGTAAAGTCATTGAGTTAAATCCAAATCTGAAAAATATATCTCCTGTTATATGAAAGTGCAGAAAAAAAAATTGGAAATGTAGAAGCACAGTTCCCTTATTTGCAAAATGGGGAGGGTGGGGAGCAGTGTTAATTTAGATGACCTAAAAGGTCCATTGCTATTTTGGATGTATGACCCTATAATTTCCTCAAGTACCTCATTCTGACTTTGGACACTGGGAATTGTTAGGAGGTTTTCCCTTATATCTACATTAAATTAATCTCCCTACAACTTTCACCCACTGTGCCTAATTGTGGTATC
Source organism: Pseudochirops corinnae (assembly GCA_028646515.1). Lineage (NCBI taxonomy): Eukaryota > Metazoa > Chordata > Mammalia > Diprotodontia > Pseudocheiridae > Pseudochirops > Pseudochirops corinnae. Next base: position 84,623,589 of record CM053590.1, read on the forward strand.
TTGGACCAAGATGAAGAAGAAGTCTAATTATTCTCTCACATAATGGCCTTTCAAATACTTGAAAACAAATATTATACCTCCCCTAAGTCTTCATTTTGGTAAAATAAATATCCATATTTTACCAATTTGCTTTTGGAAGAGACTTTGGGGATCATGCAATCTAACATCTTCATTTTACCAATGAGGAAGCTGAGGCCCAGAAAAAGGAAGTGACTTTCCAAAGGTCACACCAAAAATGGCAGAGGCAGAATTTGTACAAAATTCCAAAACTAGCATAGATGCTCTCCAGCTGCTTAGCTTGTTCTTCATTGACTAATGGAAAATTAAAGCAAAAACAAAACAAAAAGCTCTTCAGCTCCTAAGAATCAAGGATATACTATCCACTAAAATTTGTGAATGATGAAATAAAATGCCAGATTTGAGGGATACAAATACCTATTTCAGAAATCTCTAAATCTGCCCCTATGCAACTCAATATTTAAGGAAAATCAATGTGAGCTTAAAACAATTTCTAGAGTCATACATTTTCCTATACTTTCCAGAAACTTGCTTCTTATGTTTGGTAAAGTAGAAAGGATCTTCAATCTCAGTGAGTCCCATCCTCTTTGTACAATGGGGAAAGCACTAGTTTGTAGAGTAAGAAGAGCTCTTTTCTGTTCACTATGTACCTTTATGACTTAAGGTCATTCATATAACTTTTCTGGGTCTCAGTTGGTTCACTGATAAGAGGATTAGGCTAAATGATCCCTAAAGCTCTTATTTCTATTTCTATGATACCTTATTTTTTTTTAAATTTATTTACTCATTTACTTTTAATTTACAAGATTCAGTTCCACAATCACTTGAGTTTCAGATTTTCTTCCCTCCCTTCCCCCCCCCCCCCATGGTGG
>CM053590.1:84624978-84653545 GCA_028646515.1 Pseudochirops corinnae
GGGGGGGGGGGAAGGGAGGGGAGAAAATCTGAAACTCAAGTGATTGTGGAACTGAATCTTCTAAATAAAAAGTAAATGAGCAAATAAAAAAATAAAATAAAATAAAATAAAATCTTGAAGGGAGAATAATTATCTTCTGGAGGACTCAAATTGCCAATGCTAATAGATTTTGGGGAAGTAAGTCCAAAGGAGTTTCTCAATATGTCTTTCATCTCTCTTCTCTCTTCCGCCTTCCTTCCTGTCTTTCTTTCTGCCTTTCTTTCATCCTTCCTTTCCTTTTTCGTATTTGTCTTTTTTGTGTGTATCTCTTTTTCTTCTTCCTCTTCCCCTTCCTCCCTCGTCACACCATCTCTGTCCCCTTTCCACCTGCCTCAAAATTTTCTGTTTTCTCTATCAATGCACATCTACAGTTTACAATCTCAGGTAGTAGCCAAGACACTGAGAAATCAATTAGCTTGCCCATGGTCACTTAGCTAGCATGCTTCAGAAACAGAACTTGTGCTTCTTACCTTTGAAATCAGCTTTCTATCTACTTCACATATTGCCTTTCCAATGTATGTGTGTTTTCATACATGCATGAAGACTGAAATAAAGGCAGAAATAAGAAGCAGGCAAAATATGTTGTAAGACTTTCCAGTCTTTAAATAATAAATGGTTGTTACCCTAATCATATTTCTATGAAACATATATTTTATCTTTTGTTTAGAAAATTGCCAACCTATTATGAATGGAAAATTTTAATTCACAAACTACCTCTTTAGTTGGGAGATACATGCATGCATTTATGTGCATATGTAGGTAAATAAATATATATGCCTACACATCTATATGGATATAGGTAGGTGCATGTGTATATTCGCATTGTACATATTTATGTGCATTTGTGAATGCATTGCATACATATACACTTGTGTATGATTAATATTTGTTGCTATAATCATGAAAACTTTTTGCTGATTTGAAAAGTCAAATCCACCCAGGCTGGCTGACATTCCAGAACATATAAGCCAACCAAGGCTTTTCTCACAAGAAAATGTAGGTGGAGTGCTACAACAACATTTCAAAAAAAACATTTTTAAGATAAGATTTGCTTTTATTGATGGCAGATGGGAATAGACTTCCAAAAGATGCTGTTGGCGGAACGAAAAAGAAAAAGTTTTGAAAGTCATCAACTGACATTCACCAAAATGTCATCAGAGACTTTTTCCCTCTTTTCTAAAACCAAACAACAGTTCTCCATAAAGAAAACGTCACCATGTGTTTGAAACGATTCCATTTCGGCTGAAGCCTGATAGCTGTGCACACAAGAAACTCAGATCAATTTGTTTTTCTTCTGTTAATTAATTTGCATTGCTCTTAGTTGGCACTGAAATTGAAAGTCCCACCCAGTTTTTCAACACAAGCTCATATTCCTGAAGGGAAAAAAGATCTTGGAATAAATGCTATCGAGTAGCTTACAGTTCAGCAAATGGGCTCTTTTTATCGTGAGATGTTTAAAGTAATATTTTCTGATGATACAAAATGTTTCAAATGTCCTTGCAAAATGAGCGGAATTAATAAAATGAGAGCAATGGTTTCAGAGAGAGACCCCAAAAGACTTACATGAATATTGACATATAGTAAAGTGAGCAAACCAGGAGGACAAATTTTTTTTACTGTAATAACAACATTGTAAAGTTAAACATCTCCAAACAACTTAAGAAGTCCGATCATTGCCGATACCAACCATATCTCCAGGGGACTAATGATGAAATAGGCTGCTTATATCCAGACAAAGAGGCAGAGAATTCAAGTGATTGTAAGTGAATTGCCCAGGGTCACAAAACTAATAAACACAGGAAGCATGATTCAGGTCTTCCTGGTTTCAGGTCTAGCACCCAATCCAGTGAACTACCTAGCAACTTCATTAGTATTTCAATGTGGAGTGGGGAAAAACATGATTTTTTTTTTCTTTAAAACTTCAGTACCTTGCATATTGCTTATTACTAAGTATGCATTAAATAAAGTTTTTTTAATTGGTTCAAGGATTTAAAAGAGCAAAAGCCATCTGCTTGCCTTAATAATCATACTCTGATTATCACATTCTCAGTATTGAAAGAAGGGCTCAGTTATAAAATGACTATGAGTCACTGTACTATTTAATTCATAAGAACATTTGAAAGACCAATGTAATGAAAGTATTGGTAGACCTTAAAGTTTTACATAATTGCCACTACTTATTCAAAAAGGGAAGGGATTATGATGAGGAGACAAAAAAGTTGTCTGAAAGATGAATATGGATGAAAATCAAACTCCCCAACCAAATTGTGTTGTGTAAAAGTAAGGGCAGATGAATAAATGAATATAAAAACAGCCACAGCCCTATAGAGTAGAGCTAGGAATGCTTTCACAAAATGACCTAAGTTTGGGAAAGAGAATTAAGGGCAGTAAAAAGGTGTTTTTGTTATTACCAATGAATTGGATAAAGTTATAAAGAGCATCCTTATCAAATTGTTGGTGTCACAAAATGGGGAAGCATTGTTAACATACTGGATGACTGACTGACGAGTATAAGATGGGGAGGAGGGAGGAGATATGAGGTGCAGTTTTTCTGAAAGAGATCTGTGGGTTTTAGGGGACTAAAAATGAAATATGAGTCAGCATTGTGATATGGCAGCCAAAAGAGCTAATGCGATCTTGGGTTGCATTAAGAGAATCCTAGCTTCCAAGAATAATTGGAAGCAGTGGTTGAAAATGCAGAGATGAATTGAAGCTTGATGTACACAAAAGTTTCCCAACAATTTCAGCTCATGCAAATTAGAATTAGCTGCCTTGGGGGGGTTTCCTTCAGTGGAAGTCTTCAAGCAGAGTCTACACACATACTTTTGGGGTACATTTTAGTGGGGATTGCTTTTCGGGTTTGAGTTGGACTAGATAGCTGTTGACGTAGCATTCACTTTTCAGATTCTGTGATTCAAAAATGAGAATTCAGGACCATACTGTTTCTCTATTCTTCCTTTATGTTTCCGTATTCTGAAGAACACAAAGTATTCAGACTCGTCTTCTAAACAGTAAGAAGTTGTCTTCTAATTTTCACCTTTGTCCTTCTCCATCTTGCCTTTTTTTCTGTGTGGTACAGAGGAAAGGTTTCTTTTCACTATGAGTGTTCAAGCAAATATCCAAACTGAATGTAGAGTATGTATGAAGAAAGGCACTATGTGCATCCAGAGAAAGAACTGATAAATAGATGTATAGAATAATTTTGAAACACACATGCACACACACGCACACACATACACACACCTGTTTGTGTCTTGTAGCAGCCTAGTAGCCATCTGTGAGACAGGAAGGAAGAAAAAAAAGGAGGAAAGAGGAAATTTACAAGACAATTTTGTTGTATAGTTAAAAGGAATAACAATTTGTACATAGTGAACTTGCAGTTTAATGTGAAATCATCTTTTTTATTTTACAGTGTTCTGGAAATGCTTGCTTAGTTCCATAAATAAAATTAAATAAAAAAAACTTAGTGTTTTTCAAATTACCATGTTCATGGTATGTAATATTCCATCTCAAAGCACAAGTTACAATCATTCCATGTTTGACAGTACAATTTTGTTTTCCCATAGCAGGTCTACCCAGTGTTGAAGGCTTTCACCTGGGCTTTTTATTAGCATTTTCTGAGTATCTATCAGTATAATACTTGAACTATTCATCTTTCACCCATTATTTTCACTATGTAACTGGCCTACCTCCTTTTCTGATCGTATATTTTTCTGAATAATATATGCCAATTATGGCCAATTCAATAATTAGATACTTGGAGAATTTGCATTTTCCCCCAGTATACTACCTCTATCATGTAGATACAACAAGCTCTATGAAAAGCTCTATGGGAAATATTACATAAGGTGCGGGTATTTTCAGGACTAGTTTTCATCCCACTAGGAAATTTGTGTTACCAAATAGTTACGTAGTTAATTTTCCTATTGGTTAACAAATCTAGTAAAATTTAATTTAAAGAATATATCATTCTAAAATCACTTTAAAAAGTCATTTAAAATGCATGGATGTGAACAAACAAAAAAACTTTGCTTTTACCTTTTTTCTAAGAATGTTGAAATAATTAATAGGATGAAAACACACCAATAAAATGTGAATCAATAACACTGATTTCTGTGATCTGAAAATAAGATATATTAAAGTATTAGTTTTGCAACTGATTAGAATGTTATCATAGATTTTCTTCTTGGACCTTCAATTTATACAGATCCCAAGTCTGAAATGGAATTTCGTACATTGTTAACATAAAAATTTTGTGCATTTTGTTTAAAAGTATCTGTTATTGATAGACATTTTCTTAACTGAAGAGCTATCATGTAAATGCTACTAAGAGCCCCCTGAGCTGATGACTATTTAAAACTTCTTTCTGTTGCCATATTTAACTTAGAATATTTTCCCATTCTTAAAACTGTGATTATTTGACAGGAGAAAATAGAAACAGGTCTTTAAAAATGGGGTGAACTTGTTTTTGTGGTAAATTCAAATTTTGCAGTTGTTGAAACTTAGGATGCGTGTGAGTTTTATTTGTTTTGATTTTTTTTTTTTTAATGTGTACTTCCTTAGGATTCTGGGTACAAATACAGGATTTTGAAAACACACTGACTTATGAATAGTTGTAGTGTGAGGAGATGGTGGGAGTTCCCAACACAAGGTATTTAAACTGATGATTCTTAGCAGAAAGAGCATCTCTTTTGCCATCCAGGTTGGGGAAGGAGAAGGACAACAGAGGCCTTCCAAACTGTCCATCCATCAAGACAACGCAAGAGAGAAGGGAGGCATCTAAGCGCTGTAAAGAGAGCATTTCAACATGTAACTGGGGACTTACTTTTAACAGTGTGTAACACATGGCACAGCTGTGAGACTTTTGTGCCAGGCAGGGTGAGCTAGCGGGAAAGCTTGCTAAGCCAACCAGGCCATTCAGAGCAAATGCTCTGCTGTTGGTAGGAAGAAAACAGATGATAAAGCAATTTTGCTTAATAGTTTAGGAAAATAACTTTGTGATTCACTATCTAAGCCACCAGATGTATTGTACTAGAGTGCACTACATCACTGAGACAGCATTTTCTGATGTAATAGTAATGTAAAATGGGTGTGGGTGTGTATGAATGGAGTAGGAGTGGAATGGAGAGGGAGTTGAGGGGAATATTAACAAATCACTGATGATTGTGTGTGTATGTGTGTGTTAATAGAAAGGAGAAGCCAGTATTTTCCTTTAGAGTCCAACTACTCTTCCATCCTGGTGGGCTTGAAAGAGTAATGCATGTTTGTCACAGTTCAAATCTTTGGCGTACTCTGCATGGAAAGTTTTGACTTTTTGTCATACTTCTTTGAAGGAGTCATTGCTGTCAGGGCTGGGAAGGTTAGCGACCTAGGGACTGGGTGTGGAGACAGGAGAGGTTCGAATTTCCTTGGCAGCTTACCTCTGGCTCACAGGAAATGGATAGCCACAGTTTCTTTAGTTCTGTTTAGGACTTGTGGAGCGGTGACAGGAATATAAGGATATAGGTTGTGCTTTTTTTTCCCTCTTGGCAACAAATACACACATGTTCCCCTCATGTTTCCACAGCAGTCATGTGGCAGCACAATATGTTAGAAGAAATCTTATAGACTGTTTAGAAGAGGCATCTGCAAATGGAGAAGGGAAAGAAAAAGAGATAATCGTCTTAGATAGTTTTGTAAAGAAAGGAAAGGGGGGTCGGGGTTGGCAGATGGCTGTTGTGTCTTATATAAATTTGAGATCTGCCAAATTTTAATTATTTACATGGATCTGTCAAGTGGTTTGCATTTTAATTATGCGATCTGGAGTTTATAATCTTGTAGAAAATTATCTAATAACACAAGACCTCAGACACAGGTGAAATTCTGTGTGTGTGTGTTTGTGTTTCCTTTGCAATAGAAAATAGAGTGAGGAGTCAAAATGAAGGAAAAGATTGGACTTTTTGACTAGGATGCATTTATGAGTTAGGATAATAAATACAATCATTTATATAAAGCTTTGCAGATTTCATTGTACTTTCATAAATATTATCCTGCTTCATCCTCACAACCACTTTTCAGGTAAAAAGATAATCGAAACAAGGAGAGAGAGACAAAGCAAAGCATGTGTTGTATTTTTATACAAGTTGGTAAGTACCAGAGGTACTTCTTAGTGAAGATACAATGTGTAGTTATTATTGTTGAAAGAAATTCTGGATGCCATATGTGGCATTCTGTTGGTTTCCTTTCCCAATTTTTACAGTCTGTATTAATTAATATTGCCAAATATATATCTAAATAATCATTTCAAGTGAAATAACATATCACTTGGAACAGATATTTCTAAAAAGGATTTGGCTTTGCTAAAACAATTTTTAAAGCATGTATATTTCTTCCTCCCTTGTCTCTTCTTCCCTTCCCACCTCTCCTTAGCAAACATCTAAGGAAGTAGGTATTTTGCACTGGGGACCATCTCATCTTACAGGTGCTAAAGTGTTTCAATATGTTTCGTGGTTTTTAGGAAGAAGCAATATTTTATTTGCATCTTCCGCATTATCAATTGAAAAATGTGGCAGAAATCATCTATGAAACAGGCCCCACTGAGATTCTAAATGTTTCATGCTTTGTTTTATTTCTGTTTTTGCAAGTGCTTTGCAGGAATTACTTATTTTGGAACCTGGTATTTAAACATTAGACTTTAGCTATGGTAATGGTTTGTATTTTATATCTGTGTTGAGAGTAGCATAAGTCCTCATGAGTGTGCTATAGCATGATTTGAAGATAACTATATGCTAAAAATATCTCTCTTATATGTAGTGTTACCTGAAATTCCCACTCATCTCTTTTGTTGTTGGTGTTAAGGCATTGGGTCCAGATTGCCACTATTAACATGCACTTTTACCCAGTTTATCAATTTCTAACCAGTTCTTTAAAGTATAGATGATACAATAGATGGTTTTTTTATGGGCAGAATGAAGTCAAGGCAGATTGGGGAATGACTCACCCGGTGGTAGCATATGAATGCAATGAAATATTACGCTATGATAGTCAGTTGTGAAAATGAAGAATTCAAAGAAACATGGAAGGCAAGGATATAGAGTGAAGGAAGGACAGAGAATAATACCCACAATGACTAAAACTAAGTAAATAAAAATAACATTAAATGGCAGAAACGATAAGATAAAATACAGCGGGCTTCATGGGTACTAACTTATCAGAGTTATAGCTAAAAATTATATCAATAAACTTCAAAAATGTAAGGTTGCATTCCTATCAGGACTAATCACTCTATTTGCTTTACTATTTAAAAAAAAAATGCAGCTTGTGGGTAGAAAAGGTGCAAATGGTACCTGAGTAGGACAATAGTTGATAGGACCTGGATAGTCAGGGTCTCTAGGTAATGAATGAATGAATGAATGGAAAGCACTTATTAAATGCATACCATGCTAAAGTTCTGGGGATATAAAAGAAAAGCTGAAGAGTCCTGCTCTCAAGGAACTCATATTCTGATCAGGGTTGATAACACACAGAGAAAGGTATAATGGAAGATGGACAGATAGGAAGGCTCCAACTTAGGCAGCAGAAAGGCTGATGGTCTGAATAGCAAGTAATTAAGTTGTATTACATCATAGACAGGGGATAAGACTGATGTACAAATATATCTTTTTTTAAATGTCACTTTGATTTTAAAAAGGATCTATTTCTGATACTAAGCCATTTGACAGTGTTAAGGACCCTGGTGACACCAACTTTCATTTTAGAGTCTTCTTTAAAAAAAAAATTATTGTTATTTTGCATATAGATGTGCAATAGTGATGATTATGAACAGTGCTATAAAATTAATAACCTCAGCTAATACAAATAAAATACAGAGAATTTCAGTTAAAACCTCAAACTCTGAAATATTTAAATATTTGCATTCATATGGATTTCTCCTACCAATGTTATTCTCTTCCCACCATTCCATACGAAAGGGGCCATATCTAAATTATAGAAGAGGGTTTAATGGCGAGGGGAGGGATAGAGTGAAGGGGAATGGAAGGACTAGGAAGAAAAAAAAATCACAATTTTGCCTATAGCAAGATTAGTCTTCATCATTTGTTATTGTAAAACATTTTTTTTCAAGACTTCAATGTTTATTTAGGCAGGTAGATGGTAGAGTGGAAAGAATATTGGGATTTAAGTTAGGAAGTCCCAGGTTGGAATATTGTATCAGATAATGTAATTATGTGGCTCTGGGAAAATCATTTGACCTTTCTCATCCTCAGTTTTCTCAGCCGTAAAATGGGGGTTATTATCTCCAGTACAGTACCTGTTGTTCTGAGGATCAAATGCAATGATATCTGTAAGGTGCTTTGCTTGCCTTGTCACTATATAAAAGTTAAATAATATCATTATTAGTCACTTTGTGGCTGGGTTTATAGTTTGTTTTTGATCCTCAACCAACAATGACTAGTATTTCTTCTCTGCAGTTCTGACTAGGAGCATCTATAAAGCAATGATTATGGCCTCTAGAATTGAATCAAGGGTAATAGTTTTAAATAGCCATAAAGGGTTAAGCTCTTGATGAGGCCAATTCTGTGCTCTTTAAAGTTTTATCTTTGCAAAGAAAGTTTTAGACAGTTTAGACAATTTTTAAAAAATCCAGGAAAACACATTATAAAAACCTAGGAGCTATTTTGAATCAAAAACTACACTGTAAGACAGAAGTTAACATTACTAATAGCATCACTAGTAAAAAGGATTATTATTCCAGCAGACTGCGGTATTCTCCTGGCCCCAGTATGGTAAATTGAGCAATCCTCTTTTCCTCCAGTATGTGAATACCTCCTTCAATACTTCAAAGATCCATGGTGTCATTGGGTTAAGTCTTCCTGCCATTGATTCAGTGTAAATATTCACACACAGATCTATCTTAGTAGACAGTCTTCAGAAGTAGCCATTGCTAATTTTTTTTAATTACTTGCTCATGCTATGTTCATAAAAGAAAAAAATAAAATAAAATAGGAGATTCACTATGGGTTTAGGCCTGTTGTAGCCATTATCGGTCCTTCCAGGCTTTCTTGGCAAATAGTGGCTGTCATTGGTGGCTCTGCTAATAGTTGGTGGTCTCAACCAGTTCCATTAGAAACTGAAAGGTGGGTGGGCTGGCAGTCTAATGGTACATTCTATGGGAGGTAACAATACAGAGATTTTTGGAGTCCACAAAGAGAGGGTAATCACAGAAATGAAAGATGCCTTAGAAAAATCATTCTGTGTAGCTCTCTACTTTGGGTAGGTGAATATCTATTTCTCCTCCCTTTTAAAAAAATTTGTTATTATTTTTGGTCTAGATGTATCATGATCATAGTCTAGATGTCTAATGATGTATAATTAATAAACTCAAATAAAAATAAATACAATATAGAGCCAATCTCAAGTAAAACTTTAAACTCACAAGATTTACATTTCAATAAGAAAAAAGGTTTGTTGATGTATTAAAATTTACTGTTTACACCTCCTTCTTGAGATGTCTTCTTGTAACAAAGTAAAATGATTAAGGAAAATGAATGACAGTGATCTCATCTGAAAATACACACATTCCACATCTTTAGTGTTACCCTCAGTTTCCCTATTTTTAATTTTTATTTATCTAGCAGAATTTATTTCCTTTCCCTCCTACTTCTCACGTCTTCATCAAAAGAGAAAAATGAAAAACAAAACAAATTCCATGTAATAAATGTACAGTCAAGTATAACAGATTCCCTCCTTAGCTGTGTAATATATCTTTGGGGGGGTGAATAATAGATTTAATCATCAAGACTTTAGCATCATGGATTGTAATTTTATTTATCATAGTTCTGTTTGTTTGTTTTTGCACAAGAGGAAGGCAGGGTAATTGGGGTTAAGTGACTTGCCCAAGGTCACAGGGCTAGTAAGCGTTAAGTGTCTGAGGTCAGATTTGAACTCAGGTCCTCCTGATTCCAGGGCTGGTGCTCTATTCACTGCACCACCCAGCCAATCCTATTTATCATAGTTCTTGTAATTTTAAAAGTTCTTTCAAAGTGTTATTTTTATTGTATAAATCATTCATATACAGCACATCTCTTTGAAGTCATCTATTTCTTCATTTCTTACAGAATAAAAGTATTTTTATCACATTCATATACCACAGATTATTCAACCATTGCTGAATTGATTGGCATCCTTTAGTTATATAGTTTTTATTTTTGTTACTGCCAAAAGAGTTGCTGTGAATATTTTCATTCATATAGGACCTTATCCTATTTCTTCAATTATTTTTGTTATAGGCCTAACTAATAATATTCCTGGATCAAAGGGTATACATTATTTAGTACTTTTTCATGTATAATTCCAAATTGTTTCAAGAATGGTATATATGGTTATAATATACAATATGTATTAAACATATAATATATGATTATAATATATAACATATATTAAACTTATAATATATAATCATAGTAAATGGTTATATATGTATATGTATGTATGTATATGTGTGTATGTGTATATATACCCCTAATCAAAGGGTATTAATGTGTCTGTTTTCCTACAGTTATTCCAATATTTATAATTTTCTTTTTTGCTCATCTTCGCCAATATAATGGGTAGGAGATACAACCTTAAAATTGCTTTAATTTGCATTGCCCTAATTAATAAATGAGTTGGAACATTTTCATATGACTGTGGAAAGCATAGGTTACCCACCACACACCTTGGAAATTATTATCCTTAGACCATTCATCTTTTGAGGAATAAATTACTTCTACTATAAATCTGGATTGATTTTTTTAACAAAGGAAACAACCTGTGTATTTTGGAAATTAGATTTTTATCAGGAAAAAAAAAAAACCTTTCTACAAAGGTTTTTATCAGTTAATTCTTTAGCCTGTCTAGAGTTAGTGGATTTGTTTGTACGAAGCATTTTAAATTTTGTGTCATCCAAATTACCCATTATATTTTCTGTGATCTTCTCTGTTCCTACCTTTGTCATGTACTTTTCTCCTCTCCATAAATCTGACAGCTCATATCTTCCATGTCTCTCTAATTTATTTATGTTATGACCTTTTGTATATAGATCATGCATCTACTTGGAATATCTCTTGGTTAAGATGTGAGATGTCAATCTGAATCTAATTTCTTCTATATTGAGGTCCAATTTTTCCAGCAGTTTTTGTCAAAGAGTAAATTTTTATTCTAGTAATGGGGGGGGGGTCTTTATTTTTTAACCAAATATTAGAGTGCTAGATACTTTTCTTTCTGTTGGTTGTATAGTTCATCTGTTATAATGATCAATCTCACTATTTTTTTTTTAAGCCAATACCAGTTGTTTTGAGATACTGCTTAGATCTGGCACTGCTAAGCCCTTTCCCTCCCATAACTTTTCATATTTCCCTTGAGATTCTTGACCTTTTTCCTCCCTTCATATCAAATTCATCATTGTTTTTTCTAGTTCTATAAAGTAATCTTTTGTATAGTGTGGCAACTCATGCTAAAGTAAATCAACTTAGACAGTATTGTCATTTTTTATTACAGTGACATATTTATTGTTTTTATACAAGAAAGCTTCTAGTTTTATTTGTTCTTTTTTTTGCTTTAAATTTTATTCATTTCTTTTGTGAGTTTCAGGGTTTCTATTTTGGTATTTAATTGAAGCTTTTTGTTAGTTTTCCAGTATTTTTAATTGCCTTCTCAAATTTTTTATCTTTTTTTGTAATAAAAGTATTTAGAGATGTAACATTTTTTCTAAAACCTGAATCCAAAAAATTTTAATACATTTCTTATTTTTTAATCATTTTAATGAAATTATATGTCATGTCTATGTCATTTAACCCCTCAATTCCTTCAGGACGAGTTATTTAGCCTCCATTTGTCCTCTAATACCTTTCTGGTGGGATGCGGAGCATGTTCAGGGAAGACTGGTACCTCTGGTGTGAGGGCTGCTGAGCTCTTTTCAGGGCTGCCTTCCACCTTTGGTGTCCACTCGTTTCACCTAACTCACCTGTGACTCCAAATAGTTGTAGCATGTGCAGCAGGCACTCTTCAATAAACTGTTTTGGCAGATGGGCTAAACTAGGTTGAGGGGTCTTAAACTTGTTGATGAATTAGGAGGATGTCCATCCCAAGCATGTGAAGACTTCCCCCGGTGGAATGGGTGGATGAGAACAGTTTGTTCCAGTGGCCATGAAGGTTGCTGAAGCAGGTACTGTGGAGCTCTTAGAGCTTGGTTAGACACAGAAGACACCAAGCTCGTCCACTGCATTTTGAACCATCGCCAGTCATATTGACTCTATCCTGCCACTGGATTGTGATGACTTTGGAGGAAAGAGTGAAGCCAACAACTTCATGCAGCTCTATCTCAGTTAAATCCAATTTATGCACAAATCAAAAGACATCACCCATACCATTTTACCATTTTTACCTATCTCAAAGTCCTGTGGTGACAGGCACATAACGAAGAAGCAGGTGTGGATACAATGGGAACTAGAGTCACAATCCTGCATGCAGGTGGCCCAGGCCACATCTTCTCACTGGAAGTAGCAGTAGGATTTTGGCAGCCCCCTGGGTGTCTGAGCAGACTTTTAAGGTTTGTACTGCTCACTTCCTGGTGTGAGAAAGGGGCTAGAAAAGGTGTGCTAAAAATTATCTGCTTACTCAACCCTGGCCTGATTACTGTGGCAGGCAGGGCTCCCAGTGTGTAGTTGAAACAGAAAAAAAAGGTAGAAAAACATCTGAAAAGACAGTTCCACTCATCATCAGTACATGGGATGTCTACTGATGTAGACAACACAAAATCCGGTAGACCTGAAAGGTGAACAGCTCTTCTTGCAAGAGAACTCAGCAGGTATTGCATCCAAATAGCAGCCCTAAGAGAAACAATGCTGGCAAATGAAGGCCGGCTTACTGGAGTTGGAGCTGGATACATGCTTGTTTTTTTTTTTTTCTCCCGGAGTGGCCATGGCACTGGGGAGTGCTGTAAAGCCAGTATAGGTTTTGTGATCCAAACTAATCGACAGACTTGTATGCCTACCAAAAGGAGTGAATGGCAGGTTTATGACAACGCAATTGCTACTTGCAGGACAATGTCATTAGTGCCTATGTTCCCACCATGACAAACCCTGATGAGGTCAAAGAAAAATTACCTGGAGACCTTCATCATTAATGAAACAAAAGAGGACAAGCTTTTAATTCTGGGTGATTTTAATGCTAGAGAAGGCTCAGACTACCAGACTTGGCAGGGAGTCCTAGGGAGGAAAGGAGCTGGAAACAGCAACAGCAATGAGCACTTACTACTGAACTTGTGCATCTCATGACCTTCTCATAACCAGCACTGTCTTCTACTTACCTAAATGTAATAAAACTTCTGGATGCTCCCTCACAGCAAACATTGGCATTTAATAGACTATGTGATTGTAAGGAGAAGAGACAGACAGGATTTGAGAGTAATGAAGGCAATGGCTCTTCAGAGTGCTGGACTGATCATAGACATATCCTCTCCAGGCTAAATATTTACCTTCAACAAAAGTGGCAGCCCCCAGGCAAAATGATTACCAGAAGAATTAATGTCAACAGATTAGAGCTCTTCTCTGAGAGAGAACAGTTTGTTGCTAACTTGGAGGGAAAGTTGAGCCCACACATAGTTGGCAACAGTGGAGCAGGAAAAGAGTGGGCAGCTTTCAGAAATTTGGTGTATAGTACTGCATTTGTTCATCTGGGTCAGAATACTCACAAACACCAAGACTGGTTTAATGAAAATGATGGGGAAATTCAGAAACTGCTAAATGAAAAGTCCACGTGAACATTTGGGGTGGATTCTCTAAATTTGTTCATGTAACATTTCTTAAGGTAGAGATGGTCCATTGCTCATACAAAAGCTGACTGAAATTTTCCCAGTTATATGGCAAGAAGATGTTATCTTCCAGGAGTTCAAGGATGCTTCCATTGTCCATTTCTATAAAGGTAAAGGAAATAGATTTCTCTGTGACAATCACAGGGGCAGGGGCTCTCTCTTAGTCATTGCTGGCAAAATTCTTTTTCCAGAGTCCTCCTTAATAAGCCAATCCTTCACTTGGAAGATGGTCATCTACCTGAGAGTTAGTGTGGCTCCAGAAAGGGCCAGGGAATGGTTAATATGGTGTTTTCTGCCTAACAAATCCAGGAAAAGTGCCAGGAGCAAGACAGAGGTCTGTACACAACACGTGTATATATGACCAAAACCTTTGATATTGTCATTCATGAGGGCTTATGGGACATTATGTCAAAACTTGATTGCCTGGAGAAATTGATCAGCATTGTACATCAATTTCATGATGGCATACTTCCCTAGGTTCTGATAATGGACAGTGCTCTAGTGCTTTCCCAGTCACCAGTGGAGTGAAATAAGACTGTGTCCTTGCTCTCATGCTTTTTAGTATAATGTTTTCAGCCATGTTGTCAAATGCCTTCAACAAGGATGAACATCAAGGTCAACTATAGCACTTCAATGTGAAAAGGCTACAAACCAAAATCAAAGTATATGGGGTGTTGGTACATGATTTTCTGTTTGCAAATGATTGTGCACTCAATGCAGCCTCTGAAGCTGAGATGAAATACAATCTCCGACCCCAGGGAAATTTTGGTAAGGGGATAAGGCATCCACACTTATACCTATAACTATAATAAATAATCTTACCAAATTAAGTTATGAAAAGTGTTGCATGAGATTCTTAGCAAACAGGAGGATTGAGGAAGACTTCATGAAGGAGATGCTGTTTGAGTTGGGCTTTCAAGGATAAGTACACATTCAATAGGCTAAGATGGGGAAGGAGGATGTTTCTATTGGTAACAACCTGAACAAAAATATGGAGGCTTATCATATCTACTTCCTTTACTTTTGCTCCTGTAATTTACTCTTGCAGGTATGCTCTTCCTTTCCCTGTATTTATGTCCTATTCATTCTGTAAGATCCAGTGCCAGTCAAATTATTCCATGACATTTTCTCCGGCTACTTTCAGCCATTCCTCTGAACTTCTAGATTTATTTATGCTTCGTTTCACCCAGTTCTACATCAGTCTGTATGCTTTCCTCTTCTCTGTCTCTTATGGATTCTTCTTGTTCCCCATGCTAGATTGGGAGCTACCTCAGAGGGTCAGAAACCGTATCTTACTTCTTTTTTCGTATCCCCATAACACCTACCACGGTTGCTAGGCACATAATAGACGCCTAAATATTTGTTGATTGGTTGATCCCTAGAGAGGAAACAGGATGAATAGAGGCATGCAGATGGGAATGAGCAAAACATGTGTGGGAGGTGAAAAGGAATTAGATGAATTGGAGCAGAGAACAGAGCTGGGAAGCACCTAGAAGCGAGGCTGCACAGGTATAGAAAGGCAGCAGGGAACATTAGTGGTTGTTTTTTAATATATGTAAATATAAATTAAAGTTTTACAATATTCAAGGCAGAATATAAATGCTAGCAGCTCTTTTTATTACTGTGAAGTTCAGTAAATATCAGAGTAAAAGGTTTAGATTACATTCAAAAGGCAGATACTTGAGGAACAATAGTATGTAGTAGAGATGGCACTGGACATGAACTTGGAAGACACTGATTAAAAATCCTAGGAATTGCACTTGAGCAATGTAACAGTAGGTTTTTGGCCTTACCTCTCTCAGTCCCTGTTGTCCCTTTTTTAAATGAAAACAATAATACTGGCAGTACATATCTCACAGGGCTTTTGTGAGAAAAGTGCTTGCTGGCTCACAAAGTACTGTTATATTCTTATTAGCTGTTATGATGATATGATATAAATTATGAGGATCACAGAGGTAAAAAATTTTATTTGGAAAAAAAGGTTTGTCAGCATTTCTAAATCATTCATGTAAAGTTTGGGGTTTTTTTTTTTTGAGGGGAAGAGTTTCTCAAATATATCACCTTGCATTCATCCTTATCCCATTTAATAATATTCTGTGGGTCTCCATTACTTCTAGAAATCATATCCAAGAATTTATCGAGTACTATTTTTCCTCTTCCTACTGTTTTATTACTCTTGCCCTCTGAAATTTGGGTATTTAAAAACATTCCAAAAAAAGTCATTATGTCACTGAACAGAGATTTAAATAACTGTTGTAATGGGTGAGGCATTAATCAAAGAACTAGTTTTTATAAGAAAGCAAAAGAAGAAAAGAAAAACCCAAACCAAATCTGATAAAACCCTCTAAATTAAGCCAATATGTATCTTAATATTTATTTATTTCAATGCAAGGGTGGATGAATGTAGAGAAGGGCAGTAAACTGTATGTTGCTAATTATGAAACAGAATTTTTAAAAAGCCAGTCAAGTGTTAAGTGTTTAGTGTATGTTAGGCATTTCTGTGTCAGGCAATTCTAGATATACAAAGAAAGAGGAAAAAATGTCTCACTTCCATCATCCAAGCAGCTTATATTCTTATGTAACCAATGAGGAATACAACATTCCAATGATTATGTGCATTATGCGTGCGCGCGTGCACACACACACACACATATACTAAATTGGAGATAATTTCAAAGGGAAGACACAATTATTGAAGAAGAGCAGAAGACTGAGGCTTCACAGGAGGCTAGCATTTCTAAGAGTTTCTTTTAGAGGCAATCTAAGAAGTCATCTACAGAGTTCAATCCCTACTGGAAAAATAATTCACTCTGCAACATGCCTGACCAATGACTGTCCAATCTTTTCATGGATAGCTACAGTGAGATCAACTCTACCTCCCTTTGAGGTAACCTATTCCTCTTTTGAATCTGTTAGGAAGTTTTTCCTTAAACTAAGCTTAAATTTGCTTCTCTATCACATGAAGAAATAGAAAATAGCCCTAAAGGAAACAAAGACAGGGGGGCATCTGGATCAGGTCATAGAGGTTGATACTGGAAGTAACACTGAAGGATCTATTATCAAGGTAGCTAGAGAAAAAAAGTAAAATGTATTGTTGGAAAATATGGGCATTAGTACACCTTAAAAAAAAGAAGATAAATAAACTACTAACCCAAATGCCTAATTTTCACGTCAAAAAATCTTTATAAGAATTATATGTATATGTGTGCGTGTGTGTGTGTGTGTGTGTGTACACACACAGGTCAATGATGCCTTAGATGAAACTATGAGATTTGAACAGATAGACTTTGCAAATAATATTCCATGGCAAGCTCCATTATGTATGAAGAATGAGGGATAGCTTTAGCAGAGGGCGGAGCTAAGATGGCAGAGTAGAAGCACAAACTTGATGTGGGCTCCAGCAACAACCACTTCCAATACATTTTTTAAAATGACTCTAAACAAACTTCAGAGCTACAGAACCCACAAAGAGACAGAGAAACAAATCTCCCTCTGCAGGCAGCCTGGCAGGCCAACAGGAAAGGTCTATCACAGCACACTGGGAGCCGAGCCCAGTCCAGTGTGAGCCTCACTGTTCTAGCCCCAGGGCACCTACAACTAGCTGTGGCCAGAGCAGACTTCAGGAGAGTGAACCACCAGCAGCTGTGGAGGTTTCCAGACAGCAAAGACAAAGTAAAAGGTCAATTTAGAACTCTATTGGAACAGGGGTGGACGGAAGAGCGCAGTCTGGCCTCTGCTCCCAGGGCTTATAATATGATGTTCTCGAGGTCAAAGGAACTAGGATTAAAACCAAGAATCACCTACCTAGCAAAACTGAATATAATGGTTCAAGTGAAAATATAGTCATTCAATGAGATAGTGGCTTTTCAAGCATTCTTGATGAAAAAACCAGAGCTGAACAGAAAATTGGACTTTCAAATACGAGAAGCATGTGAAGGTAAACAGGAAAAAAGAAATGAGGAACTTATTAAAGTTGAACTATTTACATTCCTGCATGGAAGAATGATCATTGTAACTCAAAAGACTTTTCTCAGTATGAGGATAGTTGAAGGCAATATATGTGTGTATGTATATATGTATGTATAGGAAGGTATATGTGTATATAAACATATATGTGAGCGTGGGCATATGTATGTTCATGTATACATAGAGGGCACAGGATGAGTTGAATATGAAGGGATGATATCTAAAAAAATAAAATTAAGAGGTGAGAGAGAAGTTTATTGGGAAGAGAAAGGGAAAGAGATTAGGTAAATTATCTCATATAAAAGAGGCAAGAGAAAATTATTACAATGGAAGGGAAGATAAGGAAGGTGAAAGGGAATTGAACAACCTTATTCTGATTGAATTTGGCTTAAGGAGGGAATAACATGCACACTCAATTGGGCATCTTCCCCTACAGGAAAATAGGGAGGTAGGGGATAACAGGGGGGATGATAGAGGGCAGATTGGGGGAGAGGGTAGTTAGAAGCAAACATTTTTGAAAAAGGAAAACATAGAATAAGTAGGGGGTAGGATAGGATAGAGGGAAATACAGTTAGTCTTTCACAATGGAACTACTACAGAAATGATTTGGGTAACTACACATATACGAACTATATTGAATTGCTTATTTTCTCAGTGGGGGCATGTGAGGAGGGAAGAATGGGGAAAAATCTGGACTCAAAGTTTTGGAAAGAAATATTTTTTAAAAATTGTCTTTTACATGCAACTGGGAAATAAGTTATACAGGCACTGGGGTATAGAAACCCATCTTGCCCTACTAGAAAGTTAGGAGGGTGATGGGGGAGGATGTAAGAGAGAATGGATTGGGGAAAGGGGTATTCCATAGGCTTGCTATTCTGAAGTGGGGGTAGGGGAAAGACAGGGACAAAAATTGTAACTCAAAATCTTGTGGAAATCTATGTTGAAAACTAAAATAAATAAATAAACTATGAAAAAAAAGAGTGAGAGATAAGAGATGGACAGATCACCTGTTGCCTTAGTACTGATGTATTATTAAGAAACCTTGAGGAAAGCCCCCAGCACCATGGGGAGGGTATACCTTTGAATGTCATACACTGTGCTCCATTAAGATATCAAAATATTGTAAGCATTTCTGTGCAAAGAATGCAATAATGTAAGTCACTTTATTTAAAGAATTCAATATGATGAACTTTGAATTTCCTTTTTCATCTTTTTTACCTAACCAATATTCTTACTTTACCCGCCTTTACATACCCTAAGATCTAGCAACACTGACTTTCTTGCTTTTCCTTGAATATGTTGCACCATCTCCTGATTCCATACTTTTTTTGCTGGCTGTCTCCTGTTCCTGAAATGTTCTCCCTTCTCCTCTCTACCTCTTGTCTTCCTTTAAAACAACTAAAAAAAAAAAGTTCTTTCCTAATTCTAATTACCTAATGTTAGTAATTTCCTCTGAGATTTCTTTCCATTTACCTTGTGTAGATCTTGTAGGGACAATTATTTTTAACCTATCTTCTCTCCCATTAGAATGTGAATATATTGTGGGGGCAGAGCTAAGGAACTTGGCTGAGCTCCTGCTCCAACCACCTACAATATCTGTAAACTATGACTCTACAGAAATTTTAGAGCGATAGGACCCACAAAGTGACAGAGAGAAAAAAATCTCCCACTTAAGGCAGCCTGGCAGGCCACCAGGAAAGGTTTATCGCACCAAGCTGGGAGCCAAGTGCAGTCTTGCGTGAACCACCCTAGCTCAGAACTAGGGTGGCTCCAACCAGTGGCATAAACTGGCCAGAGCAGACTTCAGGAGAGTGAATCACCAGCAGCTGTGGTGGTTTCCAGACTTCTCGATCCATAAACACCAAAGAGAGAGTAAAAGGTTAGGGGACAACTCAGTAGGAACTGTGTGGAGAAGATTGTGGTCTGGCCCCTTCCCTGAATTGAGAGGTTGTGGAAGGTGTAGGAGCTGTAGCTCCTGGCCTGCAGATTGTAGAGAGACCAAGCAACCATTCAGAGGGTAATCTCTCTTTCTTTGAACTGCTTGGATCTGGGTTGCTGTCTTGGGCAGTGGTCCTAGGGTGAGTAATGCCAGTGTGCCAGACCTTGTGATGGCTGTAGAGGGGATGTCCTCCTTAGGCTTCTGACAACATTTGCAAAAATCCCAGTGATTTGGGACACAGCTCCTCTCTCTACTCTGGAAGCAGAGTTCTACCATGGCAAAGAGCTCAAAAGTCAAATAATTGGCTGGCAATATGAGCAAGCAGAGGAAATGCAATCAGACCATTGAATCCTTTTTTGGGGACAAAAAGGATCAAAACATGGAAGTAGAAGAAGTCAAAACTCCTGCATCAAAAGCTTCCAAGAAAAATATGAACTTCTTACAGGCCATGGAGGAGCTCAAGAAGGATTTTAAAGATCAAGTAAGAGAAGTGGAGGAAAATTTGGGAAGGGAAATGAGAATGATGCAAGAAAATCATGAAAAGGGAGTCAACAGACTGCTAAAGGAGACCCAAAAAAATACTGAAGAAAATAATATCTTAAAAAATAGACTAACTCAAATGGCAAAAGAGGTCCAAAAAGCCAATGAGGAGAATGCCTCAAAAAGACAAAAATGGACAGATGAAAAAGAAATTTCAAAAATTCACTTAAGAGAATAACTCCTTCAAAATTAAATTGGAGCAAATGGAAGTGAATGATTTTATGACAGATCAAGAGACTATAAAAGAGATCCAGAATGTGAATATATTGAATTCAGAGAGATTTTTCCTTTTTTGTATCCTTAATGTTTATCACCATAGCTGGCACATTAGAACATATTTAATAAATACCTGTTGACAATTGCTGTCTGACCTTCCTCTGGATAACTAGCTTAAAAAGCTCACAGAACTGAATGCAAAATTCTGCTTCCATCTGTATCCCTTTCTGTATTTTTAAAAAGATTTTTTTAAACTGATCACTCTCTTGTTTTTTCCTTTTTAAAATCTAAAGGCGTCCTCTTTCTGATTTTGTTTTTACTTGGCCTGGGAATGGCATAATTTATTTTACATTGCTTATTTTTTTAAACTTGGTATTTACTTTTATTGTGTTTCTGTTGTTTATACACACACACACACACACACACACTTCTGTGGTTTATAATAAGCTCACATCTATTCTTTTATTTTCAGGAATGTTTCAAAAACCTCCATTGAATTTCCTTTTTTAAAAAAAAATTGTTGATTAAGTTCAGGTTTACAAGGTGTCATTTTTTTTCTTTGGCTTGTATCTTAAGTGTCTTTGCCTCTCAGAATATATGTTGCATTGTCTTATTTGGTTTTTGGTGGGTCCAGAATAGTCTTGTAAGGTTTTTTTATGTATCTTTCCTTTTATAGTTGAATGCATTTCACCAAGTTGGTTGCAGAATTCATAGTTTTTTATTTCAACTGTTTAAACATTAAGTGTATTAGAATTAGAAGTACATTCAGGGGAAAATGTAGTCATTCAATGAGGTGGAGGACTTCCAAGCATTCTTGAGGAAAAAACCAGAACTGAACAGAAAATTTGACATTCAAACACAAGAAGTATGAGAGGGTAAACATAGAAAAGAAATCATGAGGAACTTATCAAAGTGGAACTATTTACATGCCAACGTGGAAAAATGAGAATTGTAACTTGTGAAACTTTTCTCAGTATGAGGATAGGTGAAGGGAATATAAATGTGTGTGTGTGTGTATATGTATATATATGTATATATATATATATATGTATATATATATATACACATACACATATATCTCTATAGGAGGGTATATATGTTTCTATAGGAGGGCATATATTCAAATGAATACATATGTTAGTGTGGGTATTTATGTGTATGTAGACAGCACACAGGATCAATTGAATAGGAAGGGATGATATTTTAAAAGGTGAAATTGAGAGATGGGAGAGAAATAATATGAGAGGAGACAGGGAGAGACAGAATGGGGTTAATCATCTCATATAGAAGAGGCAAGGGATAACTTACAATGGAGGGGAAGAACAAGAAGGGAAAGGGTCAACCTTACTCTCATTGAATTTGGCTTAGGGAAGGAATGGCATACACTCTAAATTGGATATCTCACCCTACAGGATAGTAGGGGGGATGGGGATGAGAGGGGGGAGGATGAAGGGAAGGGTCAGGGGGGAGGGATGTTAGAAGCACACACTTCAATAAAGGGACAGGGACAAAGTAGAGAATAGAACAAGGCAGGGGGAGGGATAGGAAGGAGGGAAATATAGTCAGTGTTACACAGTATGTTCATTGTGGAGATGTACTATGCAACTACACATGTACAGCTTGTATTGAATTATCTGACTTTCCAGTGGGGGTGGGTGACAAAGGAGGTATGGAAAGAATCTAGAATTTAAAGCTCTAAAATCAAATGATAAATGTATAAATATATATATATATATATGTGTGTATGTATATATACATAAAAATTATTATTATTATTTACATGCAGCTAGGAAATAAGATATACAGGCATTGGGATAGGGAGATCATCTTACCCTACCAGAAAGTCAAAGGGGAGGATATGGGAGAGAGCAGATTGGGAGAGGGGGTATACAGTGGGATTGCTATTTTGGGGTGGTGAGTGGGGGAGGGATGGGGAGAAAATTTGCAACTCAAAATCTTGTGGAAATCAATGATGTAAACCAAAAAATAAAAAAATAAATAATTTAAAAATAAATAATAATAATAAAGAATTAGAAGCATAGATTTGATATTTTATTTCTAGGCTAACTGTGTATTCTTTTGATTAGCGTTTTGCTTTTTGAATTCATTAACCCTGAGAAGCTGCTATATTATTTCTTGCCATATGGTGTTTGTATTGTCATTTTTAGTTTTTTCATGGAAATCTATAGTCTTTAAGTCATCTTTTTGTATTTTGTCTTTGAGATCAGTGGCTTTTGCTTTTATTTAGAATAATGTGTTCATTTGAAATCACTGTTTTAGCGTCTCTTCTTCCAGATTGTATCCTTAAGTATAGTTGCATTTCCTGTCTCTTGGTCTCCATTTTCTTGTGGGTTTTCTTTTTGAGAACCATGAACCCAAAATTTTATTTTCTGCTTATCATTTCTTCTCTACAAACTGTAAAGTCTTGTTTGTATCTTTCTAACCTCTCAAGATTCTGATTTCTTTCTTGGACCATTCTGAAACATCTTGCTGCAGTTCCTTGCTTCACTTGGAATCCACATGGTGTTTTATGTTTCATCAGGTGTTGGTTCACTGTCCTTTGTCTTGGAATTTTCATTTAGAGAAGCTTGTGATCTTTTGGATGTATTGGTATTCATCTTCCTTTCTACTTTTAATATCTTCACTGTTGATTTATCTACTTGCTCTAAGTTTTTAACTGAATTTTCTTCTTCTTGGTATTTTTAGACTCTTTACCCCCCCCCCCAATAATCCCTTGTTAATTCATTTTCTGAGCCCTCCCCTCTCATGAGCTTACTCCACTGGTTACTACAAGGCTATCTAAGCCATCTCATGCCATGGAGAATTTCAATTTTATGAGTCTTGATGAATTGACTTTGAATATCAATTGTAGCCTCTGTGAATATGGGGCTGGTCCCAGATGAAATCTAGTCCATATTAAGCCTCTTCTTTTTTCTCTTTTTTGGAGTGAATTGGTGTGTGCCACTTTTTGCCATATTGTAAGACAATAAGGTTGATGTTCCAGGCAAGCTTTTGTAGCTTTGTGATTCCTTGAATTGGGGGCTTCTCCAGAAATCTGATTCCTTCCCTACATCTTCTTCCTTGTGATATCCTTTGGCAGAATTATTGTCTGCAACTTGTTCCAATATGATGGTAGGGGAAGGGAAAGATGAATTGTAGCTGTATTTATAATACAGTACCATGGAAAATCCTGAGTTGGCCCCAGAGCAGAAACTTGTGGATCAGTGTACTTCCTACCAGATTGTGGAGGCCGGTGGAAGGGTACTGAGCAAAACAAAAAAGTGTGGATTAGCATTCTTTACTCTTGATTAATAAGGCTGTGACCTTGTTGGACTTCTTGTGTTCATATCTTGTCAGTTAAATTGTAATTGTTCTATCTGTAGAGAACAATTCCTCTTTGAGACTTTTTTTGTAAGGCAGTAAGGATTAAAAATAGCCTCATCTTCTAGCTTGCTGATCACATGACCTAGAAATCCTTCTAATGTGAAGATTTGTTGCTGATCATTAATTAAGTAAATGTATACAACTAACAAAGAGTTGTAGTTATTAAGAAAAAAAGGCTGTGTCTCATTTGCTGGTGGTATTTGTCATCATTACTGTTTGATTATTTGTACTACTAACTTGAAGCCTTGGGAGTATAATCATTATCCCATTTTAACTTTGGGTTTAATTTTAGATATTGACAAATGGCAGGTTTAAACAAAAGTTGATTTTACCTCTATTTAGAAAGGAACCCCTAAAATATGGAAAATCTCCAAAGGCACTGTGAGAAGACAGTTAAACAACTTGTTGAGATGAGTTAAGTGGTAATCATGCTAGTGTTTGACATTTGCAAATTCTTCCCATAGTAATAGACATTTAGCTTGAGTACTGTCTTGACACTGAAGAAGTGCTGGTCTATGTAATATTCTCAAAGCATTCCACAGGGTATGATTTTTTTTTCCCACCTTAAAGTCAACAATCTTTCTTTAACTAAGGCTATTCTAGAATATGCAAGAAAGAATACAGTAGAGAAATGAAACCCATGCATCTGAAATGATACTTTGATCCTCAAAATAGAAAACAGGATGACAGGGTTTGTTATGGAGACAGCCATCTCTTTCTGTCGTGGAGACAAGAACTAGAGCCAATGTATAAAGACATGTCAGGAAAGAGTAGGCTATTCATGAATACAATGTCACAGGAAGGATAATAGAAGCCACCATTTGCAGGAATAGTAGGTGAAGGGATGTGGAAACACAGAAGCTTTATCGTTCTACTTTAGGAACCTAAAATTGTACCTATACTTAGAGAAAATTCACTAGTAGACCGAGTAGATAATGATATCTATTGTAGTTCAGTCATCTCTACTACAAGGTGTTATCTGTCATGCATTTTGTTATCACTGATGATACCTACATTTTCATCATATGTTTCAGAGCTGGAAGAAATCTTAAAGATCACCTGATTTATGTCCCTTTTTATGGAGGAAGAAATTTGAGCCTCAAGGAAATTTTTCTCAATTCTTTTGGGGAGAAAAAAAAGAGCAAAATTATTAATTATACATACATACACAAATATATACATGTATATGTATGTGTACATATATAAATATATGTGCATGTATACTTGAATATTCAGAAGAACTTGAAAAGAACTGACTGTGATATTGTGAGGAAAATAAAAACAGGCTAGAGAATAAATAGCATTTTAATTGAGGTGATTACAACAGAGGACTCTATGTATATTGTCTTCTGTGACCGAATACCCAAAAGGGAAAAGAGGTAGAGTTGAATTAATCCACCTATTTTTTTTAAATTCCATTTTTGCTTTGCGTTTTGTACAGCATATTCTGTTACATTCACATGACCAACATTTAAAAAATTGAAAAAATATATTAATAAAATATTCATAAATATGTAAATATAATAGAAAATAATTGATGAAACAGAAATTAATATATGTATACATATACTTAAATAATAAAATAGAATATACAGAACAAATATTTAGCTTTTCATATTATCTTATTCTTTTTCCATTAAAGATCAAGACAAAATAATTAAATATTAACTTGAATACAAGTATTATATTTTCATTTTAATTCTGTCTGTATCAATTTTTTGTTTCTTCACATAAATCAAAGAAAACATTCTCTAAAGTAAGTCTTAAAAACTGTCATTACATGTAATTGGAAAAAAAACACTAATGAAAAAAAAAGGAAATATTCTCTGCCCAAAAGTCCTGCTAATGAACCTTAGTTTGCCATGTGGTAATCCAGCTATAAGTTAACCCATCTTTATTTGGTCCCTGATTTTCCTGCTGAGAGTGCACCAGTATGCCATGTCAATGTATCATTGAATTGAAAGGATCACTTTATTTCTAATGACTCAACAGCTGTGGGACAGCAAAAATCTGAATTCATCTTCTTTGATCTCATGATCATCATTTTCTTACCCTTTCCTTCCTCATCTCACTATTCCATTGCATTTTATCCTTTCCTCATCTTCCTTATACTTCAAATGTCTAGAAGTAGGTATAGATTTATTCTTTTTTATTTCAAATGACAGAGCTAGGACCAAAGGGTAGAAAATTATAAAGTCAATTTCAACTCAGGGTGACAAAGAACTTCCCGACAATTTGAGTTATTCTGAAATTAAATTAGCTGCCTTGAGAGGTAAGAGATCTTTGAGCACAGGCTATAGTTAGCAGATGGAGACATTGGAGAAGGGTTCCATGCTTCATTGAGAAGTTGGACTAAATATCTGTGAAAGTTTTGGCCAATTTTAACTATTAATTTTCTCTCTTGAGCATCCACAACTTTCCAGCATATCATATTTTCTTCTCTTCTGCATAAAAGTTTAGGTAGAGAATCTAAAACCATATGATATTGAGATAATAAATTTGAGTATATAAAGTTCCCCATAATTTACCATAATTAAATTAAATATTATGTGATTAGAAATTAAATATTAGCAGATTGTATTCTCTGGATGAGTAAAGAAAGAGAGAGTTAGAGGAATTATATCACTAGCATTCTTCCCCATTAACTTGGGGAAGTTAATTACCTTTCTGGGAAAGGTAATATTTTAGTGTTTTTTTTTTTCAATTTAGGCAAGATAAATCTTAAGCTGAGTTAGACTGAGGGTTTGGTTTGTATTAAGGATCAAAAATAGAAAATGAATAATCATGTGACAAGTGTGATAGAACAATTTTTTTTTTCAAAGAGGAAAGCAGGATAGGAAAACAGATGAAACTTGTCCAAAGTTACATATATAGTATAGGAATTACTCTTCAGTGCCCTGACTGTACATCTAACACCTTTCTTCACAATCAACTGGACACTAAAACAGAATAAAACAAAATTCTTTAACACAGAGCAAACAAAAATGTCTAGGTAGCTGATTTTAAAAATTTTTTGGAGATTGGTTTTTGATCTATTGTATGATGAGAAGTTACTGCCAGACCCTAAAAAGAGAGGAAGGGTAAAGGAATGCAAAGAGAAGAAAACCCTAAGATTACAGATATCAGGATGGTAAGACCATCTGGCCCTGATACAGCTCTTAAAAGTTTGCAAAGCATTTTGCACACATGATCTCACTTGCCAACTTTCCCAATAGCCTTGTGAAGTTGATCTTTTTCATACATGGAAACTAAGACTAGAAGAGGTTATGGGTTTCACCTACATTGGTAGTATCAAACTCAAATAGAAATGAGGATACTAAACCATAGATAAGGATTCCTGCAAGTACAAATTGACTTAGAAAATCATACATTAATTGTATTAAAACATACATTATTGTATTTTTATTTTGGCAACTAGGGGTTTTAGTGGATAAATTTCTGGGCCTGTGGAGTCAGTATGGTCTGAGCTCAAATCCAGCCTCAGATGCTTGCTTGTGTGACCTTGGGCAAGATAATAACAACATCTACCTCCCAGGGTTTTTGTGAGGATAAAATTTTTGATCAATCAATATTTCTCTCCCTCTCCTCTTTCTCCTCCTCTATCTTTCCCTCCCCTCTCTCTCCTTTTCTCCCATCTCTTTTCCCTCTCCCTCATCCTTCTCCTTTCTCTTTTCTTCTTCTCTCTCTGTTTTCTTCATGCATATGTTGGTGTATATAGGCATAAACCTATAATGGGAATGAGAAAGTACCTTAAAAGTAATCTAAACTGGTGAAATCAAGATGGCAGTGTAGAAACAGGAGAACTCCACAGCTCCCACCCTAACTGCCTCAAATACCTATAAAATATGACTCTAAACAAATTTTAGAGCTCCAGAACCCACGAAATTACAGAAAAACATGTCTCCTGCTGGGGGCAGCCCAGCAGATGGGACAGGAAGGGCTCATCACAGAGTGCTGGGAGCTGAGCCAAGCCGAGCCTGAAACCGTGGCTTAGCCCCAGGACAGTCAGGACAAGCTGGATCTCAAGCACTCCAGAGAGTGGATTGCTGGCAGCTGTGGCAGTTTCCAGAATGATAAACCCATTAAAAACAAGGAGAAAGTGAAAGGTCAGTGGAATTCAGCTAAATTTAGGGTAGAAAAGGAGTCCAGCCATCCACCCCCAGGGCCAGAAAGCAGCAGAAGTGGCAGCCCTGCAGCCGTCTCCATGTGGCTGCCTCAGAGCTCATGGCCTGCAGATTGCAGAGGGGCCAACCAATCATTCAGAGGCTAAGTGCTCTTGCCTTAACTGGCCTGGATCAGGATCATGGTCTTGGGTGGTGGTCCTCAGGTGTGTTTTCAGTGAGCCAAAGCTGGTGGGGACTGCAGAGACTGTACCTCCTAATAGCTCCAGCAGCTGCAAAAACCCAAGCAATTTGGGACAAAGCTCTCTCCTCTGAAAGCAGAGTTCTACTATGGCTCAAAAATCAAATTAATTGACTGGCAACATGAGCAGGCAAAGGAAGCAAACCAAGCTCAGCAATCCAACTTTAGATGCCTTTTTTGGGGACAAAAAGGATCAAAGCATGAAATAGGAAGAAGACAACACAGTCAGAACTTCTGCACCAAAAGCTCCCAAGAAAAATGTAAGCTGGTTACAGGCCATAGAGGAGCTTAAG
>CM053590.1:84654045-84670518 GCA_028646515.1 Pseudochirops corinnae
GTATATCATCATATCATCTGCAAAGAGTGATAGCTTAGTCTCTTCTTTACCTAATTTGATTCCTTTGATTTCTTTTTCTTCTCTAATTGCTACTGCTAACATTTCTAGGACCAGATTGAATAAGAGAGGTGATAATGGACCCTTCAAGATTTTAGATGCAGTCATTGGATCCCCAAAGAAGTGGGACACACTACTCCCAGAGTGTATATAGTCCATGAGAAAGTAAGACTCCTTAGTCTTAAATAGTACATGCTACAACAAAACAGTAACTCACAGTTCCTTATTAGATGAATGCCATTTTCTCCTTTCCTGGAATCCTCATGAAGTTCCCATGTGGAAGAGCTCTCTTTGGCCCAAGAGTCAAGGACCTTGTAGAGTCCTAAGGCTGTACTTCTCTCCATCCTGAAGGGGATAGACTCTTCCGTTTATTTATCCATTCATTCATTTATTGCCGCTGGTCTAGTTTCTCCAACACGGTCAGTGGGTTCAGTGGGCTTTCCAATGACATGGTCACTGGGCTCTGTGCTCACTCAACTCCATGTTAGTTTTCCTCCCAAAGCTTTAATCACATACCTTTGTTATATATTATATACAACAACATCAATTTATTTATGTATTAAATAGAGATAATAATAGTTTCCCTATTTCCCAGCGAAGTTCTGAGGCCAAATGAGGAAATATATGTAAAGTCATTTGTAAAACTTAGAGCAGTATGTAAATTTTAGTGTCTACATATGTATATGCACAATGTTATTCTATATAAATATTAACAATGTATATACAACATTTACACATATATGAATGTATATGTGAATATGTATTTGGATAATATGTCTGTTAACACAATATAGTGGAGCATATCCCGCCTCTAGAGTCAGAATATCTGCCAGCCGATAAACATTTAATAAGTGTCTACTATGCGCCAGGCATTGTGCGAAGTGCTTGGGACATAAAAGTAAAAGAAAGTCCCTCCTCTGGAGGAACTCACATTCTAACGAGGGGTGACAATATGCAAGTACTATGTAAAAATTATATACATGATAAATTGAAAATTAGCAATAGGTCTAACTCTTCTGAGGTCCCTGCATTCATCCAATTGTAAAAAGTGTTTTCAATGCTTTGATAAAGATCCCCACACTCATTTCCCCTAAAAAAAATTCAGAGTAGCCAAACGCCCTCAGCCTCTTGGCAAATCAATTACACTGTGTAGTGTGTAGATATTTCTAGTAAGGTATGTACATACTTCTAATAAGTATCTTCTTGCTCTATAAATAACAAACCCAATACTCTCCTACTACTTGGCAGCACAACAGAGTGAGAATCTCTTAATCTAGCAAATTGCTGACCCCAGGAAGCAACAGGGCAAAGACAGCATATGGGATGTATGCCCATCAGATCATATTTCTGATTTCAAATCCTCCCTCAGACACTGACTACCTCTTTGACCTTGGACAAGCCTCTTAATCTCTCCGGCCCTCAGTTTCCTCACCTGGAAAATGATACACTTGGATAAGATGATCTCTGAGGTCCCCTTCAGCTCCAGATCTATGATAGTTGAGTTCAAAGCCCTCCTTGAACAAGTGAGAAACCAGAGGCCTACAAAGGATAAACAATTTGGCCAGTCACACAGCTAGTAAAAGAGCAGAGCTGGGTTTTGAATCCAGGTGCCCCAATGCCAAATCCAGGGGGCTTTGCACAGTATCATGCTTCCCCTTCGACTGATATGCTATTTTTTAAATAAACTGATATTAACTGAATGAGGTTCTGACGTCCATTTGTCCAGCTCAGTGTCAGATTAACGATGCAGCAGACAGCTCTGAATCTTTCTAAGACGTACCTAATCCTAAATGCTAAGTGTAAATCGATAAAACTGCCTCATCTACATGATGTGATTTTAACACTTGGCCATGCTGTTTCTATGTTTATCTCTGTTTTCTCTTCCATGGTTCCAAAGTATTCTCCCTCTCCCCCATTAAAGGAGATCTCAGACTGTGAGTTGGCTGCCCCCCATCTTTAAACATACCAATCAGATCATGAGTAATGAGGGGGCACTTTCATTTAGGGATGTTCCTAAGGACGGGATTGCATCCAACTGCCATGTGTTACATAAACCGAATGTTCAAACAAGGTAGAATAGCATGAGGCCAATGTCCTTGGATACTTGTTACCTTCAGTGCCTGTTTATTGCTCAGGCAGTCTTAAACCAAAATAGAAATATATTTAGTACCGTGTCCTAGATTTCCAGTGCACATCTCCTTTGAAAAGGTTGGAATCGCTTCATTGCTCGTCTTGTAATATGTTAGTAAGTGAACCAGTGATCTTACTCAACTTCTCTATTTCTAAGCAACCTCAATAAAGAGAGGAATCAATTACAAAATTAATTTTAAGAGGTAAAAAAACAGGTTAAAAAACTCACTAGAGTATTTTCCCCCTAAGGGCATCAGAGCCAGATACACTTGCCAGGTGCTTCTAAAAGTTTATTTTTGTGTTTAAGATGATTATGTATTCATGATGGATTTAATTGCATTGGTGAATATTATTTTTAGGGCATGTAATTATTTATGCCTGCTAGTTAACAGTGATAACAAATGTAATAATCAAGCATAAAAATGATATTTTCTTTCTAAAATAAAAGATGTCAAATGAGCATCTGAAAGGCTGTACAAACTAGTAGAAATTATACAATGATTCTCGCAAAAATTCTGTTAAGTACAGTGCTATACACATGCAAAAAAGTGCCTAATTAATGTTTGTTAAACGAGTGCCCTTTCATCAGTGTGTGTTTGTTTGCTATTCATCTTGTACCCATGAACAGCCAGTATGAGAGATGATGGCATTTTAATGGAAATGGTCTGTTCCTCTTAGCCACAGGGCTATGACATCTGATACACATGTAATGTCTGTTAACAAGATATCTGATGGCCCTGCTAACCAGTAGTATATCATTAACTGAGAAAGAAGTTCATGTGTGTTAAGGGCTGATGGAACAGGGGCTCTCCAGACGAGCAGAAGGAATAAGCATCCATTTTAACACCACTAATGAGGGGAAATGTCGTGATACAAGGACACGCTCAAAACAAGTTTCAGGGGGAAATGAATACATAATATTTTGGTTTACCATATAATATATATCCAATGATGTATTTCATATCCCATCAGCTCCTCTCCCATAACTCTTTTATATCAAATGATCTAATTGTTTATCTGGAATAAATGCCAGTGGCTATTCACCGTAAAGCTCCCTTCAAATGTTGCCTGTATATTTTCCAGTAGATGCAAGTACTGTAAGGACAATAGTTCTTTACCTTCTGATACTTGTAGTCCAAAACCTCACTCAATGCTTGACACTTAGTAGGTACTTAAAAAGTATAGAATTAAAAGGAAAAAAAAAAGAACATCCTCATTTATCTTCTTAATTTCTCATCATTTCCTGAAGTTCTTGAAAACTACTTACATTTTCTCTGAAAAGCATCTAACTTCTTAGTGCTACTCATTTGTTTCTCACTAGTAGGAAGTGGGATTTCTTCTAATTTTTCATCTTTTAATAATACTATACCTCAAAATCTTTTTTAATGCAGAGGTGATATTAAAATTTTTTTCTGAATAATCA
Source organism: Pseudochirops corinnae (assembly GCA_028646515.1). Classification (NCBI taxonomy): domain Eukaryota; kingdom Metazoa; phylum Chordata; class Mammalia; order Diprotodontia; family Pseudocheiridae; genus Pseudochirops; species Pseudochirops corinnae. The sequence goes on from CM053590.1 coordinate 84,657,656, forward strand.
TATATTTAAGTCATAGCAGACATGAGAAATCATGTAATTTAACCTCATTATTTTATAGATTCAGAGGGGTGAATCATTCTTTCTTTCAATCAGTCTAGATCTGTAAAACACCTACTGTGTTCTGAGAAGTGTGCTGTGTGCTAGGACACAAAGACCAGTGAAACCATCCCTTCTGTTGAGGAACTTATATATTAGGTATATGCAAAATCAATATAAAATGATAGGGGACAAGGCATAGGAGCTGAGAGGATCAGGAAGGCTATGTGAAGAAGAACCTTGGGCTTTTTCTTAAAGCAAGCCAGGGCATCTAGGAGGCAAAAGTATGGGGGGGATACTGTTCCACAGGGGGCAGCCATGGCTAAGGCTAGGAGACAGGAGGTGCAGTGTTGTGTTGGAGAACAGGCAGGAAGCTGGTTAACTTGAATTGTAGCATGTATGAAGTAGATCAATATGTGATATGGCTAGAAATATAGGATGGGAGTAGGTAGTGCTTTAAATACGAGAGGAGTTCATATTTTATCTTATAGATAGGAGGGAGCCATTGGAGTTTATGGCATAGGGCAGTGACAAGATCAGGCTTGTATTTCAGAAAAATAATTTTGGCAGTCATGTGGAGGATGAACTTGACTGGGGAAAGACCTGAGGCAAGGAGACCAGTTAGGTTAAATGACTAGCCAATGGTCACATAAGCAAAATTAATTCAATTCACCAAATATTTATGAAACACCTACCATGTGCACTATTCTAGGCCCTGGGAGATTCAAGGATCAGAATAAGACAAAAAAGGAGTCCTGCCTTCATGGACCTTAGAGTCCAGTGGGAAAAGGATAAGACAGACACAAGTAATGAGAAATTAAAATGCGATAAATTCATGAGAGATACAACAATTGTGAGGTGGAACATCAAAGGGAAAAGGAAATGAAGAATCAAATGTTTCCCAGAGGACATGACACTTGAATTAAGTTTTAAAGGATGAATATGAATTCCACAGAGGGGTTAGGGACAGCTGAGCTCATTCCATTCTTAGCAAATAGTTTGCATAGAGTCAAGACATCAGGAAAGTATCACATGTGTATGCGGTAAAGTCCAGATTAGCTGGAGTATAGATGAAGTAGAAGTGAAGAGTTTGAGATACTGATGGAGAGCCAGGGTGGTGCCACATTGTAGCAATACTTACAAACCACACAATGGAGCATGATCTTTGCTCAGTAGGCAAGATGGAATCTTTGTAGGCTTTGAGCAAAGGGTGACATGACTGGAGCTCTGCAAGAGGAAGATTAATCTGGTAGTGGTATGAAGAACAGATAAGAGAAGGTAGCTGTCATAGTCCAAGTGAATTGTTATACAGATCTCTATAAAGCTAGTAAAAGTGTTAATACCAAGGAAAGTACAGATGTAAAAGTTACAGTCTCTATGTAGTCATTTATATTACTTATATAGTCTTGTTTATATAGTCAAATTATAACAAGTGATGGATAAGGAAGGGTACAAAAAGGCTGGACTCAGTGAATTGGGGTGATGTCACTGACAGATAATGAAGTCAAGGAAGGCAGACTTGAGGAGAAAGAGAAGTTCAATTACAGACAAGGTTATATTGAGATAAAGGTAGAGATATCTATAAGCAGCTGAGAGGTTGTTCTAGTAATTAGAAGATCAATGTTGGACATATAGATTTAAGACTCAACTATTTGGAAGTCACAGCTGAAATTATGGCAGCAAATGATATCATCATGAATGAATGAAAGAAAAAAATGATAAATATTTAATACACACCAAGAACCAGAGTAAGCAAAGAAACACAAATGGAAAAGTAAAGGCAATCCAGGCCCTTAAGTAGCTATTTATATGTGACTGGAAGGAACCACACAGTTGGTGAGTGGAGACCAGGGAGAGAGTTTGGTGCAGAAAGTAACAGGGATGATGAGTTCTGCCAGAAGGAACAGATTGATGCACCCCATTCAAGAACACTGGTAGTCCAGATATGACCATGTTTTATGGTTCCAGAACTGGAGAGGAAGTTGCATGGGAAGTATTAAGACAATTTGTGAGGCTATGAAGGAGATACTTGGGGAGTAAGAGCAAAATAAAGCATGACTTGAGCTTTCCCAAATAATGGCCAAAGAGAAGCAATCACCGATAAGGAGAATGGTGTATTAGACCCAAAGTTCGGAACGTTAACCAGTTATAACTTTTAGGGTATTGTCTCTGACTTGAGCAGCAAAATGGTTGTCAAGTTTGGAAGGAGTGGACAAAGTGAAGGGTGAGTGACAATAATCATTGGGAATTGACTAGAAAGAGAAGATAACCAAATACAGATCTTTGGGGCCAGCAACATTAAGGGGTAAAGAAGACGACAAGGAAGTCATGTAGGAAACGGAGAATAACCATCAAGAGAAGAGTCAATTAAATGTCACTGAAGCTCAAAAAGAAGATGGTGTCCAGAGACAATGACAAGTGCTACCTATAAGTCAAGGAGGATGAGGCTTGAAAAAAATCATACTGGATTTTATAAGAAGGAAGTCTTTGGTAATCTGAGGAACAGTAGTTTCTGTAGAGCCATATGACAAGGGCTTGAAAAAAGATGGATATATTTTCTTTGAAAGAGATTATAATACAATGTGGTAATAATTATTTTCAAAATACTAATATTTTTAAGCATTTCAATGATCAGAGAAAGAAAGCAGTTTCTTAGGTTTGAGGAGAACTGAGCCTCTGCCTGTGACATAGAACTTGAAGGATACAAAGAAATATGGGGCTCAAGCCAGGAAAGGTAATAGACAATTCATTAATATTTTCCTTGTGCCTCATTTATTAAATCATTTTTTACATTCCAAAAGCTTTGTACAACTTGCCAGCAAGAGCTTAAAAATGGTCAACTTGTTTGGATAGGAATGGGCCCATTCCTCTGCTGTTCTCTTAAGTTACTATTTTATAGTACTCCATTTGTAATAATGTATGATTATAAATCACATATAATTCATAGGTTCATTTAAACTGGAAAGTACCTTTGAAGTCACTAAGTTAAACCTCACATCTTACAGAAGAGGAAACTGTGACCCATAGAGATAAAGTCATTAGTCCAAGGTCACACGGGCAGTAAGTGGCAGAGCTGGGCTTTAAATGGACTCAGGCCCTCCAAGTTTTGTTTTCATTTTCCCACTGTACAAAACAGATACAACACAATGATTTTATATGTACATATATGTATAAATGCATATATATATATATACATATATAAACAGAAGCTGCCTCTCTACTACATGTAAATCAATTTGTAAACTGTACAGTTCTATAGCAGTGACAATCATCCTTACTGTATGATCCTTTTATATCAATAATTCAAAGATCTATCATTTCACAATTATCTATAATCTCTTCTCTGACACATATCAAGACTCCTCTTTAACCCATCTGATGGTCCTTCTGAGCAGCTGTTATTGAAAAATGTTTCATCTTCTAGCCAGTTGGATGGTGAGCCTCTCTAAACTTTATTAGGTTGGTTGTCAGGCAACAGAAATATAGTCCATGACCAGGCCTATATTCACAGCTTTGTTCTATCAAAGCTTGTTCTCTGCTGACAAGGCCTAGGAGAACCCAGGTTCATCTCCACATCAAAATGAGGCCGAAAAATACTACTACTGGAGAGGCATTGTTTTCACTGAATTAATTTATTATTATATTTTAATATGAGTTATTGTTATCACCATTATTATGTATCCATACTGGTCTTCCTGCTTGCCTGCCTACCTATGAGAAACTGACTGTAGCAGGCTCTGGTAGCTTTCCAAGCTCTCAGTCAGCCAAGTAAGTTTTAGTGTTATTTTTCATCACCTTGACGTCAGTGAGAAATATCACTAAATTAATGCAAAAAAGATGTTCAATAGGATTTCATGAATAACTCAAAATCCATTGCAAATAAAAGATCATCTGTAATGTTTTGAATTGATGGAAATCTGTTTAGGGATTTCCAGAAATTCATAAACCAATTTCAGCTGACTTGTGGGATTTTTTTTTTGACTTGGCAAGTCAAAATTAAAATACATTCCCTTCCAGAAAATCTCCCCCAATTGACTCAGTTATCACTGAAGATTAATGAATTTAGAACAGGTATAGCAAAAGGCAAGTTGTTGAGAAAGATAACCACACTCTTCAGATCAAGTCAAGAATCATCTCTTAAATGCCTACCATATGTCAGGCAATGTGCTTAGCACTGGGGGTACAAAAAAAAAAAAGACAAAAGTCAATCCTTGCATTCAAGGAGTTCAGAATCTAATGACATCTCAAAAGAAGAAGAAAATTCAAGGCTTGTGCTATATGCTCCATGGTTACCAAAGACATATGCTTTGCCAAAAGTCCCTAAGTACAGCATCTGCAAGTTAAACATGTGCATTTTTATCTTTACTTCATCAGGCCTGACTGCAGCGACTTTTTTGTTAACTCTCCTTTCCTCTTTGTCCTCACCATGTCTTTGGATAAGCTTCGTTCATGTGCAAAAGTCATTCCCTCTGTACTATAGGCTTAAGAGTTTTCTCCCACGTTTCTCTCGGGCTGCCAATGACCATCAACAAGGGATTAAACATGCATCTTCCTTTTTCTTGGCATTTAAAATTCCAGATACCGATCTAACATCTTCATATATAAACAACTTCCGAAACAAAGTCCTAAAGACAATTTCAGGAGGAGAATTTATTGGGCAATTGTTCCCAATTTTACTATTTTTCCTGTACTTAGGACAAAAAAATTCAGAACTATTTCATTTACCTTTTTCTTGGACTTAAAATAAAAGGTTTGAATGAAACGTATTCCAAGGTGAGGCACAGCGGGGAGCTATGTCACCTCCAGGGTTGTTAGTCATAAATTTCCCACTCTCAAATTTACATTGAAAATCATCCCCAGGAATACTGATAAACCAGAGAGCATCTACAGAAAGGCATTTTAGATGGCAAAGGTGATCAAAGTCATATGTCATAAAAAATCTACTAAAGTAATCGGTGATTTTTAGCCTGGTGTCAAGAGAGCTATCTTGAAGTATTTGGATGGAGAAAAGATGTTAAGCATTGTTCTGTGTGGCCCCAGAAAGTGAAACCAAGAGTATTAGGTAGAAGTTACAATGAGACAAATTTCATCATTGTAGATAAGGAAACTTAGTCACCAAAAGGCTAAGTGACTTGCCCAGGGTCACACAGGAAGTAAACGTCTGAGGCATGATTCAAACTCAGGTCTTCCCCAATTCCCAAGTCCTTTGTTTCATCTACTATGCCACCTAGCTGCCTTCATAATTCCTCCCATCTGTTAGAATCTTCAAAGATATAACTGACAATTCACATATTTGATACTCAATATTCATTTGTTCTATATTATTAACTTCGCAGGGGATAGAATTAATATGTATTGATGCTGATGATGACAGTGTTGATAGAGTTTGAGTGATTTTGCTTTTGGCAAAAAAAAAAAATGACTTCCTATCTTAAAGTTAAGTAAAAAAAAGCCTAATAAAAATGGTTAATATGGCTTCTTGGACATCAAATAATTCATACTAAACAAAATTCTGATGAGTTAAGTGTAAATAAATGAAAAACATATGGATTAAATTTCCTTTCAATACATAAAGGTTTAAAGATTAAGTGAAAAGGAGATTGACAACATATATCTGGGATTCTGCCCAGTGCAAAATTATTTTTAGTTTGAGATAATAAATCTAAATCATAATTGGATTTGCCAAGCTTGAGAATATGCTATTGGCTTAGAGAACATCCATGTCATATAATCATCTGGGAAGATGCTATAGATAAACTATTATAAGAATTTGTTTCAGGTCTAGGATGGGTAATTTCTTTAACTCAATTCAAATGTACAAATTTCATTTTATTGTTGTTTTTAATATGGAAAGTTCAAGAAAAATATCTCTTGATTTTGAGTCATGGAGTATAGAAAATGTGTTTATGGAGAACAGGGTCACTAACTTTTTTCATATCAAAAACAGATCAATGTGATCAATGAGTAAAGTTAAACACATGTGCTTCATGATGCTGGAAAACAAAACACATTCATAATTAAGTTTTAATTTCCTTCAAAGTCAATCAATGCACTTAGCAGAGAAATTTAGCTCATACTGTGCACATAGGATCACTTCTTTTTTTATGCTTTACCATTCATTTACGAGTGAGGAAGGAAGGAAGGAAGGAAGGAAAGAAGGAAGGAAGGAAGGAAGGAAGGAAGGAAAGAAGGAAAGAAGGAAGGAAGGAAGAAAGGAAGGAAGGAAGGAAGGAAGGAAGGAAGGAAGGAAGGAAGGAAGGATGGATGGATCAAAGTGCTCAGCTGGAGTTAGGATAGGAAGGAGGTAGGAATAAAGAAGGCATCCAGACCAGTCTTGCAAAATAAGATAATTTTGGGTCTCAGTCAGGTGGCTTAGGATCCCAACATTCTATTCACTCCAGGACCTACTAATGGTCTGAGTCCACAAGTGTAGCCCCTAAACCTTTCCAAGGTCTCAGAATCCTTGGAGGACACAATCATGGCTGGGTAGGGTCAGAGTCAACAGAACCTCTCATTCTGTAGAAGTCTCAGGCTGTCCTAGGACAAATACACAATTATAAGTTTTGGATAAAAAAGAGATACAACTTTATAATAATCAGAAAGGTCAGTGCTAAGTTTGCCATTATCCATATTAATCTGTTTCAATAAAACTATCCTCACAAATTTTCCTCCAAAAGCAATCCCTCGGATGCTACCTTGTGCAAAGAAACGTTGATAATATAGAACAGTCTCTAGGAAAAGGGAAAAAAAGGTATGATTGGTGATGGGGGGGTGTACAGGGTTGAGAGCTGATCTTGTGCTAGAAACTAGCATTTGGAGAAAAACAGAAAGGTCTGAGGTTGCTTTCCCTGTCCTCTGGCCCTGCCCTTTTTCTGAATTTCTTCCTTTGTCTTTGATGTCCCAAATTAATTGGCATGGATCAGTGAAAGTTAATACTGCAGATGGAATGAAAATGGTTATAATCTGTCACTCTGTCTACACTCCTGTATTTTATAGGCAGGGGCAAGTGGTAAGCAGGAGGGATTGTAAATCACTCCCCTCAACACAGGCCAAATGACAGCAGACGTTGTTCACTGGCCAAAGGACCTGGGTGAGGCTGCCAGGATTCTAGAGTACCACGAGATCAGCTCATAGTGCCTAAGAGATGGGCTACACCAGTTTTGGTCAAGATGGACTAAAAGGATGGCCAGAATAAACCCCAGATAAGTTTATTGCTCTCATCCCTGTCTCTTATCTTGTTCTTTATCTTTGGGAACACAAGGTTCTGAAGGATGAGGACTTTTTTCCTTCCTTCATATCCTGTGCATTTCAGTGACCTAGCAAAGTCATGGCCATTCACTCTACATCCATTAAATTTGCCTGAATGGATGGTGCAGCTGCACCATTATTATACATGTCACAGTAGAATCTAAGATTGGATCAAAGAGCAGTGAATCATTCTCTGGGGTTGGAATATATCTGCCTGCATTCTTCAGGCAGCCCTAGATCTAAACCTGTACCTAAGAAACGGTTTCTTCAAGCTCCATAGAGAGGTAAAAAAAAAAAAAAAATTGCAGGAGGTAAAAAAAAAACTGATGATTTGATCCCATGGCTATTGCTTTTAGGAGATGGTACACACTCTATTCTCACTGATTGGATTTCAACTGCTAATAGTCAAGTAACTCCTAAAGATAAGCTAACCTAACTTGTAGCTAACAACTTTACAACTGAATAAGGTTTTCAGACATGTAGGAAGCTACAGTTGGGGGTGAGGGGGAGTTACTCTCCAAACTATTTATTTGCGAATGAAAATTAAGATGCCTGTTTTAACTACTAAAGTTACCCACGTGCAACATATCACAGAACTTTATATAGGTCAGGCTCTTAATACTATCTCTTCAGAGTAGCTGAGTCAAACTATATATTTCTGTCTAATCCCTGGGGTTTCTTTCAAGAGGTTTCAGCTTTGGAAATCCCCTACCCTAGGGCCTGATAAAGACCTACTTTCTAAAACCACTAACTACGAAAACATATCCTTTAGTTTTTTGTGACATAGCTCTTTCTGGGGACATTTCATTTTTCTACTCTAACCAGAAAGAATCAGTGGTTTGGTGGAAAGAACACTGCCCTGGAGGAATGGGGGCGGAGGTCAAAACAGTAAGCCTAAAAAGCTGGGCTCTGCTCCAGGCTCTGCCACTAACTTGGCATTGAAACACTATGTACTCACCTCAATTTTCTGATCTGTAAAATTAAGTTAATAACACCTGCCTCCTAGTTACTTCACAGGGATGTTGTGCAGAGAGATGACTTCATATTTTTTAAGAGCTTTGATGTTTGAAAAGACAAATCTTAAAAGTACAAAGCATCACATAAACACAAATGAGCTGAGCGCTCTCCTGGTCATTTCATGTTCTTGTCAGAAACTCAAGGGAATTTCTTTTGAATATTTTTTCAACATCCCAGAACTGTCAGTCTTTTATTAAGATTTACTATTCTCTCATTATCAGTCTTGGTAGCCCTATATGAATCCTTGGAATTTTTTTATTGTGTGTGTGCGCAGAATTCTAACATATTCAAGATATAGAAAGATAGATATAGATATATGTGTATGCATATACCCATTTATATATGCACGAATATACATATAGGTAGGTATGTTTATATGCATTTACACACAGGTATATATTAACACATGCCTGTAAAAATATCAATGCTGTCTATGAAATATAGGCTACTCTCCAGCCAGTTATTCCTTGGTTTCAGGCAGGCAAAACAATGTCTTCACTACACATAAAGGAAGTGGATTCTGATAATTTTTCAATCACATTTGGGACAATTACAGTTTTAGTATATTAAGCTGTTGAAATTTGCTTCAGGGTCTCAGGGGTTACAGAATCCATATAAAAGTAGCCAACATAATACCTTAGGGATAGGGATATGATCAAATAATTTGACTTTGGTAGGTCTCTGCTTCCTTAGCAGTAAGACAAAGGTTGGATTAGATGTTGTGTATGGGCTCTCCTACCAGTCTCTATCACCTACAGTCATGAGACAATATAAAGGTGAATTACAGCAAAAATGTTATGATTCTATATTTAGATGGCAATCCATTTTTTAAAACCTTTCACTGAACTTCTGGTTCTTGTCCTGCTTGTCTGGTCATTTATACTCAGTCTCTATTGTTCTTTCATCATTAATTTCTTTCCCTTTAGGCAGGTGTTCCTCCCATGGCTCTATCCTCCATTCTCTTTTTTTTCTCTCATACTCTTTTTCTTGGTGATGCTCATCTGCTACCAAGTATTCATTTATTTCTATACAAATGATTCACAAGTACCTATCAATTGAGGTGTGTTGTCTATGCACACGTACTATATTTCTGTGGCATATACACATACATACATATACATATAAGTAGATAAACATATAGCATCCCTAGTCTTAGTGCAGTTTTAAGCTTTAATAGGTTAAAACATTAAAACTTTTGAGTCACCCTGTACATATACATATGAATATGCAACTGAGTAGAACCAAGATAACATTGTATACAACAGCAGCAATATTGTTTTAAGAAAGACTCTGAGTAAACAACTCATTCTGACTATTATAAATCCCAAATTAACTGTAAAGGACATATGAAGAAAAACACTATCTGCATGGGGGGGGGGACTGATAAATACCTGTATAGAATAATCTTATATATCCAAACACACATATATGCATATATATCTTCATATACATATATACATATAAAGATATATACTTTGTGTTCTGAGCTTTAGTATTATAATGCTATCATGAGCTTCTTATATGAAATCTCTATGTGTATATTCCACTAGTACCTCAAAATTGATATACATAAAATGGAACTCATTCCCTCCACCTACTCTCAGAATCATTTTCCTATTTTTTAATAGTAATATCATCTTTCTAGTCACTCAGGTTCGAAACATGGATTCACCTTTTTTTTCCCCATGGATAATCAATTGCCAAATTCTCTTAATTCTGCCTCTATAGCATTGTTTACATCTGCTTCCATCTTCTCAACTCATGGTCACTATCCTAGTTCAGATCCACATTCCGACTAGTTTGGACTATTGTACTATCTACCTGATGGGCCTCCCTGTTTTCTCTCTTGTTTCTGTGATTCACCATCTACACAACTGCAAAACAATCCTAAAACATTAGGTCTTATCACATCATTCTCTACTAAAAAACATCTTCATGGCTCCCTTTTTGCCTCTAGGACAAAATAGAAACTCCTCATCCTGGCATTGTAAATCTCCTACAATCTAGTTTCTGCCACTTCTTATTGAGATCTTTCACATTACCCTCACTTTGTGTTTGCTACATTCTAACCAAGAAAGTCTACTCATTTTTCCCCAAACATCATTCAGTGACACCTTCTCATTTCCATACTGGAGTCTGCTCCTTCTATTCTTTTGTTTCACATAATATGAACTTTTTTTGACTTGACTCCATTGCCACCTCCTTTCAGCAGCTTTTCCCCAACTGTTCTTGTGTACTCGTGTTCTTATATTCTCTCTCTCTCTTTTCTCCCTCTCTCTCTATATATGTGCGTGCACACACACACACAGTGAATCTATATATATATATATGTATGTATATATATACATATATACGTACATACAAAGAGACAGACATATCTTCTCCTCATTCAGTAGAACAGAAGCTCCTATATATCCAGTACCTACCACAGTACCAAAGCATGAAAAGTAATTTATAAATATCCAATTAACCCATGTAAGATCTATATGATGGGCATAACATGCTAAATTTATGGGATTAAACAAAAAGAATAAGGTGTTGACTATTAGATTAGGAGCGAGTTTTTTTTAGACTATAAGGTCAAGTGAAACACACAATAATGAACACTATATGCTATTCAAGTGAACTAGATTCTAGTCTTCCTACTATTCTCCCTATTAGCCCAATGAGCCATCTAAGAGTATCATTTCTTTTTTAAACTCTGTACAGAAAATTCATCACCTCAAACCACTCCCTCCTCCTCCCCCTTCAAACACCGTTCAGGTATTAAACAAAGTCTTTTTTTTTTTTTAAAGAAATTTATTATCCGAGCCACTCTGGCTCCCCATCTTTTGATAATTTTTCCTTTTGGTTAGAATCAAGCTAGAAAGTACCTAAAGAAAGGGAGAGAAGAGGAGAAGATGAAATTCTAGTCTATGAAACGTTGCTATTTATTAGCAGCTCCAAGAATGACCTGGTTGTTGGGAAAAGAGAACAAAAATGAGTGTATAACAGTTTTGTTTTTGAGAAAGATGGGGGTGGGGAATGTTAGCCCTCGACTTCATTTGCTGTGCTCTGTCTTTGGGATCATGGATAATTGTGAACTGGCTGAAGTTGAAACCAAGACAGTGATCTTGCTCACAGTGCAATCTTTGCAAAATTCACAGTAGTGTCTCATTGCCTATTTAGTTCTTTTCTCCTATGAGGCACACAATAAATGTGTGTTAAACAGAGTTGAAACTTGTCCTGAAAACCATGGCCTCAGGGGTTCCAATGGGAAATGCTGTGTGGGCAAACAAAGCTCCCTCTTTGCAGCTTTACAAATGATAGGTTTTCACTTTATAAGATGTTTTCCTTGCATTTTTAAAGCTTTCTGCTGATGCATAACAGCATCCGCCAGCAATCCCTGGGCTGAAGCATTGTATCTGGAAACAAATGTCTATTCATCTGAGTTTCACACACTCCCCTGGTTAGCTGCCTGCCTCCTTCTTCATTTCCAAGTCAGTGAGAATGAGCTGCAGAGCAAGGAGGCTACAGCAAAGACCACCAAGATGCTTACTTTGGATAGGCAAAATCAGATTTCTCTCAGCCAAAGTCCCACTCTCCACTCACCAGAATACACAATGATAGATTGAGTGGCTTTTAAAAGGTGCAACAAGTAGCTCCCAGGGAAGGATGGAGGTGATGAGTTGTACCTCTGAAGTTCAAAGATAAGAAACATCTGTACAGTAAATAATCAAAGAACCATCAGGCAGATGTTGCTAAATAGTTGTGTTATATAAAGAAGCATTCAGTCATTATAAATGCTTAGGGTCTCTCATGCCAGACCTCTTCCACAGCAAACTTATTTTTGGATCCTTTCTGGTTTAAGTTCTGACAGAGAAGAGGTCTGGTGCTTTTTTGTTCTAAGCTCCAGGGAAGATTGCTTGACTAGTTTGTCAGTATACTTTTTCCTCTTGGGGGAGAAATAGCTATGTGGTATAACATATCACTGATTTGAATGGAATTCTGTCTTTGTATACAGCTTAATGAGGTTGTATCTTTCCATAACATCTTCCCCATGGAAAGGTTCCACGTTCTTTATTTTATCTGATGTTTGCTATACAATCTGTGGAGTATTATTACTCTGCTGAGCCATATTACTTTTGCAGTGGAACAGTTATCTCTTGAATTATGCTGATTTTCTCTATACATCTAAAAATCTAGCAATTCAAGAGGATGTCTTCTTAGAAAAGCCAACTCAACAGATACTTATTGAGTACCTACCAAATGGCAGCTACCATGCTAAGCCCTAGGGATGTGAAGAAAGACAAAAGCTGTCCCTGCCCTCGAGGAGCTCACAATCCAATGGAGTAGAGAACATGCAAATAATTACATACAAACATGTGTAATGCCATGCACCAGCAGATTCCCAAAGGAATGCTACTGTGAACAGCTTTTAGAGTTCAGATTACAAAATATAGTGAACACTCTGTTTATTCCATTACAAATCAAGACAAACATTCAAAACATTATAATATTCACAACATTACATCTTATCACAGAAAATGGCCACACAGTTTTCACTACAGTGGCCACAATAT
>CM053590.1:84671018-84695661 GCA_028646515.1 Pseudochirops corinnae
GAATGACCATATTTTCCCCTGCAACATTATACTCAATTTTGCTGGGTAGGTGATTCTTGGTTTAGGCTTGTCTTTGTGCATTAATATATGATTGTTTTCCAGATAGTTTGGACTTCATTTGTCTTTTCAAACTGCCGAAGCATGATATTATTGAGGGAGGGGTTCATTAGGAGGGGTGATTTATACAACAACAACAACAACAAAAACCCCAAAACACTGCTGCTTTGTTCTTTTCTAAACGAAAATTGATCACTTTGGGCTTATGTTTACTAGGGATCTGCTTTTGTGTTTTAAGCTTTCTCAAGTCAAAAGCATTATTTTAAAGCTAGATTCTGAGAATAAGAATGAGAAAGATATACATAACGCAACAAAGCTAGCCTGTGAACATAGATCAGCATCATTTTCCTGGTGAAGGCACCCTTCAAGTTACCTGCATCTCTTTACAATCAGAAGTTTACAATTTGGCCACCCCTTTGAAAAGTCCTAGACCTAACTCTCATGAAATAAATTATTTTATTTTGCTTTTTCATTGAGAGTCAGAATCACTGAGAAACTGATAGCTTACCTCCCAAATGACTTTCACCTGCTATCTACCAAGTTAAAGTCATTCACAGATCTGTCTTGCCCTTAACTATCAAAGACTGAAAGGAATATTATGTAGCTTCTTGTCCCTTTAATCAGATGAACATGCAATTGGATTAAAAAGTATCTTTGAGTACAAATCAAGATTTAAAGTACAATTAGATGGGTACTATACATTTAAAACCCACAGCCTATGCTGTGAGCAAATCTGTTTTAATACTTTGAGTCTGAGTGATTTCATCCTTGTAACTAAGTCATCCTAAATACACATATCAAAACTGATCTTTAAAAAAAATTCTTTATGTTGGTTCTGGTGGGAGGGAGGGCATTTGTGAATATTGCTCTCTTGGTTCCATTTATTTTACTTTGCCTCGACTCAATTATTACAAGTCTCTCCCCCTTTCTCTAAATTCCTTATATGCATTGATGTTTTTGGCACAATATTGATATAGCATTACATTCATGTAATGAAATTAGTTCAGTCATTTCCCAATTGATTATCTTGCATTTTTATTCCAGTTTCCTGATAGCACAAAATATGCTACTATATATCTGTCTGTTTGTATATATGCATGTGTAAATAGAGTCATTCTCTCTAGCTTTGACTTTTCTGGAGAATTTGCCCAGCAGTAACATTGTAGGATAAAAGGATATGAATAGTGATTTTTCTCACATAACCCCCAATTGTTTTCCAGAACACTTTAATTCACAATTTCAACAGTGTACCAGTATGCTGACTTCCCACAACCCCTTAACGTTGGCTATTTTTGTCTTTTATCATCTTTGCTAATATAACAGGATTAAGATGAGAGTACATAGCTATTTCCATTTGTATTTTCTTATTACTAGTAATTTGGATTGGGCTTACTTTTGAGAGAAATAATGATTATTTTGGAGGAGAAATCTTTACTATAGATTTTGAATTGAACTCTCAGTTTATGGGCATAAAGACATATGAAAAGAGCCTTGGAGTTATTTATAAAACCTAGGTCCAAGTCCTTGATCTATTCCTTATTAACTGTTTAACCTTGGGAAAGACATTAGACCTCCCTGGTTCTCCATGTCCTCATCTTTAGAATGAGTGTTATAGTAGATAATTTCCTAAGTTCTATCTAGCTATAATACTAAAACTTTATGGTTTCTCGTTTCTACAAAAAAGTTGATGGTAAGGGAAGCAGCTTGGTGACCAAAATTCGAGAGGGGATTACTACCACTAGAAAATTGCGTACAATGGAATAGACCACAATAATGGTCCATTATCATTTCTCGACCATGTTAATAGAAAAAGAAGTATTAATTTCATAGCTTATCCTACTCTCAACTAACTGCAGTATCAAAGCAGCAAAAGGAAAGAGGAAATCTGCTCTTTGGCATTTCACTGGTAAGAAATTAGTGTCATGATAACTTGATTTTTTAGGGGCACTATTTTAAGATGAAGTTTTAATATGAAGCAATGTTTGGCATATTTTTTCCCCTATAGTACTTTGCACATAGTAGGAGTTCAATATAGTTTAATTTGATTTGTTTTAGAAGAAAAGTATGTTGTCAGTCAGCAGCTTGGTCCCTATTATAAAATGGTGCCTTGTTATAGAATTGTCTTAGCGCATGTCATTATGCCCAGACAAGTCCTCTGCCACTATTAGCAAAAATGTGGTTTTTTTTTCTTTTTTAAATCTAATTTTATTATTTTTTCAATTGACTGGTTTTTTCCATCTCCCTCAAAGAATATGTACAGTTTAGTGATAAGGGTTGCTGGGTGTGGGAGACAGAGCAATTCACAACCACTCTTTATTGAATAATTATAAAAAGTTCCAGAAATAAAAATATCCATCATCTGTTAGGCAACCCTCTGGTGATGCATTCAGTAAATGTGACCTTAGCTAGAGTGATTACCAAATAACTAATACTAATTAGGAAGTGGCTGTTTCTTTTTTTGGGGGGAGGGAAGGCAGGGCAATTGAGGTTAAGTGACTTGCCCAAGGTCACATGGCTAGTTTTGTGTTGTGTCTGAGGCCAGATTTGAACTCAGGTCCTCCTGACTCCAGGGCCAGTGCTCTATTCACTGCACCACCTAGCCGCCCTGAAAGTGACTATTTCTTAGATGAGCACACAAAACATTTTACTTCTAATTCCTCATACTTTTATATTTCTACTTATAAATAAGATATTTTATAGGAAGCATGTATTTTCTATCATCTTTAGTTAAGCATTAACTGTCTACTTCACTGTGTATTTAGAGCCAGTATTGTATAGAAGCAATGGACTGGAGTCAGGACATCTGAGGCCTACTACAGCTCTGACATAAGTAGCCTTGTGAGGGGTGGCTAGGTGGAGCAGTGAATAGCACTCCAGCTGTGGAGCCAGGAGGACCTGAGTTCAAAAGTGGCCTCAGACACTTAACACTTACTAGTCATGTGACCTTGGGCAAGTCACTTAACCCGAATTGCCCTGCCTTCCTCCCTCCAAAAAAAAAAAAAAAAGAAGCTCTGTGATCCTCATGAGCCACTTAATCATTTCTCAATTATATAATGATATTGTAGTCAACAGAACTTACTTTGGAGACATCAAAATTATAATCTTACATCTCCACTAATAACATTTACTTTATTGTGTTATAGAGGTGACTCACTGTTTTCAAAGACTATGCCATAAGACTTCAAGTTCTTCCTGAACCCACGAAGTGGGGAATGCTTTGAGCCGGAGCTTTGTGTGTCTTTTGTCGGGGGTCCCGTGCTGGGCGATTGCTTAACTTGTCTGTGCTTCAGTTTGCTCATGTATAAAATGAGGCGATTATGGTTATTGGTTTCTAAGGTCCCTTCTAGTTCTATGGCTATGATCCTATAAACTCAACGATGAATGATAACATGGGGCTTGTCACCAAACTACTTTATTTCTCCATCCACAAATGCTACAAGGGAAGAAGGCAAATAGAGGTTTGGTTAGGGGTCCTTAGTGGTCACAGTTTCTGAATTTACCTCTCATTTCTTGGAGCATCTGAAAAAAAGAACCAGAAAGCATCATAATTCTGACCTTGGGAAAGAAGACCAAGTCATTT
The DNA here is from genome assembly GCA_028646515.1 of Pseudochirops corinnae. Taxonomy (NCBI): domain Eukaryota; kingdom Metazoa; phylum Chordata; class Mammalia; order Diprotodontia; family Pseudocheiridae; genus Pseudochirops; species Pseudochirops corinnae. The sequence goes on from CM053590.1 coordinate 84,674,656, forward strand.
AGTCATGGTGCGGCCCTCTTACTTCCACGTTGTAATCCTTGCTGTATCTGTTTTAATTTCAGACAACTGGGTTTTCTTTCTGACTCAAGAAGCATCTTTTGAGGCCTCTAGGGTTGTTTCCTGCCATGAAACTGTAAAGGAAATGAGCCAAATACAGAGGATGTCCAGATGCTGCCAAGTGGACATGATGCATGTGACAAAAAAAATGCAAATAGGTGTGACTGGAATACCTATAAAGCAAAGGAGAAATTCCCTATTCTGAGGTGACTCCAGAAAGGAAAGCTCATGAGCCTTTTAAAATGTGGAATGTTTAGTTTTCTCAGCTTTGTGTTCTTGATAATATTCATTTATGAGTTGCACTGTCGTTGCTAATATTCTTTCATAAGACTGTTTCTATGGTTCTAAGTCATTGTGGTACACCTGAGGTCACCTAGAGTTTGGAGTTGCACAGATGGGATTGGGAAGTACTTCTCTGGCCGCTGGCATGGCTTAAAGATGGTTCCCAAAGAACCAGTCTTTTTTTTTTTTAAATACTGTTTCTGTTTTCATTATGGCCATGGCTAAAGTGTGAAAATGATTCCTCTCTCTTTAGTCCTTACTTTTCACTTCTTATGTTGGCCATGTTCCATTTGGCAAATTGATTTATTTCCCCACTGTGTCTTTGCAACCATATATTTGGAGTTTGTTTTCAAGTGAATTGATGATGTCAGCCCCAGCAGAGCAAATGACTTTAAAATGAGTTTAAGTCATTTGCTTAAGGCAACAGAAGAAATCAGTGGCTGACTCTGGGTGAGGACCTCTAATAGCTTCCAGTTCCCAGGCTCCAACCCTTTCTCATCTGGTCCTTCCTCATCATGCATTTTAGCCCGCAAGGTCTGATTAAAAATGAGGGAGACTGGTCTACCTATGTGGTTAAAGGAAATTTGTCACGTTGCTGCATTATCGTTAAAGGTGTGTTTTGAATCATTGTATAGTCTTACTGAACACATCAATTTGTTCAAGGCCCGAACCAGTCTGTTTTGATTTTGGAAAAAGTAAGGTAAACATTAAGATGACTCTAAGCGAAAAATGATTCCCCCAAAAGGAAGAGATACCACATTCTGATGGTAGTTCAGAGGGCAGAGGGTTCCCTAGTTAGGAGTTTTTAGATTGGAAAATAGTTTAACCTTGAGACTTCTTTAAGGGAATTTGAAGTGCTATCAGATCTGGAGCTAACTTAGATATCTGGGTTACTTTCTAAAAAACTGGCCTGGACTTGGAATAGAGCCAAGCGAGAGCAGGGATAACATGTTGAAGTAGAAAAGCATCATGCTTGGATGTCAGCTCAGCTCTGTTACTTAAATAAACATGGGACCTTGTATATGTCATCATTATTTCTCTTGACCTCAGTTTTCCTATCCGTAAAATGAGAGTGGACCATAACAAAGTTCCTCAACTTAGTATCATGCATTTGATTTAAAAATATTCTGATAATTTTAATATATTTCACTGTAATTGGTTTCTTTTGTAATTCTATGTGTTTTATACATTTGGTAATTCTATGTGTTTTATGCATTTGAGTGCATTATTTTAAAAGGGTTATATAGACTTCACTAGTTTGCCAAGGGATCCATGTCACATACACTATCTATTGCACAATCTAGTTGTGAAAAGCATTCTAAAAGTCCTGAAGTATCAAATAAATGTGAGTTTTATTATTATATGCTGCCATATATGCCCCAACTTTTGAAATGAAATTTGAAGTTGCCCTTGGTAACTTTCCTATTGTAATAATAAATACAGTCTCATTTCTAAGGGAGATAGAGGTAGAAAAATGTTTTTGTTCTAATTTAATTTAATTTTTTAGCATTTAAATTTTATTTTTATCATCTATTAATCTATTATCTATCAATCATCTATCCATCCAGCCAGCCAGCCAGCCATCCTTCCATCCTTCCATCCTTCCTTCTCTCCCTCCCTTCATCCCTCCCTCCCTCCATTCCTCCATCCAATCTCTGGATCTCCCTGTTTCACCCACTTGGAATTTCCAACCCAAGTTGGAAGTACAGTTGTCATTCACACGCCTGATCCCATTGTTGATTGACTCAGAAGTTTTGATTTGCTTTGTTCCTGAGTTTGTCCATTTTCTTCCCTCCTTAACCAAGGCAGTCTGGCAGCCTCCCCCTGCTGAAGGCTTATCATATTAGTGCTTGACTTGATACTGACACCTGACTGCCTTTAACCCTACTACAACTCAGTAATCTCAAACTCAGGATATCCACTAACCTCTGCCTCCCCAGCTACAGGGATTATCGCTGTGTACCACTATACCCAGTGGGAAAATAATATAACAAGTACGTAGTGTGTTATTATAGCAAAGAGGATGGGACTGGGAACCTGGAGAGCGGGGTTTTCCTAGCTCTGACCAATTTACTGTTTTGACTGTGAGCTAATCACAGCCTGTTTTATGTTTAATTTCCTATTCAGTAAAAGAGATATTTGGAATTGAAGGTCCCTTTTAGGGTTAAAATTATTTGAAATTGAGGAGACATTAGGAATTTTATCTGATTTCACAACCCTTCAGCAATTTTAGTTTGGGGACAAAGAAGTGAGCCAGAAAAATAACTTCTGTCCCAGGCTGTATGTAACAGTTTGTCCATATGCAAACCTAGAGCCAATAGAAGTTAGGTTTTGAGAAAGCATGATTTCTTTTGCTTTAATATGAGTGCTGCAGATATTTTCATTGAAATTTCAAAATATTTACAAATATTTTGTCATTTTATGTATATCCTATGTTAATGACACACTTGAAGATGAAGTTCCTAAACTTAATGAAAGAAGTCTTGCCTGATACATAATTACCACCCTCTCATCATAGTAGTGTTTGTCACTTTTCTAGAAAAAGCCATTTTTCTTTTGTTCTGTAGTTAATACAACCATGTCTTGTGACAGGTTTTAGAGAATATAATTGCAGGTACATAACTAGTAGGCCTTTCAAGATTGCCAAGAGTGGGACTTATTGGGTAAATTTGGAAAAATCATCATAGAAATGCCAACCAATTTTCTGCTCACAGCTGCATGTCCCAAAATATAATATTTATTTTGCGTTTTTGACATTTGTGTATTATGAGTGAGGATTTACATTTGAACTTACAGCATTCAAATAATTCTTTCCCATTGTTTTTTCTGCCTTCTGTTACTCTCACTTTATAAAACATTCCCAATCTTCGGGAATGGTTAACAAGCCTACAACTGACCTTGTCCACCAGAGTACTCAGTAGTCCTATTAAACATTTAACGAGTCTTCATGAAAATTGCATGCAGGTGGATCAGGGTAACATGCTTTAAGTTCATGATTTCTGAACTAGAAATCATTGCATATTTCCATAGATGCTATCCATTTAGTTGTTTCCTTACACATGCAATGTCCTGGGGGAAATACAGTAATTAAATGAAATATCTGAAAATATCAACAATAATAAGTCTTACCTTTTCACTTTGTACCTACATCTCTATGTACAGAAACAAAGCAAAAACAAATGAAAAAAAATTCCTTTTGCCAGTGTAAGTTCATAGAATCATACAATTGGCGAGTTAGAAGGTACAATGGTAGTCATCTAGACTAACTCGGACGTGACAAAACAGCTCTTTCTTGAAAGTGATAAAACACTATGGTGATTTGGGGGAGAAGGCAGAATTTAAGAATGTTATCTCCAAATGAATCATTAACCTAGGGTAAGCATAACAGAATCCCCACTATAATGTACCCTGGTCAGGTTGCACCCCCTTTAAAGATATTTTAATACTATATTTTGATAGTAGAAATTAATATCTTAGTTTTTGATGTTTTATCTGACATTTTTCAGTCATGACTGAAAAATACTAGCTACGTAAATAATTGAACTCAATATTTTAATTGCATTAGGGAAAAAAAATCTGTGAAAGCACAGGCACATTCTAATTGTAGATAAACTCATGGAGTGTTATTTGTAGAAAGCTGAGATTTATGAGGAATATTTATAATAAAAAAAAGACATAAATTATTGCAGAATTTGGAAATAATGCTTATTGATCTATTGAAAAGCAGTAGAGTACATAGAAAGCTGGGCCTAAAATTAGGAAGACCAGTTAAAATGAAGCTTTAGATACCAGCTGTATCATATGCTGTTTGCCTCAGTTTCCTCAGTTATAAAATAAAGATAATAATAACCCCCATCTTATGGGCTTATTATGAATGTCAAATTAGATATTTATTAAAAGCACTTAGCATAGGTCTGGGCACATAGCTGATACTCTATCAATGATTGATTCCTTTCCTCCCCCTTCTTTTATTTTAAATGTCTTATTTGTGATTTAAGTTACTGTTCCAAATTTGAATTGAAATGTCCAAAATTGAAATTTGAAGAAATACTCAAGAACAAAAAAAAACACATTTCCAACAGTGCCTCCAATTTTTGCTATTTTCAGAGGAAGGAAACTTAAGTTTGAGGAAGAATAGGTAAAGACATGGGTTTGAATCTTTGTTTTGCTATTGACTAGCTATGTAACCTCTGGGAAATCATTTCCAATATTCTGGTCTTAGTTTTCCCATCTTTAAAGAAATAGTGGGTTGGACCAAACTGATGGCATAAAAGTCAAATGGAATGGATCTCTGAGGGTGGTATATTGACTTAGAAAACAAAAATTAACTTCATCTGTCTTATGTTGTATTTTTATTTATTTGTTAAACATTTCTCAATTAAATTTTACTCTGGTTTGGCTTGCACTCAGGATTTTTGTGAGCTCTAGAAGTTAAACATCTCTGAACTGGACAATATCCCACTCTCTTCCAGTTCTAAACAATGTTATCTTAGGAAAAGAGTTTCTCCCCCGCCCCATATAATAACCATTAAAAGATAAAGAAAATCTTCCAAGAGCCCTTTACCTAATATTGAATTCTGAAAGCATGATAAATATCCTCTTTTTGCTCACTCTGATTCATAGAATAATAGCTACTCACTTTATAGAACATTTTAAAAAGTGTCATCCTCACAATAACTCAATGGGGGTATCTAATACATGGATAATTTTGCTCATTTTTACCATTAAAGGAAACTGAGATTGAAGTGAAGTGGATTGCTCAAAAGAGATGTAACTGAAACTTAAACTTAGGCCTTCTGACATAATTTTCTAATGAACTAGATGCCTTTCTAAGCAACTAGGCGGTACAGTGGATAGATTCCACCCCTGGAGTCAGGAGCACCCAAGTTCAAAATCTGGCCTAAAGACACTAGCTGTGTGACCCTGGGTAAGTCACTTAACCCTGTTGCCTCAGTTTCCTTCTCTGTAAAGTGAGCTGGAGAAGGAAATGGCAAATCACTCCAGTATCTTTGCCAGGAAAACCCCAAACGGGGTCACAATGAGTTGAATAACAACTGAAACAACTTGACAACAACAAGCTCCTTTCTCTCATTTATGGCATTCATACAATTCACATAACATTTGTGGGAGGTAGACTCCACAACTTACTTTATCTGTCCCAACCCTGATAACCACAACTGGAAGCCTTAGTGTGATCTCACAATTAAAAGCCCTCTCCTTGACCTGTATGGTCCGTCCTTCTTCCCAAAGTCTCTTAGGCTTAAGGTGTCTACTGGCAGTGCCATCACCATTCAAGAACTCCATGGCTCCTTTGTTGTGAATGAAGCAGGTGAAAGAAGAAGGGAAGAAAGCCAAGAAGAGACAATGAAGTGAGTTGTGGGAGGGAAGAGTATTCTGTAAACAGATTTTTTAAAATTTTATAAAATAAAATTTATACATTCAGATTTTTTAAAATTTTATAAAATAAAATTTATACATTTAAATAATTAAGTTAAATAAATATTTAAACAAATAAAATAAATAATAATAAATAAAAATATTGAAATGAATTTATAGATTGAAATAAATTTTATAGATTTAAAAAATATATCACCTTTATTTCCCACCAAATTTCTCCTCTTCCAGCCCCTCCCACAGAGATATCCCTCATAATAACTAATGAAAGAAGCATTAGAGGGGGAAAAAGGTTCCACAAAATCTCAAAAAATTCTGGTGCCTTATATAGTAATCCACATGCATGATCCCCCACTATTGAAAAGGAATGGAGGAGACAGCTTCTCATATCTCTTTTTTTCAGGCCAAGCTTTGCTCATTATAGTTATTATAATTCTATAATATTCAGTTTAAATTATTTTGCTGTCATTATTTCAACTTACAATGTTGTAGTCATAGTGCATATTTTTTCTTTCTTATGTTTACCTGACTCTACTTTATTTCATGTAAGCCTTTCTATAATTCTCTATATTTCTTTTGCTCATTAATATCCCATGATACTTATAGACAATAACTTGGTTAACCATTTTCTAATCAGTGCATACAAGTGAATCGGGGTAAAATGACTTTAAGTATTTCTGAATTATAAATAATTGTATAATTCCATATATGCTCTTCATTTAGTTGTTTATTTGCAATTTTATGGGGGAAAACAATGATTAGTGAAATACTTTTGTTTCCAATTCTTTGCTGCTCCAATAAGTGCTTCTGTAAAGACCTTTGGAGTATATGGGGCCTTTCTCTTAGTCATTCATCTCCTTCGAGTATTCTACTGAGATTTCATTACAAAAACTGTAATCTCTGGGGAAAAGAGTATGGATATTTTAATCACTTTCTGGCCATCATTTCAGATTGCTTTCAAGAATGATCAGACCAGCTCAGAGTTTTACCAACAATGTATTAGTGTACCTGTCCTTTTACACCCTCTCCATTGACGACGACTCACAGCTTTTGTCATCTTTACCAGATGTGAGATGAAATATCTGTGTTGCTTCAAATTGTGTTTCTCTTATATAGTTAAAAATTTGGAGCATTCTTCAATATGGGTGTTCATAATTTGAATTCCTTTTGAACAATGTTTATTAATGTCCTTTGAGCACTTGGATATGGAGGTTGGCTTTCAGTGTTTATATATTCGTTTTCTACATATGTTTCATAGCAGAGCTTTATCAGAGGTATCTGGTATGAAGATTTGTGTTTTGGAGGTTTATCAAACAGTGTGTAGAGTACAGTTATTTTTTATTTTTCTTTGTTTAATTTGTTCCATTGATCTTTTCTGTGTTTTATCAGTACCAAAGGCTTTTGATGATTACTTTTCTGATAGAGTTTGAGGATTAGAAGCACTGTTCCCTTATCATTCCTGCTTCCCTAATGGTTCCCTTGGTAGTCTGGATCCTTTGTTCTTCTATTGAATCTTGCTCTTACTTTGAATAGCTGTCTAAATTATTCCATTGCTAGCTTGATTGGCAGAGCATTAAATATGTAAATTTACTTTCATAGTGTGATTTTTATCCAACTATTTATTTGTCTCTAATTCATTCATGTAAATTGCTTAAATTATGAACTGTTGGAAAAACAATGTTCCAGAGACAGATCTAATACAAAATAAAAAAGCCAAAGTGATGAAACAGTGGGAGTCATCTGTCAGGAATTAAAATTGGCGAAGGAAATAGGATCTTACTAGAAGTACATTTTATTTTTAACAAAAGAAAAAATGTGGTGAAATTAAGATGAAAAAACTCTATAAATATGATTTATCATCGTAGTCATTATCCTAATTATTGCAATTTATTCTTATAAGATAACACGTGGTTGAGATAAAAAGACTTGTGGTTTTGTGACTGGAAGATTAAATCCATTCCTGTGTGCTTTAGCAAGTTGGTTTTGTTTTTTTTTTAAGGCAAGATATTAAATCTTTATCCTTCCATAAAGACATCACTGATTATGGAATTTGAAAACAATGTTCATTGACTTTCTTGGTTTAAACTGCCTTAAGAATGGCTTCAGTTGCTTTTGTACTTCATTGCATTGCAGAAATCCTCAAAAACAACTCTGAAAAGTGATTTAACACATTGCTGACCATGTCTGCAGTTATTAGTAGTTTTAAATGAAGAAAACCTACTTAGATTTTGAGGAACAAAAAAATGAAGAATACTTAGTTTGGAGTAAGAATTCAATTCAATAAGCATTTACCAAGTGTCTATTTTGTGCTAGACACTGTGCTAAGCACCAGGGATAAAGGAGACAAAAATCAATCCTTGTCTTCAAGGAGTTTACAGTCTACTGGGGGAGACAACATGCAAATTTATACAAAGTGAGTTGTGTATAGGATAAATAGGAGATAATTAACAGAGAGAAGGCCCTGGAATTAAGAGGTTTGGGGGAAGGCTTCCTGTGGGAGGTGAGCTTTTAGCTGGGACTTACAGGAATCCAAGGAGGTCAGTAGTCAGAGTGGAGGAGGGAGAGCATTCCAGCCATGGGGGACAGCCAGAGAGACTGCCTAGTGTTGGGAGATGGAGTGTTTTGTTCCTAGAACAACCAGTAGGCCAGTGTCACTGGATTGAAGAGTATATGTTGGAAAGTAAGGTAGAGAGGGACCAGGTGTGAAGGGCTCCTAATGCCAAACAGAGCATTTTGTATTTGTTCCTAGAGGCAATAGGAGGCCACTGGAGTTTATTGTGGGGCTAGAGGTTGAGGTGGTGGTAGGGGCCAGCATGACATCAGGCTTGCGTTTTAAGAAAATCACTTCAGTAGCTGTGAATGTAGAATGGATTGGAGTGGTGGGAGACTTGAGGCAGGCAGACCACCAGAAGGCTATTGTACTAATCTAGGTTGGAAGTGATGAGAACATGCACCAAAATGGTGGCAGTGTGAGAGAAGAAAAGGGGGAGCATTTGAGAGATGTTGCAAAAATCAGCAGTCCCTGGCAACAGCTTAGATATGGGGGATGGTGACAGGTGGTGAGGAATCCAGGATGATTTCTAGATTGTGGCCCCTTAAGTGACCTCTGTGTCATTTCACTTCTAAATATATTCTCATTCTCTTTGTCTGTCTGTCTGTCTATATAAAATATATGTACTATGTATGTTCTATGTGTATATTCAAAATATATGTGTGTATACTAAATATACATCTCATGATTATTTCTGTGATCATGTCCCTGGGAGCAGTCTCGCCACAGGTGTATATTGCAAGCCCATTCACTCATACTGTGGTGTTCTTGCTCATATCTCTGTTTGTCTCTTACCTACCCAGAGCAATAGGAACCTTCCTCTAGGTTAAAAAAAAAAACAATCAATTTTTTAAATTATTAAGCATCTACTATGTGTCCAGTACTATGCTAAGTAATAAGGATAAAAAGAAAAGAAATCAAGCAAACACAAAAGTAGTCCTTGCCTTATGATGAGCTCACATCCTAATTAGAGAGGTAAAGTGTCGATGCACCTAGTGGTGTATCCATATATGATACGAGAAATGGGTCTAGAGTAGATGAGATGTAATGTCAGGCAGGGAAGGCATTAGAATGGAAGTGGAGGTGGAGGTGGATAATGACCAGGAAAGACCTTTTGTAGAAGGTGTGTTTTGTTTTGGGTTTTTTTGCCTTTTTTTTGGAGAGGAGAGGATAGGACAATTGGGGTTAAGTGACTTGCCCAAGGTCACACAGCTAGTTTTGTGTTAAGTGTCTGAAGCTGGATTTGAACTCAGGTCCTTCTGACTCCAGGGCCAATGCTCTATTCACTGTGCCACCTAACCACCCCTGAAGGTGGGTTTTAAGCTGAGACTTGAAGGAAGCCAGTTATACTAAAAGTAGAAATAAGGAATGAGAGTGTTTAGACATGGGGGACAAACAATACAAAATCATGGAGATGGGAGATGGAGTATAAAGAATGACAAGTAGGTCATAGTAACTGGATCCCAGTTCATTGTTTAGGCTATTTGTCCTTTATTTTTACCATGTGATACACCACCTCATTTTCCTGTCCTACATCAACCAACAAGGAAAAAAAATGTACACATAGAACATAGATGCACATATATACATACAGAGATGTATGTATATAAATATATACACGAACATCTATGGCTATTTATCTGTCTTGTGACCCACTTTGGGGTTTTCTCAGCAAGGATAATGGAGTGGCTTGCCATTTCTTTCTCCAGTTCATTTTATAGATAAGGAACTGAGGAAAAAAGATTAAGTGACTTGCCCACATAGGTAGTAAGTGTCTGAGGCCAGATTTGAACTCAGGAACATGTCTTCCTGTTTGTAGGTCCAGCACTCTATCCATTGCATGACTTAGATGCCCAAATATGCACAAACCCTATAAAAATAATTGTCAAAAACAATTCCTAGACTTTTTTTCCACTTTGACCCACAAAGTTGCACTATCATTTAGGAAGAGGTTTGGTTTCCTCTCTATCCTCTGAAATCAGCTTAGCAATCTCGTAGACAGGGAAACTTATGAAAACTGCATATGATCTAGATAATGAACTGAATTTGGTGTAGTAGCTCATTGAATTAATCCATCAGTCCACGTCTTAAATGTAGTCACTTAAAATGGAGTTATGTCCAGACTTAGTAAGCAAGAGGAGGGAGGAATGTGTGTACAGATTGAGAGTTACAACGTCACTGTAATCTGCACATTTGAAATATTGCCCTCACTTCTGGGCATTGTGATTTAGGAAGTACATTGATAAACTTGAGAGGATCCAGAAACATGTGGAAGGTCTCAAGATCATATAACATATATTTTTAATAAGATTCCATTTAACAAGCATTTATTAATCATATTTTGTATACAAGATAAAAATGAAAGAAATAAAATTTTCTGTCCACTAGAAACTAATTTTCTACTATCCACAGTGAAGCTATATCTAAATAAATAAATACAGTATAACTTAAGAGGGATAAGAGACAGGTGAATGGAATTTAAGCAGTCATCATGCTAGAGTCATCTCATGCATTAGTAGATTGTTAAATTTTGATTGTGAACATTTACACCTCAAAAATTGGCAGCTCTACAGATCAGGGATTGATTTATTGTTTTGTTGATTGTCTAGACTTAAGAAAGTTTGGGAGAAAATATAACTAATGTAGATTAAGCTTAAAAGTGTGTCATGTGTGCAGAATTTTGAGAGAGCCAGTTAAATAGTTATTGACATGTTCCCGAATTTTGGATGTTTACCTTAAGTTGGGTGGTTGTGGTAGTGGTGCAATCTGGTGAAACCTGTGAATTCTCTTCTCAGAATAATGATTTATACATATAAAATAAAATCTATAGTATTATGAACGAAACCAATTATAATGAAATATAGTACTTAAAATGTTGACAAAACAGTTCATGAACCAAAAATTAGGAATTGCTGGCCTAGAGGAAAAAAAGAAGCCTTAGATGAAACACAATAGGCCTTCCTCTTCAAATAGAAAAAGTTTATACTTGAAGAGAAATTAGATTTAAATGAATGAATTAAAAGAGATTTATTAAGCCCCTACCTCTGGTAACCACTATGCACAAAAACTCAAATGGGGTCACGAGGAGTTGGACACAACTGAAAAATGACTAAACAGAAGATTTCAAAAGAATTATTTTAGGTTACCCTATGGGCAGTGTCAAGGCACATGTGTAAGCAAGCTATATCATTCCTTATGACTTAATTGTGAGAAGTGGCATAAAGCATATAAACCAGTGGTTCTCAACCTTCCTAATGTCGTGACCCTTTAATACTTGTATGTGGGCGTATCTGCATGTGGGCAGACCTGCCTGGAGATGGATAGAGGAGCAGTGTCTTGGTTCCTAAGATCCCCCAAAGGGGTTGCAACCCACAGGTTGGGAATTGCTGATATAAAGATATACACGTGTCTTTGACTTTAATGTGGCAGTATGGTAGATAAAGAAATGGTCTCAAAGCAAAGAAATTTTGTGCTGAAATCCTTCTCCTGGAATTAAATGACTAAGTCACTCAACCTCTCAGTGTCCTAGGCAATTCTAGTAGAGAATAAATTGCGAAGAAGGTGTCATCCTTCAATTATAGAGAGAGTTTTCTTACCTGGGTGTTCTTCATGCCTTTGAAATTATACGTCTAGTCCTTATTCACATATATACATGTATATGTGTATATAATGTATTGTGTAACACCATATACACATAAATATAAACATACACATGCCCACAAATAATGTATATGCATGTGTATGCATATATATTTACATGTGTATACTCCCAGGTACACACATAATTTACATATGTGTATATTGTTTGTACATAGATATAGGTCTATGTATGCATCAGTATATGCAAATCACACAATTTATATGGACATACATGCGTGTAATAAATTTGCACAGACATCATATGTGCATGTATGTACAGTGTTTACATACACAATTCCAAGAATACATGCATATTGCACACATGCATGTACACATAAAATATTTTTAATTATGTAGAAACGTATAGATATAGATATGCAGACAAATCTGGGAAAAGAAAGTGTGTTAGGCTGGTTATCTAGTCAGTGAAAATGTATGAATGGGTCTAGAACAGAGTTCTCAACCTGTGGGTCGTGGACTGGATCCTCTATGGAGAATTTCTGGAAGGTTGTAGACAAGAATCATGTGGGACCTTAAAGAAAGGATGAGTTGCTTCCTCAACTAGTGGAGAGAATGCCCATGTTGATGAGATCACAGATCAATCAGCGTATCAAAGAAAAAGTTCTGGGAAACGTGGTTTGTGTTCAGCCATTTTTGGATTATAATATGTGACCACTGTGTCTAGCTAGTATTGTTTGAATTTAAAGAACTTGAATACAAATTTATTTTCATTTTTCCTGAATTATTTCATATGAAGTACCCCACTGGACATTCCTTGTCAGCTCTTGAAAAAATAAGTCAGCCAAATTGTACTTTTAACACTTTTGTTATGGCTCAGACAAAGACACATTTGACAGAGGTTTTAACTTTTCAAATGGTTGTATGTACATTGGATTAACAGAATCATGGGACTTAGATCTGAAAGGGACCTTTTGAAATCATTTAGAATAAATTCCTCCTTTTGTTGGGAGGATAATGGGCCTCAGAGTTCAGAGTGACTTTCTCAAGATCATATAAAGTATAAATTGCAGAGCCAGGGAGTCAAACTGAGGCCTTTTGATTAAAATTCCAGTGTTCTTTCCACCAAAGTCATATTACTATGTTTTAAAAGCAAAAATGAACCTTGGGGATTGACTTTGAAGGACTCAATGGGGAAGCTACAGTTTTAAAATCTGCCTCAGGCTCTCACTGACCATGTGGCTTTTAATGACTCATCAGTATTTCTGGACCTTATATTCCTTTTCATTAAAATTCAAATTTTATTTTCAGTACATGTACGTACCTTTATTTCGTCATCAAAGTTCATTTGCTTATAGGGCATTCTATTATGTTCAAGTGTTGCAGACTGTAGTTAAGAGGTGGTTTCTTATCCCAGATCCATTGTTTACAATACCAGCTGTGTGGTCTTCACCAGATTTTTCCACTTCTCTTCTCTGGCGCTTGTTCTGGTGTGGCCCCAGAGAGCAGAACTAAGAGCCTTCAATGGGTATTTCAAAGAGGTAGATTTAAACTTGACTCTAAAACTTGTTCCAGAAGGGAAAAGTTGCAAACTATTAGAGATGTCAAAAAGTCGAATTTTTTTTTTTGTGGACTATTTCTAACTCTTCATTGGAAGACCTCTGTAACAGATGGGGTGACCACTTGTGGAAGGAATCCTTTTTGAGGGGCACGAATTAGATTAGTTTAGATGAACATTTAGGCTGCTTTAAGACTTGAGACTGATTTTGTGAACCTTGTCTGTAAAATGGAGCTGCTCAACCTACCTTACAGCATATTTACGAAGGAATCAGTCATTATAATCCATAATGCAAGTGATTTTCTATTCCATTACATGAGGTATTATTATTTTTATCGCGCCTGTCCTTGTCCTAAAGGGATTTATGTTTCAAAGGAAGACATGAAACAAAATAAACAATAACACATTGGAATTTATCACATTGTGCCATCCATTATGGTTATTTATATTCAAGTTTTACCTTTCCTAGTGGAATTTTCTGTGAGGGCAGGAGCAGTGTCCTTTTTCTTTGTGTTTACATCTACTACCTTCTAGCCAATAAACATCAGGCTGCCCATCTGTTAAACTGAATGAAAAATAGCAGCTCAGAAAGAACAAACGTCTATTGAGCACCTGCTATATTCCAAGCACTAGATTCACAGATGCATGTCAGGGGAAAAAAAGGGTGGGGTTGGGGAAGTCCTTGCCTTCAGGAAGCTTGCATTCTATGTCAAAAGAGTAAATATGAGGTAATCTGAGGAGGGCAAGAACACTAAGAATAGGGTGTTGGAGAAGCATCATGGAAAAGGTGACATCTGAGTTAAGATTTGAAGGAAGGTAAGAATTCGGAGCAATGGAGTTGAGTGATCCCACTCAAAAGCAGCATCCCCTATATTTTTATCTCTTATCCTGAGGTCACGAAGCTGAACCAAAGGCTATACTTGCATAGGGTGACTACCAGTATGACCACAGCATAGGGTAGGGAGGAGGATTCAGATGCCAGAGGAGTCACGGGAAGAAAAGGCACATTCAAACTGAGAATGAACTATAAATGTAAAAGGGGTCTGTCCGATGGAGTGACTTTTCTTACATCTCTACTATTGGAAATCCTTTTCAAGATAGATCTAGCTCAGATACACCCCTTTCAGGAAGCCCCAGCGATTCCCCCTCCAGCTAGAAATGAAATATTACTTTCCATCAAGACTTAGCTCAGATTTCACCACCTCCCTTTTTCCACTTTTATATGTACCATCTTCTTTCTATCCTGAATCATAATTGTGATTGTATTGTATGTTCCACAAGCTTATGGGGAGAGGGGTGGGTAGGAAGGGATGATAATTATGTTACTTGTTGTCTATGCTTGTCTGGCAAAATATAGACATTGATTTTTTGAATTGAGGGCATGATTTCTGATGATTGGTCTGTCTTATATTTGTAGAATACCTAAAAGTATTAATTCTTAATTGATTACTATATGAATAACCAGTGGCACTTTTGAATTAGGCAAATATACCCTCTGTGCTTGTTCCCCCTACAGTTAAATGTGGTATACTTAGGGAATAATAAATACATTTTAATAGTAATGTAACCAAATCATCAGGGGAATGTGTATTATGTATGTTTATACTCCAAAGCAAAAAAAAAAAAATGATTTATCATTAGATGCTGTTTGGAATTACCTATACTCTACCATTCTCTGTTCTTGAATATAGATAATTGAAAAATATCTTTAATTATAAGGAATGTAAAAAATTTTTAGACCTAAGCACTTAAATCCCATCTTTACATTTGGAATTCTCTCCCTCTTTTCCCAAACTAATGGGCTGGGCAGGGGGGTGCAGGTGAGTTGTTCCCAATAGGGAATAATTCATTAACTCCAGGTTCCTTGATGGAGCTAACACTACCTCCCACAAGGTTAGTCTAGTCAAGATACTTTGGGGCCACCAACAGAATAACCAGTTGCCAAAATAAATGTTTTCCATCAAGATTTCACACTTATACTTAATGAAATAGACATTTTCTGAACTGTGTCTTTAGAGCTAAGTTTTTCTTTAAGATTTGTAATGAAAATATTTCATGACCTGTTGACACATTCATATGGTGATTTTCAAAAGGCAGATTTCATTTGTAAAATGGACTTGGCAATAAGCTGAGATATCTGGGAAGTGGAACAAGGCTGTTGACAGGGAAAATTAGGGCTAGATCATAACTGACATTGTTTTGCAGCTGTGCCATTTTAAAGAGTTGACCAATGGGCCTAGGCCTACAGAGGCCTACAAATAATAGTGCTTAGCCTGGCAACTAGTGAGCATTCGTAATGTACAGGGAATTGCAAAGATAGCATCTGACAAGTAGATATAAAATTTTCTTGATTCCCTATAGATGATTGTTCTTAGCAAATGCCAATTGAGGAATGATACAATTGGGTTTAGGAGAATTAATATCTAACTAAACTTCTTCTGCCAATTTTAAAAAGGAAAAGAAAGAAAATCAAATCATGTTCTTTCTTCCTTTGCTGTTTATTTTTTAACGTATTCATACCTGTTCTCTTTAGTACTTGGCTAATAGAATCAGTCTAACACAGGTAAAATTCGTTGAAGCTTGTCATTTTTATTCTTTTTGGAGTACTTGCTGCTTTGTGCTGGTGAAAGTTGAGTTGACATGGAATTTTAGCATGTAAGATGGACACTACAGCTCTGACAGTAATTCCTTTTTTTTTTTGACAGGAATTCTTAATAAGAATTCATTCAGAGTAAAAGTCAGATTTGCAAAATTCGCATTGATCTCACCCTTGATTCTCAGATCTATATCTTGACTTCTCTCCATAACCATTTTCCCACTACTACTCTCAATATCAATGGCCAAAAAATACAAAAGGATCTGACCTCCAAAAATAGTTCAAGATTTTTTTCTCACGTAGTAATATATTCCCATGAATAACTAGCCAAACGCCCCTGGAAAGGGAAGAGATACTGACAAATTTCTTCTGAGTTCTAATTACATCTATTTAATAAGACTGGAATGATCAGTGGGAGAGGTAATATTTGAATTGGGCTTTGAAGGATGAGTAGCAATTGGACAGGTTAAAGAGGAAAAAAAACCACCAGATTGTGCTTTATGGTCTATGAACGTGATGGAACACTTGGGCTACAAGAAATGATCAAAGAGGTGGTTATAGAGGAAACTGGGAAGATTTGTATGAACTGATTCAAAATAGAGTGAACAGAACCAGGAGAACAATTCATATGATAATAATAGTATTAAAAAGGCAAATAATTTTGAAAGTCTTTCAGAACTCTGATCAATGCTGTGATGAGCCACAGTTCCAGAAGACTCCTGATCATATACACTTCATACCTCCTGACAGAGAGGTGATAGATTCAGAGTACAGACAGACACAATTGTTTTTTTGAACATGGCCGATTTGTGAGTTTGTTTTTGTTTTATTATGCATCAGTTTTGTCACAGTGGATAGAGTGCTAGACCTAGAGTTAGACCTCAGTTGAAACCCGGCCTCAGACACTTACTAATTGTGTGACTCTGGGCAAGTCTCTTAACTGCCATCTGCCCCAGTATCCTGAACTATAAAATGGGGCTAATAGTAGCGCATACCACAAAAAAGTGTGCTATAAATATTTTTGTACATATGGAGACCTTTTTGTCGATGACTGACTGCCTTGGGGTATATGCTGATGATTTGAATTTGTCAACTAAAGGTCACGGACATTGTAGTCACTTTATTTGCATAATTACAAATTGCTTTCCAAAATGGTTGTACTTATTCAAGGCTCCACCAACAATGCAACAATATGCCTATCTTTTTGTACTCTCCTCCCCCTACTGCCCAACAATCTGATGACATCTATGAACTCCATCTTAAAATGTTTCTAAATGCATAAAATAAAATACATAGGATTATAAAGGAAACCAATTTTATTGAAATAGTAATCAAAATATTATTAAAAAATAACACTGATCCTAGATTAAGACCCCCTGATATGCATAAGACCCCCTCTAGACCTGTTTAAGCATTACCAAAGGCAAATAATTATACTTCGCTATCTCAATGTCCTTAAATATAAATAGGGATTTAAAATATCAATACTATTTTTTTACAACTCCTCCAGAATTGATGATTTCATTTTTTCTTATTTTTGCCAATATTCTGGATAGGAAGTAAAACCTCCTGGTTGCTCTGATTTGCATATCTCTTATTATTACTGAGAATTTGGATAATTCTTTCGTATGGTTGATAATAGTTTACAATTTTTGAGAACTTTTTGTTTATTTCAATTATTTGACCACTTTACTATTAAGGGACAGCTTTTGGTCTCATCTGTTTCTTTCTGGTTACCTACAAATCTTAGATACCAAACCCTTGTTAAAGAAAATTGATACAAAAAATTCTTTCTCAGTTACTTTTCTTCTCATTGTGTATATATTTTTATAATTCATATTTTATACTATGACTCGAGGTCTGAAAGTGTCATCCCCCACCCCTGCAGTTCCTACATTTGTTCATTATTTCCTTTGATATTATATAGATTTTGTTCTTCCATGTGAGTTTTGTTACGATTGTGTTAAGTTCTGTAAAGGATTCCTTTGTTAGCAATGGTGGAGCAATCAGTGTAGTTTAGGCTTTATGCTCCTACTCAGAAAATAATATGCTTGGATTCTTTATGGACATGTTGGTGCCATGTTATGGAGAGCATTCAGCTCTAGGATAAGTAGTTTGTGCTTTTTTGGGTAGATGATGAAAAGCCATTAAGTGATTTTGAACAGAGGATTATCATGATCAACATGGTCATCAGATTTTTTTTTTTAATAGAACCATTGATTTAGAGCTGGAAGGGTTCTTAGACCTAATTTCAAAGATAAAGACATTGGGGCCCAGAGAGTTAGTGATTTGTCTAAGTTCATACAGGTATTAAGTGGCAGAGTCGATCTCAAACCCCACCTTTCTTGCTCCAAATCCAGAGTTCATTCCATTTGATCATATTGTCTCTTATGTTTGGGTTAAGATTAATCTGGAAGCAACTTTTAAAAATCCAGTTTTAAACAAACCAAAAAAAAAGGTTCATAGAAATTATAACTTCATTTTAGTAATAAGAAACTGAGGATTAGAGATGTTAAAGGAATTGCCTAAGGTCATAAAGGTAGGAAGTGACAGAGTCATGATTCTAGCCACTTAAGGTTTCACATTCCAAATGTTAATTTCTTTCCACTCTCTCATGATAGCTTTCTCCATTATCATACATGACATTAAGTTAGGCAGTGTGAAGCATACAGAAATATGTAAGACACAGTTTCTGCCTTTGTAGGAAGTTGTTCTCTAGGAAAGGATTGTTATATTATGCAAAAACTACAATATATGGGAATATACCATAAGTTCCATGTAATTTGCATGCCTCCAAAGATATGCGTAAAATTTCCCAAGTTCAAAGCATTATATAAATGTCAGTTTGTTGTTGTTGGTATTGTTATTGTCAGAGATAATAATTGTTTTATGAATTCAGAAGGAGGAAATATAATTTTTGTTTCAGATGATCAGGGAAGGAATCATGGAAGAAGACAAAAATGAATTGTATTTTGAAGGATGAGTAAGAGCCGATTGGCAAAGAGCCAAGGAGTATATTCAGGACTGGTGATAGAGCAGGGGGAAAAAGATGAAGGTAGAAGAAGCCCGGGGTGTTATTTATAAGACAAAAAATAGGTCAGTTGTTTGGATCAATGCATTTGAGTGGAGACAGGTAATCCTGGGAGAGAATGTAGGAAATAGATTGTGGAAAAACTGTAGATAAGGAGTTTGTACTTTGATTGGTAGATGATGGAGTGATCAAAGATTTTTGAGCATGGGGTTATGTGGAATTGAGGGAAGGAGTAACAAAACTGGAAACACAGTGAGACATGTGGTTTAGAGCATAGACATGAATTATAATCCCGTATCAAGCATAAACTAATTTTGTGACTGGGCAAATTGCATTTATCTGAGCCTTCTTCATCTGTAAAATGCAATTAATAATACCACCTACTTCCTAAGGTTGTTTTGAGGAGCAAATGAGATAAGATGTAAAATGCTTTGGAAACCTTAAAGCATGATATCAACATTAGGTATTGTTTATTATAATAGTAACAATTATTGTTACCATCATTATCATCATCATCATCATCGTCATTATAGTGGAGGGAGTGGAGATTTGTCAGAATAGCCAGTACTCTATCCTCTGCATCACCTAGCTGCCTCTTATGGAGTTTCCCACCTTATGGTCACCTGGGAAAATTTCAGAAATAGTACCTGAATCTATGTTTCACAATGTATTTTCAAATACAATATATTATTTGTTTGTCACAAGAACTCAGCAAATCAGGTAGTACAAATATTGTCTGTACCATAGGATTTAGAGATGAAAGAGACTATTGGTAAATTAAGGCCCAAAGTGGTTTGCTAACCTGGTTTTGATTCAGTGCCTGATGTTAAATCTACTGTTCTTTTTCCATTATATCATTCTGTAAAAAAAAAAAAAAAAAAAAAAAAGAAATAGTAATGATATTTTTTTCATTGACCTGTTTATTTACTGTTAGTTTACAAGATTTAGTTCCATAATCCCTTGAATTTCAAATTTTCTGCCCTCACTTCCCCCACCCCCATGGTGGCATCCAATCAGGTATAGGATCTGCAGATACTTTCACATTATAACATAGTCTGGTTGTATAAAAAGGTTGGAACCAATGGAGTGAACAACTGGGAAAAAAAAAGAAAACCAAACATGAAAAAGGATGATAGCATGTATTTCTTCAGGCCCCATTTAAACTCAGACCTTTCTAGATCTTTCTCTGAATGTAGATATCTCCTTCCATCCTGAGACTTGTAGAGTTGTCTTATAGCTGTGTGTTGCTGAGAAGAGTTCAATTTATCAAGGTTGGTTGTCACACATACGATGTGTCTATGATTGTGCACACGTTTTTCCTGGTTCTGCTCTTCTCACTTAGCATCAATTTGTATAAGCCTCTCCAGGTACACATGAAGTCCATCTCCTCCACATTTCTTATAGCACAATAGTATTCCATTACATTCATATACCACGACTTGTTCAGCCATTCCCCATTTGATGAGCATCCCTTAAATTTCCAGTTTTTTGCCACCACAAAGAGAGCTGCAATAAATATTTTTGTACATATGGGTCCTTTTCACATTTCTATGATCTCTTTAGGATACAACCCCAGAAGTGGTATTATTGGGTCAAAGGGTATGTAATTATTTATAGCCCTTTGGACATAGTTCCAGATTGCTCTCCAGAATGGTTGTATCAGTTCACAGCTCCATCAACAATGCATTAGTGTTCCAATTTTTCCACATCCTTTTCAGCACTTGTCATTTTCCTGTTTTGTCATCTTAGCCAATCTGACTGGTGAGACGTGGTACTTCAAAGTTGTTTTGATTCTTATTTCTCAAATCAATAGTGATTTAGAGCATTTTTCCATATACTTAAAGATATCTTTAATTTCTACCTCTCAGAATTGCCTGTTCATATCCTTTGACCATTTATCAGTTGGGGAATGACTTGTATTCTTATAGATTTTACTTAAT
>CM053590.1:84696161-84721472 GCA_028646515.1 Pseudochirops corinnae
AAGTCAGTGATTTCTATAATTTCTCATCTTTATATTTTTAGTCTTGAGTTTTAGAAGTTATTTTATTCCTGATCCAGCATCCTTTCTTCTTTATTACTTGTCATAAATAGTAGGTATTTAACAAATGTAAGTCTGATTAAATAATTCTTTTTAATGCTAGAGTAATGATATTTAAAGCCCTCCATAGTTTGGCAACACTTTTCTCTCAGTCTCATTTGGCACTACTTTTCTTTATGCACTTCAAATTCTAGCCGAATTATTCTCCTATCTGTCCTCTGAATGAATCATGTATTCTCCCCCCTCTCTTTCTGCTTACATAGCACCGTAAGCTAGGAATGTTCTCTCTCTGCCTCTTTGTAGAATTCCTATCCATAATTTAAAGTCCAACTAAAATATTACTTCTTCCAGTAAGCTTTTCTTGATCCCTAGGCACCTGAGTGGTGTGGTGCTGTACTGTGCTCTCCTGGAGAGCAGGTGTTTCACTCTCTTACTGTATTCCCTCCTTTGTGTGCAAGCGACTTTTTCTTCCCTTAAGTGTGACTTTGCTAGTTATTTCCTTTTTGTACTTAGGTGCCTGAATATTTTTAAATTTGTTGCTCAGATCAGAAAAAAATATCCATGCACCTAACAGTGTCTGTTATGTGCTAGGCACTTTACTGTGCTAAGCACCATACAAATATTATTTAATCCTCACAAGAACCCTGCAAGGTAGATGCTGTTATCCTCATTTTTACAACTGAGGAAACTGAAATAAACAGCATAAGGGACTTTTCCAGGGTCACAAAGCTAGTAAGTATCTGATGTTGAATTTGAACTCAGATCTTCCTGGACTCCAGGTCTACTCACTGAACGTCCTGGCTACCACAGAACTTTCAAATAAAATCCTTTTTAATACAAAAAAAAATAAAATAAAATTAGCTACCACTAAATTTTATAATTTTAATACTTCTTAACTTGTTTATCAGTTATTTCTCTCTATATCCCAAACCTAAAAAGTAAGTGGGTTAGACAAAATAGTCTCTCATCACCCATTTTGCCTTTTCCCTTTTGCAATAAATACTGTTTTTTCAATACAAATGATTATAAATTTTTCCGGACCTAATTATGTTCTGCGCAGTTCTTAAACCATGATGATGACAAATTATTGGGTTGGGTAAATTATTATGTTCATTCATGACACTAGGGCACTGTAGACTACGTAGTGAAGTCTTGTCACAAGTTAGTTAAGACATTGTCTCCAATCGTTTCTTATTTTATGATATCTGGATGACAAAAATTTCCACCCCACACAGAGGAATATTGCTGAAAAAACTGGAGGAGGGAGAGGTGAGGACAATTTCCTCATTCACCTTAAAATGTCTACATTGATAAATCTCGTTAAAATTTCCAACATCAACTGTTCCCTTCTCTCTTAATTACCAAAAGATTCACGTTTTATTGCTTGAGTTTCCTTTCTTTTTTTTTTTTTTTTGCTTTCTCTCCCTGCTTTTTCTTCTACCCTTTCTCACAGGAAGAAGTAGCCCTATCCCTTTCCCAAGTTAAGCCCTACGTGCCTATATTCTGCATCCCAATCCTTCCTGCCTATCCTTGATCTCGTTCCATTAATTTTCCATCTCCTTGTTCACTTTTCAGTTTCACTTTCCATAAACACATTCAGGTCACTTCTCTCCACAAAAAAAAAAAAAAATCCTGATAATTCTCCAAGTTGACTTTGTAACTCCCTCAGTTTCGTACATCTTGATTTTTCAAGGTGCTAGCAAACCACGTTGAGGGAGAACATTCATTAGGTAATTGGAAATGATATGCTGAATTTCAAGAGAAAGTTGTGTGCTAAGAATATAGATTGGGAGTCATCTGTATTTTAGGAGATATTAGACTAAGGTAGATGACTGCCAATTCAGACGGTAAATTTCTTAAAGCCAGAGAATGTGCATTTTTAATCTGTTGTCTCCCAAATCCCCAGGTCTCATAATGTAATATTTTTTTCTTACTGAATATGGTGACTTTATTGATGGTGCATAATGAAGGACTCTATGCTTCTCCTACTCACTGCTGGGATACCTTGGGACAGGAACCAGGAAAGGCATATGGGATCCTCAGGATAAGAAGATAGGTTAAGGATATAGGCTGTCACTTTTTTGGATGGGGATGAAGATCCATGGTTTTCCACTTTACTCCTTAGAAGCCATGTACACCATGAGATCTACTACATGCTCATAGCTGTAATCACTGTCATAATAGGCAATGAACGTGACAAAATGGCCATTGAGGGTAATACCAGGATCATCATTGAAGGCAAAAGAGTGGGTGTTGCTATTAATTAACATCACAGAATACAACTTGGACCTCTGTGGAGCCCAAGATGTCCTTCAAAGGCTCCTCTGATGTTCGTTTCACTACTTTCTTGATATCATATTTAGTAAGTTTCTCCAGGCAGCGTATTAGATTCACAACCGATACACTGGGAGTAAGAACATGGAAGGCTCATGCCTGTGACCTTTCTGTTCAGCTCGGGGATGATCTTGCCCTCAGCACCAGTGAGAGCACGGATGATGTTTTGTGCAGCGCCATATCCATAATGCCACAACTTGCCAGAGAGGTGGTCCTCTGTCTTTAACAGTTATGCAATGACCTGCACTCATGATTCCCCATAATGTCAAAATTGTCATAAATGATCTTGGCCAGGAGGGAGCCAAGGAGTTGGTAGTGTGGGAGGCATTATTGACAATCACAAGGCAATTCTTATTTCTCACAGTTCACTTATATCATAAACATAGGGGCGTGAGGAGAAGGAGTAGAGATAAGAGTATGCTTAGCTCCACTTTTCCAATGAGCCCTGACCTTTTCCATGGTAGTAAAGGCACCAGTTGAATCTACTTCACACTCAGGTCTAGTATATCCACATTTAATATTGGTGGAATCATGCTCCTGGAAGATAATAATGGCTTTTCCAATCATCACCTGCTTTCCATTCTCAGCACTGACAGTACCCTCGAACTTACATAGATAGAATCATATTGAACAATATAAACTATGTAGGTGATGTCAAGGAAGTGGTCATTGATGGCCAGAATATGTATTCTACCTAAGATGAAAGCATCCCTGCTCATTGGGCAACTCATATTGCCAAAACCACTGACTCAGGCCTCCACCATCTTGTCTCAGGACTGTAGCTGGTACCAAGCTTGGGGGAAAAGCTAAGAGCCCATGTAAGAGTTTTTAATCAGAGGTGGACTGAATCTCCATTTCTAGGTAGAAATCTATTCTCCACTGAATTAATTGTGTATTAGGTTTTGTTTTCTTTTCCATTTTCCATAAGGCTTCAACTTTTGGTAAGATTAGTGATATAACTTCAGTTTGTCTTTCTTTCCCCTCACTCTACTTTTCTGTTTGTTATTCTGTTCCCATTTGTGGTTCACTCATCTCTCAAGGACATTTTGTCTTCTGCTTGTATGTTTGCTTAGGCTTTCTCATTAGAGCACAAGAGTAGAGGAGTGCAAGGCCTGCAGTCAAGAACCTGAGTTTAAACCTGACCTCAGATGTTTACTGGCTGTGTGACCCTGGGCAAGTCATTGAACCTCTATCTGCCTTAATTTCCTCATCTGTAAAATGAAGAAAATAGCACCTACCTCTCAGGGTTATTGTGAGGATTAGGTGAGATAACAATTGTAAAGTCCTTAGCACAATGCCTGGCACATAGAGCTATATAAATTTTAACTATTATTATAATTATTGTAGTCTTGTCTTATCTCTGAAATCCTTGTGATAGAAGTGAATCTTTCCTCCCTTCTACAATTGAAACTTACTTCACCTCTATCCCAGTGATTCTTCAGGGTCTTGCTGTGTGACCACTTATTGGGAATATTATAGAGAGGATTCTTGTTCGGATACAGGTTGGACCAAAAGGTGTTTGAATGTAGAGATTTTGTGATGGTTGGAGTGTCTGATTTGCCAGTGTCTGATGAAATACTTTACGTTAATTGTTTATATCCTTCACTAAAGTTATCTTCTGACGTCCCATTGCAGGCTAGAAGTGAACATGCATTCTTTAGAATCCTCAGTCTGTTTAGGCTGGCGAGTATTTATTTTAGGAGCATTTTATCTCAACTCCGTTTAAGGAATTTATAATGGTGAAATTTCAGGTAGTATGGCAAGCATATTGGGATGTTTTTTGGGAGGATAGGGAAGAAATTCATAATATCCCTCAAATCATTTCACATATGTGCCTGCTTCTAAGGCTTTCTATAACCAATAGTATTATAACAGGAAGTCTGCTATTAGCTATGGCTTTAGCATCTTGTTGTAGGTGAAGATCAATAAGAAAATTTAGTGGATCAGTAACTAAGTCTCCTGGTGATGGTGCAGGTCTGTAATAGATATTTTATACTGGATTTCATACTTTACAAATGGATAATGTAAAGTTCTAAGTCACCAAGACATCCTGAGGGAGATATAGAAGATGACATATGCCAGACAACTCAGAGAACAACTCCCCTTGGATCCTAGTGAAGATGGCCCAAGACCCAAGAGACTCTGGGAACCAAAACCCACAGACCTTGATACCGGCCTGGCTGTCAAAGTCATCTTCCAAGGAAAGAGCCCTTACAAACATTCACCCATTCAGTTGTCTCTATCAGCTGTAATCCCAACCTCCTCAGCAGTCAGAGCTACTGAGTAGCTGGAAAAAAAACAAAAAAACACCTTGTTCCCATAGACCTTGGCGTTGTCAAATGATTCAATATCAGAAATGGTTTATTTTTTTTTTTAATCAATGGAGACAACATTAAAGAAGATGCATTATCATCTACTTTGCCCCTTCACCCTTAGGATTGTTGGATGTTTCTATCCAAGTTGCTGTTGAATCCCCTATATATAATTTTCTTCCCCTATGTGCTTCTCTTGACCAGAGTGATTCTTGTCTTTTTGCTAATGTCCTTAGTACTTAGCACAGTATTTTGCACAGATTAAGTACTTAATAAATGTTTCTTTTCCCATTCACCCATTCTACTCAATACTTCTAATATACTTGGTGCTGAACTCCCTGAAACTCCGAAAGGTTAAGGGTCTTGCCCGCAGTTACCAATTTAATATGTTGCTGAGGTCACATTTGAATCCAGGGTTTCCAGACTCAAGTTCTAGCATTCTTTTTACTTCATGATGGGGAGTTGTTGTCTGACCTGTCTGGCAGATGCCATCTTCTATATTCTCCCTCAGGATGTCTTGATGACTTGATTCCAGGATGGGGAGAAGTCTAAGTAATACTTTTATTTCTCAATATTTAACTAGAATTCATAGTTCCAGCTCTAACCTTTCTAAAGTAAGATTGCCCCTGTGAAAGAAATCCATCATATCTAAATAGATTTTGCAGAAATAGTATCTGAGGATTTATTACAAAAGCAAAACATGTGGCACATCATTAAAATAGATTCAGCAGAGCATAGTAGAAGCTCTCACAATCCTGTTCCCTGCTGACTGTGTCTGTCACTAGTGTGAATATAAACCATCTGTGGTATTTTGGGGGTGACCCATTTCTTTATTTCAGTCTTATTCCCTAGGCTTATTGTTATTATTTTTTAAGTCCAGAGGCATAAACAATGCAAAGACCTTATTTCAGAACCTGGATCTACAAGGAATGTGATCAATGAAATGTCATTAACCTGGGACCCCTTGTCCATGCCTGTGTCTTCCTGGTCATGATTAAAGCCAATCTATCTCGAGAAATTGCAATCTCATTTCTGTCATCAGTTGTATCATTTGTTCACAGACTGAGCTTCCTTGATCCTTGATTTTCATTCCAACATCATTATTAATGTGATAGCATCTTGATGACATTTAAAAGTAGTATTTTGGGCAAGTTCCCTTCTCAGGACTATTTTCAGGATGTCAGAGGAGAATATCCTTCTGGTATCCTAACTTCAATTTCACAAAAATAAGAGCACAATTGATATTGTGAATAATCTCTCCTTTCTAGGAATGAAAGTGAGATGGATATACACATATGCATGTATGTATGCTGGCACAACCCAAACTTTACATACTTCAAGAGAGCATAGAGGAGCTGATTTAATGAATTGTGAGCATATGATCTATACAAACCAGTTGGCTTTCTTTTATCCTGTGTCTGTTTCTCTTTGTTGAACTCTGTGTTTTGTTTGGTTGGTTTAAGGTACATATATGTAATATTTGTATGGTAAAGTCATATCCATATAAGTTGGAAGATGTGTGATGAATGGCCCGTCCCTTCCTGTGATAATATCTTTATTGTTGCTGTATGTGTGGTATCATAAACCTGTTTAGAGTTCTTGGTGAAAATTTTTCTGTAGGTGGTATATGATTTATAACTCATCCAAGTGGATGAGGTCTTGTGGAGTTTCTGGTCTGAGAGGTTGATAAAATTATAGTATCTTGGTTTTGGAAAGGATATGAGAGGCCATCAAATATACCTCATACCTGAACAGTTGATAGGGGGAGGAAGAAGGTGCATCAACCTTTGTAGCAGAAGGGAACTGGGAGTTTGGCTGAGGTCATGCTAAGGAGAGGAGAGATTCAGAGTCTTCTCTGGATGCGACATGGTTACTTGCCATGTGGCAAGGTCAATTTGAGAAACTAGTTAGAAGGGGAATGAGGCTATTTAGCCCAGAAATTTGTGGAAACTCCTATGGTATGATTAAGGATATTTTTAAAAGAGACTTAAATTTTTTTTATTTTGACATTATGTTTTCTGTCCATTTGCTTTATTTCATTTCATTTTCCTAAGGTAATAGCAAATATTTTTGAGTAACTCAATCTCAGTCTTAGGGAGACTGAGGGGAAAGGGTAGGCACGTTCTTATTAAAAGTAAGTGAAAATTGATGGCAGTGGTAAAGAGAATAAAGGAGTCTTCTACCCCAGAAGCTCATGGCTGTTAGCTATTTGCTATGATTGTATAAGTAAAGCAAAGGAAAAATTACTCAAATTGTAGTAGGTACAGCCCATAGAGTGGATCTCTTTTTTATCCTTGTATGAAGTCCTAAAAAGGTCTTCAATAGACACTTGCTGGCTTCCAGATTATCAGAATTGCTTTGAACCTTGGAAAGCACTCCTACGCATAGATAATCCTGCCAATTTTTCCATTATTGTTCAAGGTATACATGAAGAAGTTAATTTCCTAAAAACTGTTTTTTACTAAAATGTTTTTTAAAGTTCTGATAGAAGCCATCATATTAGCCATCAGAGAAGATACGAAAATTTCAGCTTTCCAGTTCTTTTAGTCTGACAGTATTTTTGAAAAAAAATATCTTAACCATTGTAAGTAAAGGTCTTGATTTCTCACTGGAAGAGTTTATTTGGAAAATTTACATATGTGAATTTTGTCCCAAGGATTACCGAATTTATTAATAAGTACGATTTTACTTTATGTTCTACATAAAAAATTTTCAAGAGCTATAATTAATCTAAACATTATCTGAATAATACTTGATTACCTTGGAAAGTATTATGAATGTTTTGTTGGTGTATTTCAATCACATGCTTTTTTTCCTGTACAAAAAGCTCTTGTTCCCTCAATTTTCTGAGTGCTTTTTCAGGGTCAGGGTTCCCAGCTTATAACTGATGGGAATTTCCCCTCTCTGGAATGGGAAAACTATAAAGTTTGTGTTTGTTAAGGATACTAGGAATTCAGAAAAAGTAATTTGATTGTCTTTCTTCATTATTGTCTAATATAGGTAAGTATTATTCTTGAAATTCATTTTACAGTAACCAGTTATTGTTTGTTTTCTCAACTCCTAATTTCAGGTGTGATAGTAGTAAGGTAAGGAAATCACTTTTGAGCATGATGCTGCCTCTATCTTCATCATCAGCAGTCCAAATTTAATATATATCTAGATGTCTACATACTACCAAATTTCTTTTTCAGTACCTTTCCTCTTTGCTAATATGAGATAAATGAGATACAGTCCATAAGTAGAATTGTAGACCAGTGGGCCTATCAACCTCTGGTCAAATGGACCTTACCCAAAATTCCAGTATTGTTGAGGGTCATTCAGAATGATTGGGACCATAAATTCTGTTTGACCTGATCAACACAAACAAATCCCTACATAAGTGGGAATTAATTCTACCCCCTTTCAGAGTCATCAAAGCAAAAGCTTTTCAAGCCTGAATTCCTCAGAACTTCGATGCAATCCAGAATAGTTCAATTCAGTTCAGTTCAACAAACATTTATTATGAGTTTATCCTTTTGTTTATGCTGCTTAGCAGCATCAGAGGTAAAGTTAGCATTTGCATTGCAAAGAGCCTTCTTTTAAATGTGTTGACACTTGATTTAGTTTTGATGGCTTTAAATGAACTGGGCAGAGTCTGACAGATTATTCTCAGATAAACATACAAAAGGAAAGGTTTCTACTTTGGGGCTATGCCTAATGAAACTGAGCTCAGTTCAGTTTCAGAAACTTAAAAAAATTAGCCATGAATTATTCTAACCATTTTAGAAAGCAATTTGGAATCTTACTAAATGGCCAAAATGTCTATACCCTTTAACCCAAATATTTTACCCCTGACATATTCCCCAAAAGGGGTCAAAGACTCATGTATACTTTATGTGGTAGTAAAGAACTGGAAACAGATGCCCATCAATGAAGGCCATCAATGTGGCCAAAAATGAATTGTGGTACATGAATATAATGTCTAAGAAATGATGAATATGATGAATACAGAGAATTATGGGAAGAATTCAAAAACTGATGCAAAGTAAAATAAGCAGAACCTGGTACACAACATAGTTTATTGATAGACTGAGACCGGACATGTGATTTAATTGGTATAGGGATCTCCTAGATGAAGAAATTCCCTCTACCAGTATAGGTCCATCCCCTTTTCTGCAATGTTTGGTCTTTGATAGTTGTCTAGAACATTGAGAGGTTAAGTGACTTCTCTGTATCCCACAGCCAGTTTGCTTCAGAAGCCTTGCTTAACTCGGATCTTCCTGGTTCCACCAGCTTTCTAGCCACAGCACCTTCCCTCTCATAGCAAAGCATTTTGTTGTTGTTCAATCATTTCGGTAGTGCCCCACTTAAAAACTATTTAAGGTTTTCTTGGCAGAGATACTGGAGTGGTTTGTCATTTCCTTCTTCAGCTCATTTTACAAATGAGGAACTGAGGCAAATAGGGTTAAGTGACTTGCCTAAGGGTCACACAGTGTGTCTGAGGCTGGAATTGAATTCAGGAGGATTCTCAGACCAGAGCTTTATTCATTGTACCACTTTCCCTGTTCCATAGCAATGTATGTAGCAGTACAAATAGAAAGAACAACAAAATGAAACTAAAAACAGTGTAGTACAAATCACCAAGGTTGACAACTAAAAAAGAGAGAATATGCATCTCCTACCTTTCCTATCCTTCGTAACAGTGTATAGTTAGCATAAATAATGATAAATCAGCTATATCCTGTATCTATATTATACAGTTGGGACACTACAGGTATTTGTCAGACATATGTGGGACTGGTTAGTTTGCTTGAACTGCCTTTTTCCCTCTTATTTTTTAAAATATATTTGTAGCTAGAGATGATTTACTGAGTAAGAGAGTGGGAAGATTTATATTCAAAAAAAGAAGTTAATGTAAAAATTAAAAGATACCAATAAAATTATTTGAAGATAATCTATATATACATTTTATATATATATATATGTTTATGTACCCATATGTAGCTATCCCTATCTACTTATATGTGTATGTGTACGTATACATAATTTATAACTTCTAAAATATGAAAAACAAACATATTGATTACCTCTCCTACTTGTACAAAGCATAGACATTGGTTTCATTGGTATAAGGTAACTCTCAGGGAAGAAGCACTCTTAATGCTGATGAATACCTCCTCTGCAAGTTAGATTTACTTGGGTCATTGAAAGGTTTTGTTGCTTGTCAAAGATCCCACAGCCAGCGTAGGTCAAGGGCAGAACTTAGTTGTATTTTTTTTTTTTAGTTTTTTATTCTAAAGCCAGGTCTCTATGCACTATGCTACATACACATTATGAGAATTTATAGGGAAGTAAAGTCATCTCCAGGTAGGGTTTGAGTAGAACTTCCTGGAATAGTTAACATTTGAATAGAATCTTGAAGGATGTGTAGGATTTCAACAGAAGGGAATGGAGGAAAAGGTTTTACAGGCATAGACAGTGGCAGGGACAGCCTTGGAGTGCCCTGATCCTTTTTGGTTTATGTCTGAGATGTTAAGCATCTGCCTTAGATTCTAGAAAATGATAGCTCTGGAAGTCACTTGAAATTGATGAAAGTGTCACAGGTGAATTAGTTTGAGTTATCTGATCCAGGTAGTTTATTTTTCAAGGAGCCCAGATTCCAGATAACTTGTAGCTATTTGTTCTTGTATAGAGATATGTAAATATTCGATTCTGCTCAGGGAAGTTTGGAGGCTGTAGTTACTGAGGTAAGCTTGGGCGAATGTGCAGAATGTTATGATGAAATTCAGAGTAGAAATCTTTCCAAGTTTGTGGTAGTTGACAGCTCCTGGAGGCTCAAGAGTTTGCCAGTCAAAGGAAAAAAAATATTCCCAGGGGAACCTATAAAAGTGTTTTGTGGGATGACTGCTTGAGGCCAACATTCTCATCTGTTAGTAACCCGTAGTGATGTAATTAGATGAGGAATCAATCCTTCTGAAAGGGAAGAAAAAAAAAACAACTGTAGAAAAAGAAAACCATGATACAACCACTTGGGGAAGCAAAACTGGAATGAAATGCTCAAGTTCTTTAGAAATTCGAAGGGATATATATATATATATACATATATATATATATATACATACATATATATATATT
Source organism: Pseudochirops corinnae (assembly GCA_028646515.1). Classification (NCBI taxonomy): domain Eukaryota; kingdom Metazoa; phylum Chordata; class Mammalia; order Diprotodontia; family Pseudocheiridae; genus Pseudochirops; species Pseudochirops corinnae. The sequence goes on from CM053590.1 coordinate 84,706,979, forward strand.
TAGAATCTATTAGAACAGTAGAAGAGAAAAATCATCTAATCCTCTGAAGTATTAGTGATTTGGGGAATAAAAAGAAGAAAAAAAAGACCTAGCCTTAGCATTTTGAATTTTCAGATCATCTCACCTACTGCATGGAAATGTATAGTCCTGAGGGTGTTTAGAGATCCGTATGAGAAATTCACAAATTTAGTACATTCCCACAAATCGTGCAATAGAAAAGAGGCAGTTTGGTCTAGTGAGAAGATTTTTAGGAGTTGGTGGACCTGTGTCCAAGCTGCAACTCTTCTTGTCATCTTGAGCAGCCACTCACTTTAACCTCTTGGTGACTCAGTTTCCCCATGTATACAATAAGGAAGGTGGACTAGATGATTAACAGGGAAATACTTTAATCTGCATATGAATAATTATTTCTTTCCCTTCTTCCCAAATTACTTTCTATTTCTATTACATGTTGTGTACATATTTATAAATGTGCATGTTATTTCCCCGATAGAATTTAAGCTTCTGGAGAACAAATACTATTTGTTTTTTGTATCTATATATCTCTAGAGCACTAGCTCTCAACCTTTTTGGTCTCAGGACCCCTTTCCCCACTTAAAAATTGTGGAGAATGCCTCAAATGACTTTTATTTATGTGGTTATATCTATTAATATTCATCGCATAAGGAATTAAAACATCTTGGTTATGAAATGATTACAAAAATCATTTTAACTTTGCAAACCACCTCTAAGGCTCTTCACTTTGAGAACCACTTCCATAGAGCCTAGTCGCAGGGTCTGGTACAGAGTAGGGACCTAGTAAGTGTTCGCTGATTAACTTAGACACAAACTAGAAACTGTCCTCCACACAACTAAGATTGAAATTCTTCTAAAACAGTCTGATTGCGACAATCCCTTAGTGAAGAAAGCTTCAGGATTCTCTACTGTCTCTACTACTAAAATACAAACTAAACTTCTTTCTTTGGCATTTAAAACCCTTCACAATCTTCCTCCTACACACACTTCTAACTTTTTTCATTATTAACTTACTCCTACTCACTTGCTTATGTTCCAGATAAACTAGCATGTTTTCTGTTCCTTTTGCCTCCATAACTTTACCCTAAGCACCTGGTGATGCAGTGTATAGAATCCCTAAGCTGGACCTGGAGTCAGAATGATCTGAGTTCAAATCCAGCTTCAGATACTTACTGTGTGACACTGGGCAAGTCCCTTGACTTTTGTCTGCCTGGGATACTTCAGTTGAAAAATGGAAATAATAATAACACGTACCTGACAGGGCTGTTGTGTGGACTAAATCAGTTAATATGTATAAAGCACTTAGCACTGTAGCTAGCACATAATCAGCACCCTATGAATGTTAGCTTTGATTATTGTCTGACCTCCCTATCTTGAATACTCTTTCCCCTCGTATTCCCCTATCCTGACTGTGCTGGTGCAATAATAATTTTTTTCTGCCTTTTCCAAGAAAGCTTAATTAGTAGGAATAGCATTGGCTTTCTGTGACCCAGAGAAATGTAGAAAATATTATTTACCTCAAGGGCTGCTGTAAGGAAAATTTTGTGTAGCTCACTAAGTATCATAGAAATGTGAACTGTTATTAATAATATAACTCTAGAAATTGCATTCTACATCAAAAAAGTTGTAGAATCCCTTGATTTAACTAATGCAAATATTAGAAAATGAGAAGTATTAAGGAATTTGTTCTGGGATAGTGACATGACAATTACATAATGCAAAATAACAGGAAAGGTAGGAGTTTAACTAAGAAAATTTGTAACAGAATGTCTACCTGTTTGAAAGAAATATTGAGGATTATATTCAAATATTTTTCACTGGATTTTATACAAGGATAAAACTCAAAAAAGCAGCAATGTGGAAAAGTATTTTTCATTTCTCAGAAATATCGGTTGGTCTTAGAATTATATGGTATAGGCAATATGAGCCATTCTGATTTTTAAATAGTTCAGCATAATTAACTCTAGTGTAATAAATGTGAAATGAAAGGATAAAAAGGATAAACTAAGTTTAGTTATATTTTTGTCATCAAAAAATACTTGGATGTGTTTTTCTCTGAATATATTTTTCTTTCTGAAAGGTGTTTAAATTGTCCCTGACCGCAAGTGTAGATACAAGGTCTCATGATAGGGTTGAGTGCATATCATAAACATTACATATTTTTATACTGGAACCTTGTATTATATTTGAATCCATAGTAAAACATACACAAGCTATGATATAATGGGTTCTGCTGCCTTCAATCATCCAGATGTTTTGTCTATATCATTCCAAAATCTGGATGTGCTTACCTATCCATTATCCACAAACACATTAATTAGTGACATTTTAGCTGAGTCACAAGTAAATACCACTTTCAATGAACCATCGGTGATTTTTTTTTTCCTCCTTCCTTGCTCTTTTGACCAAACTGTCACTCACTAGTGACAGTTAGCACCTAGTTTGTTTATAGTTACCCCCTTTCACTCTGCTTGCCAAGAAATCCTCAGAAACCCAAATATTCCACCACCTCCTCTGCTTCAGGAAGTTTGGGGAGAGGGCAAGCTTTGCATCAGGCTGAATCGGAGAAGTCCATGCCAAGCGTGGGTCAGGTTGCAGGGAGGAGTTGAGCCAGGGGGACAGACTCCGAGAAACTGGACCACTTCCTAGTTCTTCGTGAGTCAGACCTTCCCAGTGTGGTCTCATTATTGTAATTATTATTATTTTGAAGTGAATTCCCCAAACATTAAACACACCCATTTTTGAATGTAAGAGTAAGAACATTCCAAAGCTCCTTATAAATGACTTGGATTATCCACTATATTAGATTTGTTCATATCTCTGTTCTTGTCCATTTGTGTGAATAATCAAGAGCTGACAGTATAGGCACATTCCAAAAGTTCATTTGTAAGTCAGTTATTTGAAACTTGGAATGCATTTTTTTTTCATAGAAACAATGTCATCAAGGGTGGTCAGGTTCCCAGGCCAGCCCACAAAAGCCTCTTTAACCCACTAGAGCTAAATTATAGTCTTAATTGTACAATAGGAACCAACCATCATTTGTAATTTAGTTTCTATGGGAAAATGCATTCTGAATTCCAATTGAAGATGCCAGACCTCTCCAGGGTCTTAGTGATGAGACTTACCGTTTTCTTGCTTCCCCTTCCTACAGACATAGGTCCTCAGGAGAGAATGGCACCAAGAGTGGGTTTTTCCTGAGAAAGGTGAAGTAGCAAAGGGGTTTTCAAAAGGGGGAAGGACAGGTGGGTATTTCTGCAAACCAGGGCTATTAGTGGATAGGATTGTGAGAGTACCGACAAAGGTGTTCTAAGGGCATGGACTCCCTTTGGCAGCAAAGGAACTCCATCCAAAGGGAAATAGGGGCATGGGGTGGGGGTGGTGACAGCTGTTCACACATAAAGGTCATTCTTAAGTTGGCTGTTCATAAATAGGGGATTGCCTGTATTTGGAAATATCTGGCTCTGTGAGCATCACTCACATATAGTCAACCAACAGAAAATAGATTTGTGTATTCGGGCTTATCTACTAGACAAGTACTTAATATTTCTATATGCTGCTGTAACTGCTGTAGTCTTACTAGGAAGCAATGTTGTAATATGAATATTAGGTCTTGATTTAACATCTCTGATCCTTCTGCTTATTTAGACTATGATTGGGGAAGGTAGTTGTCACAGTGGATAGAGCACTGGGCCTGGAGTCAGGAAGACTCATCTTCCTCAATTCAAACTCAATTCATATCTGGCCTCAGATATTTAGAAACTGTGTGACTTTGGGCAAGTCATATTATAACATGTTGCTCATAAACACTAAACACTTCCCTCTTAGTGGCATGGATAGGACCATCTAAATGCATAAGGAACTTGTCTGGGGAGGGTGATGATGTTCCATTTTGTCTTTTTTTGTGTGTATTTCTAGGTTGCTCAAAAAAAAGTACTTTGAGGGACTAATATTTTCCATGCTTATTCAGATCCCACAGGTGAATTTGGTTCTAAAAATTATAGAAAACTTGAGTGACCACATTCTACTTACTTTAAGAAAACATGGAATCATATCATGAAAAATTAAACACTCAAATAATAATTGATTTTAACTGTGGCTTACGGTTTTAAGGTTTATAAAATACTTTCTTGTGACATGCTAATCTAAGTCTAACCATGCCAAGACTCTTTAGTCAGTAAACATCCCTGATTCCCTGTAACCTCTGGTATAAAATCAAAATTCCCTTCTTTGGCATTTAAAAAGCCTTTAGAGCAGGATAGAGTTTTACCTTTCTAATCTTCTCACTCTCATGTCTTTGTGTGTGCTCTGGGATCTAACCATCCTGGCCTCTTTACTGCTCTGCACATTTTAAATTTCTTCTTCTGCAGCTGTGAATTTGCATGAGCTTTTCCCAACTCGTGGAGTGTTCTCCCTCATCACCCCTGTCTCACCATCATCATTCCTGTCTCATGGAATCCCTGATTTCCTTCAAGGCTCAGGTCAAGGCTGCCTGTTAAAATGTAAGTTCCTGGTGGGCAGAGACTGCTTCATTTTTGTCCATCCTCACCCTCATCCTCCTTATCACCACTAACATTTATGTCTTTATATACAATATGGCCTCTCCTGTTTCAAGTGCCTGGAATGCACCTCATGCTTGCCTCTGCTTCTTAGAATGCCTAGGTTGATTCAAAGCTCAGCTCAAGTGCTCCATTCTACAAGTGACTCATCTCTCCAGCTCCCACCCTCAGTTGCATTCTAGTTGCTGTATTTCATTCTAGGTTTTTTTTTTTTCTGTATGTTTGTTTCCATGATAGAAGATATTTGGACTGATTGGTTTTTTTTTTATCTCTATCCTCAGCACCTAGATCACTGCCTGCATATTAGTAAGTACTTAATAAGTGCTTGTGGAAGAATTGATGCCGAAGTAGCTGGGTAGTTAAGAATGTTATTTTTATTGTTTATTTTTAATTTTATTCATCAACTCATTTAGCAGTCAAGAAGTTTTATGAATTACTGTATATAAAGGAGTGTGCTGGACACAGAGGGAGATAGGTTAAAAAGATATAACCCCTGATTTTGTAGCTGGGTGGCACAATGGATAGAGAGTGGGGCCTGGAGTCAGGGAGACTCATCTTCCTAAGTTCAAATCTAGCTCCAGATGTTAGTATCTATGTGACTGGGGGCAAGTCACTTAACCCTTCTAGCCTGAGTTTCCTAATCTGTAAAATGAACTGGAAAAGGAAATGTCAAACTACTATAGTATCTTTGCCGGGAGAACTCCAAATGGAATCATGAAGACTCAGATGTGACTGAAAGCAATACAACAAGCCCCTGATCCAGGGGTGTACTGAAGCCACATGGGGCTCCTGAGAGCCAAATATTAAATTTTCAATAAGAGCATTTATATGTCAGAAATAGGCATAGTAGCTCAGGGTCTGATTTGTTGTTGTATTGTTTGTCTAGAGTAAAAAGTGATGGAGAATATGTTAACAATACAGTTTAAACTTAAGTGTTATGTATACTTTTTTTTTTTTTGGAAAGCCAGTTGTTAAACATTTACTAGCACATTGATGCTGCTCTGATCTCATGGATCTGTAGTCTAGTGTGGGGAAAGGCACCATCAAAGATATCTAAAACAATTGTGTGGGACGAGTATTAGAAAAGAACAAAACCAAGTACTGGATGCAGAAAGAGTGTTAACTGATGGTAGAAGGTGGGGGTGGGGGGAGTACATTAGAAGGAATGTCTTCATAGAGGATTTCTTCAGCTAAAAATAAATAAAAATCTGCACAATATTTTGCAATAGAAAGAACATTGGATTTAGAATCAGAAACCCTGGACTTGAATCTTCATTGTGACATTGGTTTAGTCACTTCTCCTCTATAGATATCAGATTTGTCTTCAATGTAGTGAGTTTGGAGTAGGTGATTCCTAAGATCTCTTCCATCTCTAGAACGATGGCTGTACATGTAAAGCATTTTTGTAAGTATAAAACACTATGTAAATGTCTGCCATTAATATTATTGTTATAAAAGTATAAGTAGTAGCAAGTTAGGCATGGCAGCATCAGTGGTACTTCTTTATTTTCTACCATTATATACCATCTTCATTGCGGTTGTTTAGTCATTTCAGTTATGTCTGATATTTTATGACCTTATTCGGGGTTTTCTTACCAAAGATACTGGAGTAGTTTGTCATTTCCTTTTCTAGCTTATTTTATAGATGAGGAAGCTGAGGCAAACAGGGTTATGTGACTTGACCAGGGTCACGCAGCTTCTATATGTTTGAGGCCAGACACCATCCTTAGGTTGAGTAATATCTTTTTAAAAATTTTATTCTGAACTTGAAAAGTAACAAAAGGATTTCCATACCATAGTAGAATAGGGGGAAAAATATGGTTGTATGCAAAACTATTACATATGACTTTCTTTTTTCCCCCCTTTTTTCTTTCTTCCCCCATACACTCTGGAGATGGCTACCATTAGACATGAATATATATATATATATATATATATATATATATATGTATATGTATATATATATATGTATGTACATGTATGTATTGTGTATATATACATACACATATATAGACACATAATATATGTATATATACACACATGCACATGCATATAAAATCATTCTATATATACTTTTATTTATCAATTGTTTCTCTGAATATATATAGAGCTTTCATTCATAGGTCCTTTGTAGTTAATTTGGGTATTTATAATAGTCAAAATGATTTGGTCACTCAAAGTTGTTCTTAAAATTGATGAAAACTATGAACACACTTTTCAGAAGTGCAGACTCAGTTCCATCTGTTCTCTTCAAAGTATGTTTATCATCATATTTGTGTTACGTTCCTGCCAGGTATTCTGCTAGCAGTTACTCATTCTCATCTGTTTATCTCCTACTCATGTGGGTAGAGATATAATTAGGAATCCTTTCATCTTGGGAAAATATTTAGGGGTGGTGGTAGTAATAAGGAAGTTCAGCAAGGCAGACATTTAGGAAAGGGGGAAGGAAAGTGGCATCAACAATAGCCTTCTAGTCTAGACTTGTTTCTGGAAAGATGGTGTAACCATGATCCATCACTGATTCACAGTGGGCATGGGGTAAAAGTGATACCTTGGAAAGGAGTACTATGGCTATAGGGCTGCAAGGGTGGGGTAAAACAAGAGAGTGAGAACTAATGAAAAGTATGAAACCTGGGCTGGAAACTACCCACACTCTAAATGTCAGTGCCCTAGGACAAAGCCCTAAAGTCATTATTCAAGTTTTTGCTCTTCCTTGATATATTTGTGAAAGCTGTCTCCTAGCTTTGAGTATATTCCCTCCTCTTTTCTACTTGTTGAAATTTTTCTTTTCTTTTGAGGATCATATTAGATACTATTTTCTGCCATGGAGATTTTCTTCTTCCTTTAGTAGAAAATGTTTTCTGACCTACTCCAATTTTCAGCAGTATCTCCTCTCTGTCCTAATAACACTGTGTCTCATATTTTATTTATTTGTGTGTGTATCAATATATCCATATCTATATAATCCCTCTCCAATATCATGGTAGAATGTAAGCCCTCTGAGGACAAGGATTATGTAACCTCTTTGAAATAATTTCCATGTTCCTCTTCATGCTTTGCACAAAGCATGGTTTAATAACGCTGTGTTGATTGATTTGAATTGCAGGTATAGTACATGGAATGAGTATTTTTGTTCCTCAGGAGCATTTAAAAGTGTATATGATCTCATTATATTTGGATGGATCAAAATTTTCCTTTAAGCTATAGATAATATAAATATACACCTATACAATGAATAAGTATAACAGTTACTTGAATGAACTAGCATTTACTTAATATGTTAGCATACTTTATATGTTAATATATCATGCCTCCTATATATATATATATATATACATATATATATACATATATATATGAAATATATCTAGATCATATTTCTCTGTTAGTTTTCCCCATTCCTAAATAAGTTGAAATAATGATTTTTAAATAACCACCAAAGAAAGAGGCAGCAGGGAGTCTTAACTATATAGTTCATCTCTATTTTACCTGTGACTATATCTGACTTTTGTATCACATACTAAAACATGCTTAACTCCTAGGTGACTTCCATATTTTAGGCCATTGACCATATAGGTGGTCAATAAGATGGTGAGATTAGTGTTGTGGCTTTAGATCTGAAATATCCTTGATTTTACAAGTTGAAGAAATATCATTTAAACCTGATTTGATATTTGAAATGTGTGTGTTAGGTACTATTGAACACAATCGGACATAATATAAGCTTTTGATTTTTAAAAATTAATTTATTTTTAGTTTTCAGCATTCACTTCCTTATGATTTTGATGTTTAAATTTTCTCCCCCCTCCCCAAGACAGCGTACAATCTGATATAGGCTCTACTTATACATTCATATTATATGTATTTTCACATTAGTCATGATGTGAAGAAGAATTAGAACTAATGGAAGGAACCACAAGAAAGATGAAAAAAAAAAACCCAAAGAAAAGGAGAGCAAATAGTATGCTTCCACGTGCATTCAGAGTCCAAAGTTCTTTCTCTGTATGTGGACAGCATTTTCCATCATGAGTCTTAGGTCCTTGCATTGCTGAAAAGAACTAAGTCTATCAAAGTCAGTCATTGCACAATGTGGCTGTTGCTGTGCAAAAGGCTTTTGTGTTTTTTGCATGTAATTTGTGTTGCTGTCATTGCCACCTGTAATATGGCTTTGAGAAAGTTTATTATTTATTTATTCATTTTTTCCCAGCAATGCCAGGAAAAACATTAGCATAATTTCAGATGAATTTCAGTGCTGATTCAAAGATATTGAAGAACATTGTTTTTCCGTAGGGGGAAAAAGAATCATTGAAATTTATTAGGTTCTTGTGGTTTCATTTCCCTCCCTCCCCTTCAGTTGTCTGTTGACATTTCAGCCAATAAAAAACACAGAAGCCAAACAAAAACAAAACAACCCACTCCCACCCCAAAATCAAACATTCTTTTTCTTAATTCCTTAAAACTACTGTCAATATTATTTAATAGCCAAAATTCATACTTTCATGAAATGGTGTTGTGAAGATGTTTTTCGTAATAGTTCATAGCACTATAACATTTCCTCACAAGGTCAGATGTAAGACTATTACACCTATTTTTACAAGAGTGTCAGTTGTGAGACTGTTATACCCATTTTACAAAAGATGACACTGAGGTTCATAAAGGTTAGATAATATATAGCAGAAGCATAGAACTTTAAGTTAAAAAATAAATTAGACCAGCCCTTTCCATTTACATATGAGAAGAGGAAAGTGCAGAGACTGAAATTTACCTAAAGTTATACAGCAAGTGGCAGTTTCTTTGTCTGTAAACACTGGCCTCCTTCTACCACACTACACTGGAATTGGCTGCTCCTGTGGTTGTCAAATCTTTCAAGCATGACAGTCCCTTTATTAATTTCCAAAATGTTGTGGAGCCCCAGGAAAACCAAAACTAAACTAAATGTACTGAAGCATGACCAGAACTCAGGTCTTCTTTATTCCAAGTCCAGTATTCTTTTCATCATACCGTCCAGCTGTTGTTTGTGCAAAGGATTGTGTTTATTTGTTCTACAGAAGGCTTATTTGTTAAATTATGTCATGATGAATATTTTATTGATTTTGATGCAGCTAGCTGGCACACTAGAAAAAACACTGAGGCTAGAGTGATGAAGACTTGAGTTCACATCCAACCTTAGACCCTTCTGGCCATGTGACCATGGACAAGTCACATAACGTCTGTCTACCTCAGTTTTGTCATTTGTAAAACAAGGATAATAAGAATAACACCTCCCTTCCAAGGTTGTTGTGAGGTTAAATGGAATGTTTGGTTAAGTGCTTTGCAAATCTTAAAACACTGCATTAAACACCAGCTATTACTAGAAATAATGATTCACTTAAAGATGTAACACTTACTTGAATTCATACTACTCTTCCATTGGGCTGGAACCAGCTACCTTAGTTTATATAATTATAACTTTGAATAGTAAGAATTTGAATACGTGTGACTATGTCAGGGGATTCATTATTTATCCTAATTAGGAAATAGCATCATCATCATCATCATCATCATCATTATGAATGCTAATGAAATAGTAGAAATGGCAATCATGGTAGGATTCAGGAACCATTTCCAAAAACTTTGCCATTTCTTAGGCATATTTGACCACATCATGAAAACCACTGATCTAGACTTGTAAAAAAGTTTTAATTTTAGCTAATTTGTATTTCTTCTAGTGAATTTAATTATAATCTGTCTGGACTTACTATGGTTGGTTCATGCAATACACATAGTCCTTTTAGACCAGCAATTTAGAAGATGGTTTCCACTGACAAGAACAGAAGAAACATTCTCTCTTTAGAAGGGTGATCTGTAAGCATTTCTTTACAATTCCTTAATATAAACATCGCGTAAGTAGTGGGTAATTTGTTGGCAAGGTATATTCATGTGGGATATAGAGAGCTAAAGGAGAGCTTGTAAAAAGAGACTTAGCTGAAAATATTAATCTGAACATAGCAAGATGTATGGAGTGTGCTATCTGCCCAAGAAGTGGAGTCTCCAGAATACTTTGTAATCTGTCCAGTCTCTAGTGAAATGAGAGAAAATGCACATTCACTCTTTTCTCTAAAGCTTTTACAGTTTTCCCAGAGAGTCCTCTTGATCCCTGCTTATAGTAGTGAATCACCAACCAGCATGCACCAACCTTTTCTTTTAAATTTAGATTTTAGAGGGAAGGAATTGCCAGGCTGAAATTGTAAAGGCTGTCCTGGGTGCTTTATATCTTTGTATTATTCTGCAAAACATCCTTGATTGAGGATCAGGGCAAAATCAATCTAATGGACAGGTTTATATGAAATGCATCATATGTACTTATCACTTCTTCTGGGGAGTACTAAAAATCCTAGCTTGGGTTTTTCTAAATTTCTTTTTTTGGGTAAAGCTGCAGATGAAAGTATTGCCTTTGCAAGTGATAGCCCAACAACTGACAAAATGCAAAATTTCCAGATAGAGACAGTAAAGGTCTTCAAGATAGTTTCATAGGAGAATTGGTTGAAGGTAAGAGGTTTTTGTTTTGTTTTGTTTTACCTCTGGAGAACAAAACTTAAAGGCAATATGTTAATCGTCACAAATTTAAAGATAGTTTTAGAAATTCAACCCAAAATAGTTCTAATGTTTATTTCTCTTTTTACAAAAAGAAAAAGAAAATCTAAATGCAAGGAGTCAAATATTTAAAGAAATCTCTGATGTGGAGGAAGCTCATTCTGTTTGGTCACGTTTAACAGTTAGGACCAGAAAATGGAAATTACAGGGAGGCAGGTTTTGATTCATTTTAAGTAAAAACTTTCTAACAATTAGAACCAAGAAATAAAATAGAATAGGTGGATTTTTAAGGTTGTGAATCTCTCTTCACTAAAGATCTTCTAGTGAATACTGGATAAGCATTTGTTGAGGATGTTATAATGGGAATTCTTCATTGGCTCTGAGTTGACCCAGTTAAATCCTGAGACTGTGATTTTGTGAAAACGATCATTGAAACTTCAATTCAATAAACATTTATTAAGTACTACTCTTTAAGAGGCAGCATGCTAGGTTCTAGGGGTAGAAAGAAAAAATAGAATTTGAAAAATAAGCATTACCTTCAGTAAGCTTACTTTCTGTTAGAGGGTATACACCCCCAAACTCCCATCCCCACCCCCACCCCCAGATAGATAAAGAAATAGGAGATCTTATTTTTGTGGAAGAAATAACTATTTCAGGTAAATATGGACTTTTACAGTGTGTGTGTGTGTGTGTGTGTGTGTGTATGTATGTATGTGTATACACATGCACACACACATAAATATAAAATAAGGAATAGATTGACAAGTCTGAGCCAAGCTAGCTAAACTTGATAGAATGAATAATATTTTACTATTAATAATAATGATTTAAATATAAGTATAGTGAATATAAATATCATGTATTATGACACTGTATATAATTAATTATAAATGCAATGAATAAGTATAATGATTTAAAAAAAAGATTTGTTACACAAGAGAAGTAGAAGTGTAGGTAAAATAGATTTATCCTTATAACTTTAAATCTTGGTATTTAGTGATCTTGATTATGTTTTCCTTACATGATATTGATGCAAAAAAGATTTTCTAGCTTATTGACAGCAAATTTAGTTTTGTTTCTTCCTTTCATACGCAAGATCTAGGGGGGGAGAAATTTTTTAGAATGGGATTAAAGACATTAAATAGTAAATGATTTAAGATACTTGATTTTGGGAGAAAAAGTTAAATATGCAGTTTTATTGTTCTTAAGGCGACTGGTAATTTTGCCTTCTGATACTGTGAAAATTTTCTTGACATTTTTATGAGCTGGTAACTCTGGGGCAAGTTGCTTAACCCCTCAGTGCCTTGCATAGCTCTCTTAAACTTTGAATTGCCATAGAAGATACTGTCTACATCTGTAGAGGGAGTCACTTGATTGGGGCAGCCCTTATACTGATGAAATCATGATTCCAGAAGAAAAAATAAAAACAATATTCTAGATTTTACTTCTCACTGGAAGTAAAAAAAAAAAGTCCTAATAATAAATGAAAATATCAAAATGAATAAGATATATAGAAATATGTTTAATATATGAGTTCTTTAAGTTTTAAGGAGCTGGCCTTTGGATCTGTCAATGAGAGAATGTTAACACCAGTTCCTTTTGTTTCTGCATCTTAGGTCTTTAGATCAATATTACCTATTGCAAAATCAAAGTTTTACTTAATATTATGTATAATGCAAGTTCAATGTTTGCACAAAATTCCATTTTGTTCTGGTGTCCTGGTCATTGTATTTCCTCATATCCGTTCTATACTTCCGCACTGTGGTATGTCAGTGAATGCTTTGTTTGTGGAGGTCAGGCCCTCTGAGCACATACTCTAGTAGCTATTTTCTAATTGGAAAATCTTTGTTTATGAATCATTGCATTGGACCCATGTGTCTGTAATCTGCTGACCAGTCTAGCTGAATTTAGAGGGATTCATCTCTTGGCTAGCAGGAAATTGATTTTTTGATTACAGAGATTATGTTTTGATAAGAGGAGTACTCATAGAGATGAAAATCCTCGAGCCTCAAAGTTTTGACATCCAGCCAGGTACCAATTAATGTTATTAATGAATTCACATGAAGCATTTCCATGTATTAGAATTCATATTATTTGAAATTATAATTATGTGAAATATGCAAATTGTTTCCATCTCAATGGAAACATGCAGTGCGAATTTGAGTAATGTGGCCATTTCAAGGGATTTCTTATTTGCAATACTTGGGACCAAAGTTGTATGAATAGGATTTTTACAGTTCAGTAAAATGTCCTAAGAGCATATATATAATACTTTGAAAATATTTATAAATGAGCCTATTTGGGTGAATGGAATTTTCTAGATAGAAATAATATGCATTCTGATAGTTTTTTGTTAAAACTTTAAAAACAGACATGTTAAAATCCTTCCACCTCAAACCATGAAAAACTACTAATTCTGAAGCAGATGGTTTTGTTGGACACATACATCATGAATAACAAAAGACTATATTGAAACTTTTCTGACTGTACATCTATCGTATCTAATTTTGTGAAAAACCAAAGAAATAATGCTTACCTCTCTGTATATCTTTTGCAAGAAAAATTCTAGCAAGAGAAACTATAGTCAATTGCTGGCTTTAAGTTTCTAACAAATTATTCTGCCATCCCCATGTGAGCTTCCAAATTGAAAAACTGCAGAGCTTGTAAGTTTAATGGGGATGCCTGCAATTTAGCTTTTTAGATTAGGCCTGCCTTTTACAAAATCAAAACTTTATAGATTTTACAAAATCTTGACAAAATCAAAACTACTCAGTCTTCAGTGTAATAGAGGGCTCTGTGTTTGCATGAGATGAGGCCTTCTTATTGGTGCCCTGTCCTGGATCTTCCTTATTTAAGAAAGAAAGGGAAGGCTGAATTTCTCATTTCCTTTCCAAATCTGTATGTATAGATTCATTGAGAATGTCACTCAGAAGTTAATTTTAATTCTCAGTTTCATATATAATCATGAATTAACCAGGTTCCTCCAGCAGTATTACATTGCTAGATTAAGATAACTTTGCTGCCTCACTATAGATAGACAAGTCATTGCTGATTATGTTTCTTCACTTATCTCCCTTTGTGTATAAACTCATTAACCCTGTTTCTATGCTCTTCTGCTTATGTTTTCACCAATGGAAATTATAGACATACCCCATATCCATATATATCCATGCATGTATCTTACACATCATTTATTCCTACATGCACATGTGTATTACATGTGTGTGCATAGTTGTGTATACTCTAAACATGTGTAAATATATGTGTTTATATATACATATGTATGCTGAATGAATGGATATTTATGTATATTCATATATACATGCATAAAAGTATACACAATGCATATA
>CM053590.1:84721972-84747430 GCA_028646515.1 Pseudochirops corinnae
TTATATATGCGTATGAACACATATCTGAGTATGCATATATATGTGTACATAGAGGGCACAGGATCAATTGAACAGGAAGGGACAGTACTCTAAAAGGTGAAATTCTGAGGTGGGAGAGGATTAGAATGAGAGGAGACAGGTAGAGACAGAATGGGGTTAATCATCTCATATAGAAGAGGATAGGGATAATTGTTACAATGGAGGGGAAGAACAGGGAGGCAAAAGAGAAAGGGTCAACCTTACTCTCATTGAACTTGGCTTAGGGAAGGAATGAAATAAACTCTAAACTGGGTATCTTGCCACATGGGAGAGTAGGGGGAATGGGGATGAGAGGTGGGATGATGGAGGGGAGGATAGGATGGTGGTGAGGGTTGCTGGAAGTACACACTTCTGTAAAGGGACAGGGACAGGGTAGAGAATAGAACAAGGTGGGGCATGATAGGAAGGAGGGACATATAATCAGTCTCTCAAAATATGTCCATTGTGGAGATGGTCTGTGTAACTATACATGTACAGTCTGTGTTCAGTTGCTTGTCTTTTTGGGGGTGGGTGATGAGGGAGGAAGGGAGGGAATCTAGAGCTTGAAGTTCTGTAATCAAATGTTAAAAAAAAATTTATATGTGTTATTAAAAAAAAAAAAAAAAGAAAAGTTACATGTAGTTTGTACCAAAGTCAGGACTGGATTCTGAATCTGTTGATATAATGTAGTAAGCAGTGGTTTTGTACTCAGAAGTGAGCTTGAAACCTCTGTTGTCCATCCTTTCCCAAATGTAACTTTTTATAAGTCTCTGAACTTCTCTGGGTGAAGTTTATTCATCTGTAAAATGATGGGACTGGACCACATGAGCTCTAAATTCTTTTCTGGCTCTAAATTTATGATCCTATATTAATTCTACAATAACCCATATTATCAAGTTGGAGTTTCCTAATTTCATATTTTAAAATTATACAAATCTCTTTATTTAGAAAAAATCTTTATCTAAAACATTTTGCTACTAAATCATCAAGTTTTGTTATTGCATATATTTAATAGACCTGGGATGAATGAATGAATATACTCATTTTTTCACTAAATTCTCCTTCAGAAAACATTAAAATATTAAAAATTAAATTAAAAAATACTTTATTCAGTCGGCTTTCTTTGGTGTTGGTGAGTTCTAGAAGAAAATGAAACACGATTCCTTCCCACAAGGTGAATCTAGTAAGCTTCAGATCTAAAGTGAGGGGGTTGAAATAGATGGACTTTACTGTGCCTTCTAATCCTAGTATTCTATAGCCTCCTTACTGACAGATAAATAAAATACAAATTAGAACCTGATAAATGGATGAGAAGAAAAAAAAAGTTGTGAGATAAGGTGAGGTAGAGATCCTTTGTGGAATAATCTGGGAAGTAATTATGGAAAACTTGGCATATGAACTGAGTCCCAAAGAATGGGTTAGATCCTAAGAGAAGGCATTTGGGGGAAGGCACACTATGTGTATAAAACTCTAGGAGCAATAGTGTGGAGGTAGGAAATTGTGGGTTATTGTTGAAGGAAAGTTAAGTTTCCAGACAACAGGATGTCTTAAACTTTTTCCACTTTCCACCCTTTCAGTGCTTCTTAAACTGTGGATTGCAACCTTTGTTTATGTAAGGGGCAGCTAGTTGGTGCAGTGGACTGGGCTCCAGGCCTGGAGTCAGAAAGACCTGAATTCAAATATGACTTGAGACACTTAGTATATGCAAGTTAACAAGTCGTTTAGTTCCCGTTTGCCTGGATAATAGAATGGTTTTCCATTTCCTTCTTCAACTGACTTTACAAAGAAGGATACTGAGGCAAACAGGATTAAGTGATTTGCCACTGAAGGTGACATGGGGAGTAAGCATCTCAGGCCCGATTTGATCCCCGGTTTTCCTGAGTCCAGGACCAGTATTCTATCCACTATGCTATCTAGCTGCCCCAAAGCTATTACACAATGAAAACTTTCAATTTAATTTGGGTTGTTATTTTTTTGTTTGCTTGCTTTTGGTCCAGCTTTGTTTTTGTTGTTCAGTCATTTCAGTTGTGTCCCCACTCTTTGTGACCCCATCTTTCTTGGCAAAGATACTACAGTGATGTGCCATTTCCTTCTCCAGGTCATTTTACAGATGAAACTGAGGCAAACAGGGTTAAGTGACTTGCCCAGGGTCACACAGCTAGTAAGTATCTGAGGCTCATGAAGATGGATCTTCTGGATTCCAAATCCAGGGCTCTATCCACTGTGCCACCTAGCTACCCTACTTACCATCCTTATTTCCTTTGTTTTACTCCCCCATCATGGAAAGCTGTCGGATCACCTAGCAATACTATCCCCTGTATTTTTAACTATCTTGAGAATCCACAGGTAGCAGTTCCTGTCTCCCT
The DNA here is from genome assembly GCA_028646515.1 of Pseudochirops corinnae. Taxonomy (NCBI): domain Eukaryota; kingdom Metazoa; phylum Chordata; class Mammalia; order Diprotodontia; family Pseudocheiridae; genus Pseudochirops; species Pseudochirops corinnae. The sequence continues at coordinate 84,724,357 of CM053590.1, forward strand.
CCTTCCCTGAACCCTTATATTCAATTGAGTTAAGCTTATTTTCAAGTACAGAACTTGGATTCTAACACAAGTTCATTTCAACTTCTGGGAATAGAATGGAGGAAAACAGACTGTATGTGTTTGTGCAAGTGCTCTTTCCAGTTCAATAGCTAATGCCTCATCACAGAAGGACTCGGGTGACTCAGTTTGCTTATATCTTGCCTAAAGGCCATGACCTAAGCTCCTTTTTGGTTCCAAGTTCTCCAGCTGTTCTTGATCCTCTTTGGAACTTATATGCCAGAAACCCTGGAAAGCAGCAGCCTTTTCATAAAAGCTGCTCTGACTTGGTGGTCAGATGTGAGCCATCTGTTGTAAGGAACCGCCCTTCTCAGATCCAGGCTTATTACTAGTAATAAAGGCCCTAAAGGTCAGAGCACTTATGAAGATGCTTCTAAGTTTGGGTTCTATCTGACAAGCAAAGGCAAATGCTTTTGTACATCTATCTGACCACACAGGGAGGCACCTGCAGTAACTGGACTCTTGCCAGAGCAATCCGGTATTTCTTTCAGTAGAAAGACAACTTCTTCATACAACTGCTAGAAATCTCAGAAGAAAAGCTTATCTCCCAAGTGGCCCTGGATCTCAGTGTTTAAATTTGTGATTATTTTCTTCTCTGGGATGGTCTTTTTTTCTTCTTTCCCAGGTTGCTTCTCTCTGCTCTAGATTAATTTACCTGAACCTCTGGACATGCAGTCAACTCTCCAATTCTAAGTATTTAGGTGACTTCCAGATTTATCTCAAAGCCTCATTGCTTTCTAGCAGACTCTTTAAACCTTATAGTTCAGAAGTCTCTAGCCAAAGCACTTCTATAAGTACCCCTCCCTTAAAAGAGTAAACATTTTCAAACCCATCATAGCTGCCCACCACCAAAATTAAAAATAGAACAAAAAACAAATCCACTTTCTTCCAGCTCAAGAGAGTTGGTCTCTCAGGTTCCTATTTCATAGTAATCATTTTCCCCCAGTACATTAAAAGAATAAGAATGGAATCTTTCCATACTCCTTCTGAAAGTTTATTGATCTTAGGCAAATAGCATTAAAAGCTATGCAATCAATATCCTTGAAGTGAAAATGGTTAATTAATGACCTTAACTTCTGAACTTTTCTTCCTGTTATTTTCCTAGAAAATTAGTCCTCTAGATTAACTCTAGAAAACATTCTCCAATTTTTGAAATTCTTTTCCTTAAGGTGTAGGTGTAGGTGTGTAGGTGTAGGTGACACCTCTTCCATGAAGTGGTCCCTAATATCCCCTGGTGAAAATAATCTTTCAAATCTTTCTAATGTAATCTTTCTAGTTCTGTTTTTTGCCCCCATCACATTCTACCTAGTATCATATTTATATGTGTCATATCCCTCTGATGGATTGTAAACTCCTTAGTCGGTAGGATTGTATTAGTCACTGGGGTTTACACATATAGATATTTAATAGACATCTGTATAATTGAATTCTTCTGTAATTGCATTGATTAAATATTTTTTTTGTTTATTTGAGAGTAAACTATGCATTGGATCTTAGTAAGTCAACCTCTCTGAACCCCAGTTTCCTCATCTGTAAAATGAAGGGGTTGGGCTAGAAGACATCTAAGGTCCCCTTTAGCTCCAAATCTAAGATTGTAGGATCCTAGGAATATCCTTAATATGGGAAGTTGCCCTTACTTTCTAAAGTTCCTCTACCTTTGTTTTTTCATGTTTATTTTATTTTTTATGTTTATTTTTTTGGTACCCATGGTGCACTTGGGACTCTGCATTACCTATTTTACTGATAGTGTTTAGACATGTTGGGTTTGTTAAATCCCTGCCTTTACTTCATTATATGTTTACTGAATGCATCTTATTGTCAAATTCCATAGAGAAATACGAAGACTATGATCAAGTTCCTGCCCTAATAGAGCTTATAGTTGTAGGGGAGATGGTGTGTATATAGTTAATTATAACACAGGGTGTAAAGTGAAAGTGTGTTAGGGGACAGTCAAAGGAGTTGTTATGAGAGTTCAGCCATAAAAGCCTCATTTTGGAATGGGCATATCAGGAAAAAAAAAAGATTCACTTAGAAGGTGGCATTTGTGCTAAATCATGATGGATAACTAAAAATTGGGCCGGCAAATTTGGAGAGTTATCTTTCAGAAACTTATACTCAAGTGGAAACAAAAGATAAAAGAAATACAAATGTGATATAAAATGAAATGGAAAGATTATATAAAATGCATAAAAATAAAAATTTCCTCACATAGTATTAATCCTTCTTAACCCCTTATTAACCAATTTAGGCTTTCAAAGAGTTACAGACAGTTCACTTTGGCTTTAGGTGGATAGACGTGCACAAAATTAGCATATCTGTTTTTGTAGTCCTTTTCAGCCATCAAATGGCCTTAACACATGTTAAACACTCTAATGACGCCTACTTCTACTTTGCGAGACTTAATCTATCTGCTCACATGTTGATTTTCTGACCATGTTATCACCACATAGGTGATAGCATAGGTGATGCTTTTATTTTAATGCTCTTGCCTTAAAAATTGTCTGGTCTTGAGTGCTTATTTGAATTTCATCAGGTAAACTTGGTAAATTATGGTACCAATTTGGAAAAATAGGCCAAAGCAAAATGATAGGTGTTTTAAACTGTCCTCATGGGTATCTGAACCACACACAATATTAATTTTAGAATGAGAACTAGGATTATTCTATAAACATAGAATTTGGATTCAAATTTCTTTTATCATTGAATGATAGGTTGGAAGGCACCTGTATAGGTCACAAAGTCAATCCTTGACCTATTGGCTTAAATGTATTTATATTTTTTTTCTTTTAAGATACTTAGGGAAGGAAAATTGGTAACAATTTCTATAGCATCTTTTCTGGGCTCCTTCTTTTCTAGGAGACTATACTGTCATGTTGGGTCACCAGAAGGCAGGTAGCTGCCCTTCTTTTCAAGATTTTATCATAAAGTGTCTCTGAAGGATTGAGTGTTCTAATACTATGGCTCATAAACCTCTATTCATTGTGCTCTCAGTATAAATTATGGTATTAATTAGCTTTTTATAAAGAGATATTTATTGAGAAGAGACAGCAATGACTGAAGTATAAAAACATCCCCTCCAAACCAAGGGAATGAATACTCTCCCACACACAAGATCACTGGAGAAAATATGCTTGAGTTTCTAGAATACATGGCAAATGGCGGGTAACTCACAGCTCCTGTTTTCTCAAAAGTCTTTTTCACCCTTTGTAGCATCCTCATGAAATTCCCTTTTGGTGTGTGTGTGTGTGTGTGTGTGTGTGTGTGTGTGTGTGTGTGTGACTGTCTGCTGGGCATCACCATGCTTTTGTAAAGTCCTGAAACTGCTTTTCCTGGTGTATCTAGATTGTCCTTGGCTACCAGTGCAGGTGCTTCCGTCAGCCACTGTTGTTCAGGGCATTGAAATGGATGCCTAAAAAAAAGTCCAAATCTCCCAACCATTCAAAGTTCACAGGGTCATCTTCTAACCAGTAGTGGGGCTGGAGACAGACAGAGATTGGATGGAGCTGTGCCTCTGGTTAGCTGGTCTGTTATTGGGATGTCAGATTTTGAACTGGTTTGCTGTTTTTGAGTCAAGCTCCATAGTATGTGGCTGATTCGTTTCAAATAACTACAAGACATTTCGTGCCAGGAATCATTTGTATACATTATGTGATACAAGTAATCCATTTACACCTTTGATTCTGTAACTCAATCAAAGAGGCACTATTACCTGCTAAAAAAATTAATATAGATAGTGTCTTTTAACTTATATTAATTGAAATTGAAGAATATGTGACACTAGTCTTACTTTTTAAAATAATTCACAAGTCCTTATTGAATATCCATGAGTGGGACATCAGATAAATTTTGAATAACTCCACTGTAACTTTAGTGCACACTTTGTTCCTTACCTTAATTTCATATAGTAAATGTATAGAGCCCTGTTTCCTATTTCCCCCCACCTCAGCCTTGTAGCTTTGTCTCCTTATCTTAGAAGCTAACATCATAAATTCTCTTCCTCAGATCACTAGACTGAGACAACAAGACCCATATACATTCACATCAATTTGCTTGACTTCAAAAAGCATTTTTTTGAGTTCTTGCCATATATGAGACACTGAGAGTTGGTTTGTGCAAAAATTATCCTTTATAGAACTGATATTTATTTTCTTCCTTTTCTTAAGACAACTATAAACCCCACCTCAAAAAAGTGATTATTTCATCATATCTCTGACCAAACTAGATGCTTGTGTTTTCTGACAGTAAATGACTGCTCTAAATTAATAAATAGCAAGAAATTCACCTATTTGGTGGTCTTTCTTTGTCAGTCTAAAAAGGCATAGTAGCTGTATGTTGTTTCCTGAATGATGACAAATGTGTCATTTCCCTGAAGAGATAGCAAAGAATTATCTTAATGTTCCTGGAAAATGTTGGTGTCTAATACCCTAAAATCAACCAGGAATATCTGAGTATCATGAAATTCTATTTTGCCACATTTTACTCTTAAGAAAAGTTTAAATTGTAAGACCTTTCCTAACATTGGCTTCTAGATAAAGAACCAATGACTGATTATTTTGAAATCAGATTACTCCAGATGTGCCAATGCCAAATTATTGGGAAAGAAAACATCAATTGAGCTAACATATAGAAGTAGAATTTTCCTTCATTAACAAGTTATGCAGACTTCATTCAATGTAATGGAAAAAGTGCCATGTAATGCAAGTTTATTTCCCCCAGGAAAGAAGAAAAAAAAATGTTAACCCTAGTTATAGTTGAGTATTTCAGCATGCAGATGTCAGGAAATTCTTAGCTAGATTGTGAATGTTGCCTGAGTTACTCTATTTTAATATGCATCAGACTTCTTTGGTACCAGGTTCCACTCCATTATTTAAAAATCCAGTGCATAAGGTAGCAAAACAATCTGAAAGAAAAGGAGTATAGCCCATTGATTGGGCAATTTCTGAATAAATTATGATATATAGCTGTATCTTTCCACTTGTATCTGTATCTGTCTCTATCTTATTTTATCTAAGGTAATATAATTTTGGGGGGCAGCTAGGTGATGCAATGGATAGAATACTAGTGGCTTATAATCAGGAAGACTCATCTTCTTGAGTTCAAATCTGGCCTCAGACACTTACTAGCTGGGTGACCCTGGGCAAGTGACTTAACCCTGTTTGCTTCAGCAACCTCATCTGTAAAATGAGTTGGAGAATGAAATGGCGAACCACTCCAGTATCTTTGCCAAAAAAATCCCAAATGGCCACGAAGGATCAGACATAACTGAAAGTGATTCAACAACAGTATCATTTTGTCATAAGAAATGATGACTATGAGGAACCATATAGATTGGTGTAGAGTTAAGAAAGCAGAATCAGGAGGATAACAAATATAATGTTAGACTAGCAAAAACTTTTTTAAAAAGCAGCCAATCATAGATTTAATGCAATGATCAATCTTTTCCCAGAGATAGATCATTAAATATACTTCCTTCTCCCAGTAAAAAAGGGTTAATAGATGCAGATTTTGTATATGCTTTCAGATAAGGATGCATTTTATTCCTCCTTATTAATTGTTTTTCTTTATTATAAATGCTGGGTCTGGGTGAAGGGGGTATTGGAAAATGCTCTAATAGTTTTTATAAAGCCATTTAAAAGTGAAATGAAAGTGTTGGACTGGATGATTTAAGTTCATTCCAACTTGCACAATTTATCAAATCAGAATATCCAGGCTAAGTTCTACCTGAGCCAATTATTGTCAGTCAAATTCAATGAATCTCTGCTTATTCCCATCTAAAATGGAGATAATAATACCTTTCCTATTTACCTCACAATATTGATATTAGGCTCACATAAAATGGTGGATGTGAAAAAAACCTTTATAAATGAAGGAATAAAGAAATGTAAGAGGTCCTACTCTTTTAATCTAGCATATTCCTGGCATCTCCACTTTTAAATTCTTTCATAGAAAATATTTAACATATTTTAGAAAGTACTGGCCTGCTTGTTTTTATTAAGCCTTTATCTACAATAACAGTTGACAAATTTTCTTCAGAGCATCTCCTTTGACATTTAAAAATAATCACAACTCACTTTATTTTATATGCAAGTAGATTTCATGCTCCTACCTGTAGAAAATTAAATTATTTTGATACTTTTGTCTTTATCACAGATATTTTAACACTCTATAGACTGAAACTTTCTTTGTGAAGAGATGAAACAAGGAAAAATATCTGATACATTAATAACGTATAATATGTCATACTAGAAATCAGGGGATGTCTTCCATGAAGAAGAAGGTATGTTTCAATCTCAGTTCTCCAGGATCTTCCTAAATTTTTCAATTATTAGTCATTATGCTTTCTTTTTTCAGGAATCTTTTGGTTGGCATTGTTGTAGTCATTATATACATTATTCTTTTGGTTTAATTTTGTCATTCTACATCTGATCTTTCCAATGGTCTGTTGCAGGAAGTAGTGAATTTCCTGTCCCCAAAGGCTCAAAACTTATAGGCTTTTAGAGTTTAGAAAGGGATAATTTAGTCTATTTCACATATTTTACAGATGGAAAAACTAAGGATCAGAGAAATGAAGGGACTTCCATAAAGTTAGAAACAGATCATGCCCAACAGGTCCTTGCAGACCTATGTGTACTTAGGACTTCCATTACAGATTGAAGAGGTAGAAAGAAGGGTAAGAATGTGTGGAAGACTATGAGTGTAGAATGGTATTAAACCATGGTTATAAAAACAAATAGCATTTTGTTTTTTGTTGCTTTCACTAATGGTTTATATAAAAATTTCATTCTGTTATCTCTTAATTGTCCAGTAAAGCTACATTCTAACAATCCCAGTGTGGTTTTTCTCCTCTGGAAAAGTTAAGTTTGTTCCTTGGTAGTTTAGGGGTGCTGGGAGAATTTTGCTTACCAGAGGAGCTCCAGATAGTGACTAATGACAATTACTTGAGGGCCCTTCTGCAGAGGCAAAGAGAGATCTTAGAAATGGAAGCGACAAACAGAGGAGATCTGGGATTCAACTGAACCTGATAACTTCTCATCCTCCCCTTCCACATTCAGTTTCCTTTCTAGTACTTACCTAACCAAAGGGTTGGTCTTGCTGTCAGCCAGTATGAATGAAATAACCTTGCTCCTCACAGTCTAAATTCCTATCCTTTCTTCAGGCACAAGGTAGGACAAAGAAGCAAGAAGAGGGGAATCTGTCCTTCCACATTCCCCCTCACTGTCCCATCCCTGATTTCTCTGTTCCGGTCATACTTATTTCTCTTATAATCTCTCCAGCCTAGAGTTTTTCTACTCTCAACCTTTCCTATATTATGAATTAATTTAATAGAAGCAGATAGAAAATCTATTTATATGCTCCTAGATGGAATGAAAATTATGAGAGATTAAACTTATCTATGGTTTCTTTAAATCTTATTGAAACTACCTATACTTCAAAGATCCCTTATTTTGGCTTATTAAGCACTGTATGATTTTTCTTTTGTGCTGTACAGGCATTGGCATTCTGTTTACTTCTTGAATTAAAATCAAAATAGAAGTTTGGATCACAAATGAATGTAAAATGTATTAAGGGAGAGAAACACATAAGGATATTTGAAGTCAACAAAGACTGACCCCCAAAGATAACTCATTGCAAGGAAAGAAAATTTTTTCTGCATGTCACTTCCTTTATCTTAAAGCTAGATCCCAAAAAAGTTCACTTCTGTTGCATAATTCTGTTATAAAGGACAAGATAAATTTGAAATATTCTCACTGTTGATTCTGAAGTACATCTGTCAGCCACACTGCAAAGTCTTAAGGAAAGCTTGTGATGTTACATAATATTTGAAACTGAGATTCCCATCTGAATTGCTACAAAAATAGAAATGGGGTCAGATTTTTACTATCAGAAAGCTCAACAGGCATCCCTATTACAATCCAAATTCTTAGTCCTTTAGTTTTTCCAAAGTGCTAAATTGTAATGTAATAAAACAACTGGCCATGTTGATGAGAAAGAAACAGCCACGTGAAAGCGGAGTGCCTACAGATGTGAGGAATCCTTGAAACTGGCCAGTGCTGATTTGCTGAGATACAACTACAGAAACATACTTAGATACTTGATATCCCCTTGGTATTCACAGGCATTTATGGAAACCCCCTTGTCCTCATCTTAAGAAAGCAAGTACTTTGGAGCTTTCTTCATTATGCTCCATACCAGCACCTGTATTCTCTCTTAAAAGGCTGCTTCTTATATCATTAGGAGGAGTGTAGACAGCAACAAAGCAAATATTATAGGCCAAAAGTTGAGCTAAAGCTGCACATTCATGATAGGAACAGAGTCAAACCTGGGGAATTAGCCTACAACAGGGGTGTGGAACTTGCAACCTCAAGGCCACATGTGGCCCTCTAGGCCCCTGAGTGTGACCCTTTGACTGAATCCAAACTTCACACAACAAATCCTGTTAAAAATGATTTGTTCTGTAAAACTTGGACCCTTTCAAAAGGCCTCAGCCGAGGACTTGTGGCCTTGAGGCCGCAGGTCCGCCACCCCTAGCTTACAATATGGCGACCAAATTGGAGTCAAATGTTGAGAATCAGGTGAAAACGAGTGTGGGCCCCTGTAGGTAATAACTGGTGAGAATTCAGATAGTCAAGCAAGTTGTAGAGGTCACCATGGTCCGTAAAGGTCAGATCACATAATACTTTCTAATCCAGGCAGACAGGTGTTGGGAACTCTGACACGGAGGATAAGTGGAGGCAGGCAGAAAACTTGACCTCGAGATCAGGTCAAACAGGTCAGAGGCAAGGGAAACTAGAATCAGGTGAGCACTGTAATAGAATTTTAGGCAGGTGGGGGTGGGGGAAGGAGCTAGTCTTTAATGATTGAGCACCAAGCTTTCCGCAGAAGCTCCCAAGAAAGGGTAGCAACTGGCAGAGAAACAGACACCCAGATCCAAGCACCCATGATAGCTACCTGGCTCAGAAAGAGAAATTTTACGTAGTTTCTGTTGAGGAAAGACCAATCTCAGCCCGGATTATATTGGCTTTAAGGGTGAGAAGCAGATTATTTGGAGTATATGGTGGAGGTGAAGTATGCATAGGTAAGGAAAGCTCCAACTTCTGACCGTCTTCATCAGTCTCCCTCTCTTTGTCTCTGTCTGTCTGTCTTTGCTTGTTTCTGTCTCTCTTACTTTGTCTCCCTGTCTCTGTCTCTCCCCTCCTTCACTCCATAGGCTTGTGAATTTTGTGAGAAGGTCTACCCAATACCTCTGAAACTGTATTTTTAGCCCCTTGGAAAATGTCAGCTTAACAACTGCTCCTCTTCACTCACAAAACTCCCTGAAGTTGATCTGTTTGGCTTCATTAATGAAAGAATTGGGAACATGTAATAATGATGATAACAATAATAATAACATTATAATAGCTTAATGGAAATGAGTTCACTATGGGCTTAGGCCTAATGCTTTTAAAGAGTCCAGTGACTTTAATGTGAACTGGGCATGTGTGAAGGAACAGAATAGCAGACTAACATCTTAAAGCAGTCATTTCAACTGGCAGAGTCTTTTTAAACTGTAGGTCCTAAAGCAAAGTTGTTAATACCAGAGGATAATATGGGGATCAGAGGGATTTACTTGAAAAGGAATACTAGAAAGGGCCAAGGCAGCAGAGGCTGAAGGTCTGAATCACTGGGAAAAGGAAAAAGCTGATGTATACAAATATGTCCAGAGGCATTCACTCATCTCCTGGAAAAGGCTATTTAAAAAAAAAAAATGTTGCAAAGCATAATCCAAAGACACTTTTAAAGTGTTCAAGGTCCAGGCCACCCTTGTTGGAATATGAGATCTTGAGAAAATTATATTAAATGGGAATTCCTCTTCTTACTAATTTTTTTATGCAGGTAATTTTGGTTAAAATAAACACCTAGGCTTGCCAACTTTTCTTGAAACCAGAATCTTTGTGTGAAAAGCAACAGTCCATTGGCAAAAGTCTTTCAGGGAGATGGGTTCAGCAGTGCTTTGGGGCATTCTGAGAAAGTTACTTCTGTAGAATAGAGACCTTGCAGGTTGATAATAGTTATGATTTTCATGCTGATGTTAATTGTGTTTTATCCTCAAATTCTTATTTGATGCTCCATAGCTTGGAATGCAGGATGATTGCCCTAGTTTGTTACACCCTAGGGAGGAGGTTGGGGTTGATGACTTCTAAGTTATTTTTCAGCTCTTGGATCATAAATTTCATTTGGGAGCTTTACCTAACAACTGTGATTTTTAAAATCCCCACAAGTGGTCATTTAGTCTTTGCTTGAAGATTTCCTGGGCTGGGTAACCTTTTGTGTTTTAAGGCAGCCCATTCCTTTTTGGAAACTATTGGTGAGAAAGGTCTTTCTTGGAGCTGCAGACTGTATCTTCTCTCTACTCTCTCTGTTTCTACTGTCTGTGGCAAAGTTTGTCTTTCTGTGTGCCTCTAATAATATATACTGAAAAATTACTAATAATTGGTCAAATTGCTCTTTTTCTTTCAAACTATAGTACCAGGTTAAATTTCCTTGGTGTACTTCCTTATACATAGAATGCCATTCCAAGGGAATAAGATATCTGAATTGATACTATCTGTAGAGGCCTTTAAGATAAAAATCTGAAGCCTGGGATCCCTTAACTTGTGTGTACCTGTGCATGCTAACAAATTATACTGAAATAGAGTAATATATGATATATTGAAAATAGCATGTGTTACTGCATATATCATATATTACTGTATTTCAAAATACTTGATTTCCTTTGTAATTCTACATATTTAGTTTATGCACTTAAATATTATTCTGACAAAGAGTCTATAGATTTTCCAGAATGTTGAAGGAATCCATCGTACAAAAAAGGTTAAGAACTCCTCCTCTGAGATAATAGAAAAGCCCTCTTCCTTCCTAGAGGAGAGGTGGGGGTACTATTAGGGCAGAATATTGTATATAGGGTCAGAGGCAGTGCTTATATGAGGTTTGGGGGTTTTTTTCCCTCAAAATAGAAGGTTCAATTAGGGTAGTGGGTGTGGTTTAGAGAATGAAAATGGCTATGATGGAAAGCATCAAAAAAAAACCTTTTTTTTCAAAAAAGGAAAAATATATTCACACATATATACGTGTATGTGTATATATGTATATGTGTGTCTGTGTGCAGACACATAAATGATGTCTGAGTAGCAGAGTCTTAGCTTTCATCATGCACTCTTAGGCGGCTCCTCTCAGAACCTCTTTTTAAAGAGAGTGCCTAGGCCAGTCATTTTTTATTTTCCATTAGTTTCACTCTTCTGGACTTCTCTGACATGCTTTCACATAGGGTACCTTTAGCCCTCCTCCCCTTCCCTTTTAGTGTTCTTTAATGTGATGTTTTTTCCCATTAGAGTGTAAGTTCCTTGAGGGCAGGGATTATCTTTTTACTTATATTTGTATCACTGGTACATAGGAAGTACTTCATAAATATTTTTTTCTTTGACCAATTAACTAATGTAGGTGTAGAGTCAGTCATGATTCTAAGAAGTGGTGATCACTATCTGGTAAGCAGAATTCGAAGGAATGCAAAGCCACCACTGAATTCTCATTAAACATAATATTGCGGGGTGGCTAGGAGGCACAGTAAATGGAGCACCAGACTTGGTGTCAGGAGGGCATGAGTTCAAATCCGACTTCAGACATTTAGCACAAAACTAGACATGTGACCCTGGGAAAGTCACTTAACCCCAATTCCTCTACCTTACCCCCTCCAAAAAAAGATAATACTGCCCTGATAGGGGTAAGAGTGCTATGTGAAAGTCTTGTCTTCTAAAACTCTTGGAGGACAAGAACCCCTCTCACAGACAGCATTACTTATAAAAATTCTCCTCAGTTCATAACACAGTGTTTGGAGCAACATAGTGCAGTGGTCAGTTGGATTGGAATACTTTCCATAGAGACTATAAGGATGAACCTGGACCTTGGGCTCTTCTGATAGATCACGTGTGCTCTTGCACCTTACTAAAGGGTATGTGTGACTAGTGGCTCCTTACTGGTATCTTGATTCAAGCAATGATGATTGGTAGTTAAGATAAGAAGACTGGGTAAGGGGAGAAAAGAAAAAAAAAACTCCCTCATTTCTAGGTGGCTTCTTTGTTGGAACATAGCCATAGCTAGTTATCCCTTGAACTTCTCTGTGATGGCTATAAGCCAACTCCCTGCTACAATAGTAATGAACAAATTTAATTTAATTATTATTATTATTTTAGCATCAAGCTTGTACTAGTTCAGATACATAGAGAAAAACCTATACTGTTTTCAAGACAGACACAGCCTGTCTTACACACCACTGATGTTTCCCAACCCTCATTATCAAGAGGTACTTATTCATATAGAGCCTAAATCCCATATTCTCAGGGTGGTGTTTAGCAATAGCTCATTGTCTATCTTTTTGCTATGAAATTCTAGTATCCAGGAAGATCTTTATTAAATAAAGCCTTTAGCCTTTTCCACTGTAGGTGAAATGCCTCTGGGTCCTTTAACTTTCAAGAAATATGACTTTTTTAAAAAAGTAGACATGAAGGATGCTTTACACATATGAGTTTTTTAGCTATTATGTGATGATGGGAAAACATTTAACCACATGTGATAGTTGTTCTCTCCATAATGATTCCTTAAAAATTATTTGACTGTGAGCTTCTTGAGATCGGAGATTTTTTTTCTTTATATCCACCACTGCTTATCACGCTGTTTGGCACATAGTATAGGTGGATAATAAATACTTACTGTTGATTTAAGAACACACTTGTGTTATTAGGTATAGTAGAGATATGGAAAGTTACTCTTTCTAAATCCTTGTTGTAGTTATCATTATTCCATCATATCCTTCTCATCCTTCTCCCTCTTTTTTTCAACGAGTACAATATCTGTCTTAGAATATTGATCTCCATTCCTAAAGACTATTGTTCTTTTTGGGGGGATGGGCAGTATGGAACTTTAATATTCAAACATGCTGGCCTCATAGCATAGTTCATCAACATTCTCAAATATCATGACCTGCACATAGACATGAGTATATATAGACACATTTACATTGATAAGTTTCTATACTACCTTAGCAATTTGTGTGAAGGATAATCACACCTTAGACCTCATCACCACTTAGAACTCTATCACCACTATGATGTTGAATTTTGAAGTTCCCCTCTGTAATTGAGCAGTCGAACTAATCCTATCCCTAAAGTGCACACACTAACCCCTAACCCTTCTGGGCATTTGCCTCCAATCCTTCCTTGATTCACCTTTCCATCATTCATGTGCTTCCATTCTTCAATTTGAAGTCATTCTCAACTTCCTTCTTTGGCTTAATCTTCAATCATCAAATGCAAGGAAAGGAAGTAAAAATAATTCTGATAATGTTTACTGCAGATTCATGATATCCAATTTCAATCACTGGTGGCCCTCCTTGTCCTACCCCTTCAGCCTTCCTGTGACCTAAGCATCCTTTTATTCTTCTCCAACTGCCTTTCTATCACCCTTTTGATGATGGCTGTTTCAAACTTTTTTTTCTATTCTTAATCACAAATACCACTCCATCCTTGCTGCCTTTAGGCAGATAGTTGCTATATTTTAATTTAATGGGAAAAGCTCTCCTCCTCTCCTTCAGACTTCAGTTTTCTTTATTAATCTCTATATGTCCATCCCCTCTCTTCAGTTTCTGAGGAAGAGGTAGCCTTTCTCCTTGATATGACCAACTATCTTGTGTCCTCCAAGAACTTGTACCTTTGATTCTCTTTCTCATCTTAATTTTCTCCTTCTGTACTACATTTTTCTCCACTGCCTATAAATATGCTCACCAACTGCACCTCTGCCATTATGAAAAACAACCACAACAACCTTAACTTGATCCTGACCCTTTTAATCCCCCCTTCACTGTCAGATTCCTAGAAAGAGTTGGCTTCACTTTGTTGCATTCTATGCCCCACTATTCATTTTCTTCTTATTTCCTTGCAGTCTGGCTTCTGACCATACCATTGTACAGAAATTGTTCTGACAAGTGCTAGTAACTATCTTTTACTACAAAATCTAATGGAGTTTTTGGCATTATTAACCATTGCTTCTTATTGAATTCTTCCATTGACTTCAGTGGCACCTGTATCCCGAGTATTAATTATAGCAACTCATGCATTGAGCCTTGACCTGTGATTTCCTTGGAATAGGCCACTTCTTCTACCAAGGCAGATTGGCATATTCCCTGCAAGGTCTAGCCTTGATGAATTTCCTAGAGCCCTTAGAAATAAATAATAAGCCCAAAGTCAAATAGCCAATATGTGTTAGCAGCAGGACTTCAACCTAGGTTCTCAAAGAGAAAGTTTGTTGAATTTTTATTATGTTAACTGAAAGTATTTTGTATATCTGGTTGTACCAATGTTACTATTTTGACCTAAATCACTTCATAGGACTCCTAGCACAGTGACACTTCAAAGACACTACGTTGTAGATTTTGATGAAATAAGTTAAATGCATACAAGGCAGCCTGTTGTAGTGGATAAAGAGGTATGGTCCAGAAGACATGGGTTCAAGCTATACTTTCTATATACACTAGTTTTGTGACTCTGGTTGAGTTACTCAATATTTCAGTGTCCCCAGGTGTATCTCTGATTATAAATTACAGAGCATATGTAAATCTGCATGATGGAGGAATTTCCTCCCATCCCTATGTGGAAGAAATCACAGATATTCAAAAAAGAAAAAGTAAACACATTGGGTTAGTCCATCAGCATATATGGATATGCACATAATATATTAATATACCCAACTCTAACGTTATATATTCACAGGACCTGGGCTGGTCCCTGAATTGAATAGGAGGAAGAGAGCTGACAGTGTCACAACCTCTTACCTCCTCCCCGTCCCCCATCAATATTCTATTCTTAGTTCTATATGGTTATGCTGAAAAAAAAAACCAACAGAATTATTGGTTACCCAAAAGAACATGTGGAAGATATAAGCAAGCTGCAGGACATTGAATGTTCAGTGCAGATATGTGCAAAAAAAATGATGTGAGTGAAGAGAAGACAGACATCACTAGGGGCATGAATGGATGGAAAAGAAGGTAGTCTGAACACAAATCACACTAATGAGGGATTACAGATGGACAGCCCAAGTGCCTCACTGATATCCATGAACTGCTAAAGGAACTAAAATGAGGCTACCAGCACATTAGGTCTGTCTAATGAATTACAGAAAGACAGACACAAGAATTGTACAGGATGAGAAGTTGTGTGAGAACTTGGAAGCCCTGCACACTTGGAGGAACTGCCCATGTCGATGAGATCACAGATCCATTGAAGCAATAATTAAGTTGAAATATGAGTTCAAATTGGTCACCTTCCAACACAGTGGGGTCTTTGAGTCCAGGAAATTAGTATTCTATGGTTCTTTGAAGAACAAAGCTGACTGTGCTGTCGTAATGTAACTGAGTGAGGTCATATTAACCAAGAATTTTAAAAATATATTTGGAGAATAAATTATTAATAGATTGAGTGAGATAATTGGTATGAAAGTGCTCATAATAAGCCCTATACAAATATTAGGTGATGGTATGTGTTATAAATAGGGACCAAAGTAAGGTTTCATTTTTTATTTTTTTAGATCTTGCTGCCATGGTACCAAAGCCAGCAGGGGGAGTACCACAATTTTTCCAAACTACATATGACATCTACAAGTTTCAATCCTAGCAGTTTATGTTGTAATCTTCAACAAATCATAGTGGACAGTTAAGATAGATCTCACCCAGTGCTGGCTTTCCCAGAAAGTAAAGTTCATTTTCTGGTCAAATACTCCTATTGCCTCATTAAATGACACCATTAACTCTTCTCCCTGTTGATTCTGGTTTTGGCACTGTTCTTGAGGACTAGGTATCTCTAACAGCCTCTCACATAATACATCATATAAAATAGACACTAAATAAATGTTTGTTGAATGAGTAAGTAATAATAATAGTTAATGTTTTATGGGACTTTATAAGGTTTTCAAAATGATTTACATTTGTTATCTCTTTTGATGCTCATAAAAACCTCTGTGAAGTCAAATCAATTATTAGTCTTCTTTCACATGTGGAGAAACTGAGGTTTAGGTAGAGTAAGTGACTTGCCAAAGGTTACACAGGTTGTAACTGTGAGAAGTGGGATTCGAGCCCAGGTCTTCTGAGTCCAAAACCATTGCTCTTTACTTTATCATGGTATCTCTATCCAATCCCAATTTTTGTGTAACCTTAGGCAGCTTATGTTTTTTTCTCTGGGAGTCGATTTCCTCATCTCTAAAATGAGGAGATTGAACTGGGTGTCCTTTCCAGCTTCAGCTCTATGGTACTACGAATTCATGTCTTAGTGAAATCTGTATATAGGGAGAGTCATAAGATCAAGACCAATTTTTCTCTTGCCTATTGCAAGTCTTATGATTTTCTTATTTGAGTACTTCTAAATCGGCAACATTTCATGTTATATATTTATATATCCTTCTACCTCACTTTCTGCAGCAGGTAAGTGGCACAGTGGATAGAGTGATGGGCCTGGAATCAGGAAGACCTGAGTTCAAATTCACTCTCAGACACCCACAGTGTGACCCTGGGCAAGTCACTTAACCCTGTTTGTCTCAGTTTCCTCATCTGTAAAATGAACTGCAGAAGGAAATGGCAAACCACTCCAATATCTCCACCAAGAAAACCCCAAGTGGAGTTATAAAGAGTCAGACACAGCTGAAAAGACTGGACAACAACAATCTCTCCCTTTTATGTACAAATTTAAAGGATCCACCTCAAATGGACTATCTGTGCCCAACCTGTGGATGAACAGCTGAGCTCATATTGGTCTGATCAGCCACAGTCAGACACACTGACTCTAGCATAGAGATGTCATTGTGGTTCTCTTTGAGAACAAAGGACAATAACCAACTGCCAGCATAGCTGCCACCTTATAAATGTTTGTCTATTGATTGACTTTAAGATTTGCAAAACATCTTAAAAAGTTAGTTTATCACAACAATAGACCTGGGAGCTAAGTGATATTAGTAGAGAGGAGTGAAGTGATTTATCCAGGGTGACATAATGGTGTGGTGTGTGTGTGTGTGTGTGCGCACATGTATATGTATGTGTATATGTATGTGTGTGTGGATATACATATATACACACACACATATATGTATATATACATAAACTATTCCTCTTGAGCATCACACAGATTGTTATGTATTGGGTTTATATAGT
Organism: Pseudochirops corinnae; assembly: GCA_028646515.1. NCBI lineage: Eukaryota > Metazoa > Chordata > Mammalia > Diprotodontia > Pseudocheiridae > Pseudochirops > Pseudochirops corinnae. Next base: position 84,741,638 of record CM053590.1, read on the forward strand.
CACTAGTCAACTGTGTGTGTACATTTCCCACCTACCTACCTCCAGAGTTTAAAAAACAAGGTTGCCCTTTAAGCACCTCTAAACACTGAATGTTTTCCTTAGAATATGTCTTCATTCAACTTCTTCCATTTTTGTTTCCCTTCTTAAAGCAAAGCTAAATTATCAGATTGTTATAAGCATGTCCTTCTAAAGGCTGAAGGATAAAAAATGCCAAGTAGTCACATACCATGAATGTAAGGAGTTTCAGTTATGCCAGTGTTTCAGTGGAACTCTGGGTGACAATTCCAGCTCTTTTAAATGAGCCAAGTATCTTTTTGACTTTGTTTACCCTCAAGTGTTTTTCTTCTCTTGGTAGGGATGCTACCAAGATTGGATGGGCTCCATCACATGCACATCTCTAGATATTCAACTTTGTTTCCATGTAGGATCTTAAAGCTATAATTATGGAGCTGGAGCTGGAAGTCCTAGAGGTCAAACTCCACACTTGACAGATGAGGAAATAGAAGCCCATGAGGGTCATGAGATTTGTCTGAGGTCCCACATTATGCATGTATGTGCATTTATGATATCTATGTGGGCAACTTCTTCCTTGATCCAGGGGTGGGGAACCTGTGGCCTCAAGGACATATGTGGTCCTCTAGGTCCTCAAGTCAGGCCCTTTGACTGAATTCAAAGGATTGTACTTAAGGACCTGGAGGACCACCTAGAGGCTGCAGCTTCCCCACCCCTGCAGGTTGGCCTGATTCATGCCCATGGAAACTCATTTCTAACTTGGTTTTACAGATTTGCCTGAGACCTTGAGGAGTTAAGTGACAGAGGTGAGATTTGCATGTAGGTCCATTGACTTTGGAGCCTAAATTCTATTCACTGTCCCACACCAAGGGCCCATCTAATCCAACTTCTTTATTTTGTGCATGAGGAAACCGACGCCAAGAGAATGACTTGTTCAAGGTTAGGAAAGGATCAAATGCCAGGTTGGAATCTGAATGTAAGAGCTCAGACTCCAGATCCAGCACTCACTTGCTCCAGTGCAATGGGCTTGCTCCTGTCAAACTTGTGAGGAGATGGGTTTGTGTGTGCCTGTGTGCAAGTGTGTGTACCTGTGTTGGAGGAAGAGGGGACAGCTGCCACTGTTGGGTTAGCTTGTTCAGTTGGGAACTTGCCAGCTGTCAGCAAACTTAATTAAATAGGTTTCTTAATGGTAGGTGCTGATTAACACAGAAGCATCCTTCTGACAAGCATAACTCCCTGACTGTTACCATTGGACCATAATAATATGGGATCGTAGAGTCACTGGAGATTAGAAGTTGAAGACAATTAATGATGATGTTAATGAGATAATAAAAGTTTTGCCTGTAGAACCTGAGACAAGTCCCTTACCTGCCCTTAATAAGTTAAAAAAAGGGGGAGGCGGAGGTTGGATAATCTCTAAAGACCCTTGGAGTTCTGAATTTAGTGACCCAATCGGTTAATATTTCCATAGCACTTTGACATTTACATAAAGTCACAACACCCCTATAACTTGGTGCAAATTTCATTAGCATCATCGTACAGTTGTGGAAATAGATTCCCAGAGAAAAGGAATGACTTTCCCAGAGTCACTGGTTAATGACAAAGTAGTGAATAAAACCCAAATTTCCTGACCTTTTAGTCCAGTTTTTTTAAACATCTACCCTACTACCTGCCTCCATTTGCTTGCTTAGCAGAACATGGGAGAAACCAAAGCAGCACCTGAAAATCAGAAACCAAGTCGACACTGTTGCTTGTTTTTCAGTCATTTCAGTCGTTTCTGATGATTAGTGAATTCATTTGGAGTTTTCTTGGCAAATATGCTGGAGTGGTTTGCCATTTCTTTCTTCAGCTCTTTTTATAGATGAGGAACTGAGACAAATAGGATTAAGTGACTTGCCCAGGGTCACACAGCTACTAAGTGTCTGAGGCAGATTTTAACTCAGGTCTTCCCATCTCCAGGCCTGATGTTCTTATCCTCTGTGCCATCTAGCTACCCATGTAATAGATTACATAATGGCATCCCTGAGAGAGAAAACAAAACAAAAACATAAATGCTTCTCTGGGATTGGTTAACTTTAGTGCACAACTTTGCATTTCAAAAGTCTTCTTGAGCCCAGAACATACCTTTGTACAACATTGATTGTCAGGTTACTTTGAAATGTTAAAAAATATATATATCATTTTAGCACTTCTGGCAAGAGATACTTCGTTCACAGCAAATTTTTATCTTAACACCTCATTTTTTTTCCCCTCGGTAACAGTGAAATGTGGAATGTAACTTGCAACAAATGATGTGAAAAGGGGGCAAAATCCTTCACATAGATTTCTATTCACATGTTTCCTGCTTTCTTCCTTCTTGCTGTTGACCCTCCTATAATTTTTTGGCAGCCTAGAGATTAACTTTCCTATTCATTTGGAAACTGCTGTTAACCTTCCTTAATTGCAACTGCTTCAGAATTAAAGCATGAAGTTGGAACAGAATGGCAATCTTAAAGTACCTCTCTTTAAAGAAAAAAAAAAAGCAATTGCTTCATAGTAGTAGTTCTAGGCAACAAGAATAAACAGAAGCCCCATTAAAAAACAGTGATTACTATGTTCATGTAACCACTTAACACACACACACACATACCTTAACTATATACATATGTATATTCACATACATATGTGTACACGTTAGTCATTTTATCTCATAGGATGGTAATTTTTCCTCAAAAAAAAACAAACCAGTATACATCTTTTGTCTGAAAATCTTTTCATTAGCTGAAATTACTTTTCCCACGTATATACCTTTTAAAGATTATTGTAGATGTTAAATTTCATATCTAGATTGGAAACCATTCCTAACCTCTTTTCTCTTTAGAACAACAGGATAGTAAGCATTTTTAATGAATGATATAAGCAGGAATTGATATGATCAAGTGATTAAAAGGGCCAGAGGAGGACATAATTAATAATTTGGGCAAGAGTTTCCAATTTAAAATCGGTGGTCTAGAAGAGTTTCCCTGAGTAGAAAGTCAAGAACAAAGATGCAGTTAAGGTAAGTGTCAAGGAGAGGGCAGAATAGAAGGAAGGGGGATGGGATGCTTATTCTTTCCTCTTCCCACTACTGCCTTTCTTATTTTATTCTCCACTGATTTCTCCCTTTTTCCTTTCTCAAGTCAGCAGTGGATCTGGGACACATCAACAGCTTCCCACCACAGAGCCATCACTGGGTCTGAGACCCACAGTTTGGCTTCATATGCACGATGTAGTACTATAGGGAATGGGTCATTGAACTAAAAGGTCAGAAATTGGAGAGATTTTTGGCACTGCTTCTAACAGTGTGATTTTAGGGAAACTGTTAAGTTCAAGAACTTTCAAATACCCATTCACTTGAAGAAGTACGGCCACTTAAACCTTCCCAGAAGACTAGGGAGTTTAATTCTATATTTTCTCTTTCCTTTCCAATATTTTCCCAAAAGATCATCAGTACCGCCCTGTTTCTGAAAGGAGCAATATTTCCTTCCTCTTCCTTTATAGAATTCACTGACCTGGTATTACAATAGTTCTCTTATTTTGGGATAAATGTTGCAGCAATGTTCTTCTTTATTCCATCAGGGTTTTAATCTCTAATCACCTTGAAAACAGATTTAAACTATTTTCAGATTTTATATATTTCTTATGTGTTCCTGGTTTATAATCTTTATATAATCATTATATAATTTATTACAGTCAAACTGTTTCTGGAAAGAGTGAAATTAAGAACTGGAGCACAGTTCACTCCAAATTTATAAGTTCTGGGAATCGAAAGCATGACATCACTACAGAGGAAGAATGGACAATCCGTGAAACTAATCACTTTTCTTCCTGGGTGGCTTTGGGGATCGAATGAGATAATGCATGTAAAAATGCTTTGCAAACTGTAAAGCGCTATACAGATATGATTGCCGCTGTTGTTATCCTTATTTTTTCCAGGCCACACACTTTCCCCTTAGGTCTTTGGGCTGGAACATACCAATGACATGTACTAGAATATGTTAGATATGCTGTGTCTTAAAACTAAAATCTTGTTAACCTTCTCAGTAAAGAGAAATCACTAATATGTCTGAGAAGTGTGCTTTGTTTTACATGGTTATTTTCAAGGCTACTTAATTTGTTGATTAAAGAATATGTTACTCTAAGGGTTTAATGAAATCAGAGTATATATATAATTTTAAAAGTTGAATAAATAAGTTTGACAACATCTAAAGGGAAACCTTTTCTGTGAATTTATTAAATTGTTCTTTGATAGCTTCTATGTTAACCAGAATTCTGTATCGGTGAAGGATGTGTAGGGTGTGTGTGTACACACGTGCATGTACACACACATCCTGACACACTAGACAAATGTATGCATATGTAGTACTTAAATATTTATTTCTTTTATTTTTCATAATTATATAAACTGCAGCAATTTCCCAATTGATTACATATCCATTTTTCCATTTCTTTCCTCACACAAAGAATAATGCTGTGCACATTTTGCTATATATCTAATATGCCTGATTGTGGAATTACAGGGCTAACGGGGATAGACCTTTTAAATACTTTTTACCTACTTCAAATTGATATTCAAAATATTTGGAACAATTCACAGCTGTACCAATAGCGTATTAGTGTGTCTGTTTTCCCACAGCCCTTCTACCATTGACTATTCCTTCTTTTTTTTTAATTTCTGTCAATTAACAGAGTATCCTGAAACCTCAGGATTAATTCTGTTTGAATTTTTATGTAAATTTAACTGATTTTAATGTTCTTAAATAGTCAATTTTTTCTTTTGCTTGTACCACTTATTCTATTGGGGAATAGCTCTGGTTTATATATAAACAAACACAGAAATATAGATACATGCCCAGCTATCTATCTGTATGTAGAAATCTATCTGATACCCTATCTATATGTAGATACATTCATAACATATACATTTATGTAAGTTCCTTTTATATGTTTGTTATTGAAATATTTTATCAGATTATTTGATGCAAATACTTTTCCATTTTTAAGTTTATCTCATTCTATCTTAATTGATTTTGATATTTACAAAAAGTTTAATTTTATGTGATAAAATCGCATTTCACTTCAGATTTTATCTATCCCCTTTTAAAGAATTCTCCCATTAGTTCTGATTGTGAAATGTATCTTGTCTTATTCCCTTCTAACTTTATTTTTATAAGGTGAGAATTTATATGCAAGTTGAAATCCAGTTTGAATTTATTGCAGTGTAAATTATTTGACTTAAATTAATGTTTCCAAATTGTTTTCCCAATAACTCTTGTCAAATAGGGAGTTCTTAAGTAATTTATGTTCTTGTTCTTCAAACATTTAGCTAATGTTTAATTGCTTCTGCTTCTTTCTTACCTGTTTTGTTTCACTGGCTTACTTTTCCATTTTTTAAACCAATTCGATTTTTGTTTTTTACTGTCAATTTTATCTTCCTTCTTTGAATTCTCCAAGAATGTGCCAGTTTTACTGGTATATAATTGTGTACAACTTCTGATATTTTTCTATTTTTCCTCTGTTGTGAATTTACCATGCTAACATTTTAAAATCATTTTTATTTTTAGCTTTTTTTTTCTTCATCAGATCAAGTAATGGTTTATCACAATTCTATTAGCCTTAAAATATTGATTTTTTTTTCTGTTCTATGCTCTTTATTTTCAAGTTTCTATATTTCTCTAATATTCAATATTTTCATTTCATGTTTGTTAAAAAGTCAGTGATTTCTATAATTTCTCATCTTTATATTTTTAGTCTTGAGTTTTA
>CM053590.1:84747930-84788262 GCA_028646515.1 Pseudochirops corinnae
TCGTTTAAATGGAGACTGAAGCAAAACACGCTATCATTCTCTTTCATGTCTGGTTTTGCTTCTTTTTTCTTTCTTTTTTCTTTTCTTTTCCCAGTGATCACTCATTGGTTACAACCTTTCTATATGACCAAACTATTGTACAATGTGAAAGTATTTGCAGATCCCATACATGATTGCACACCACCATGGGGAGGCGGGGGAAGGGAGGGGAGAAAATCTGAAACTCAAGTGATTGTAGAACTGAATCTTGTAAATTAAAAGTAAATAAGTAAATTTTTTAAAATGTCAAAAAATATAAAAATAAAAAAAAGTTTGCAAAAAAAAAAAATATCCCCAATACCAGCTAGAATTACAAGTTAATTCTATCTAACATTTAAGAAACAATCACAATCCTATATAAACTATTTGGGAAAAAAAAATAGGTAAAGAAGGAATCCTACCAAATTCCTTTGATGACACAAATATGGTCTTGAAACCTAAACCAGGATGACCAAAAACAGAGAAAACTATAGACCAATTTGCTTAATAGATATTGACATAAAAATTTTAAAGAAAATATTAGCAAGGAGATAACCACAATATATCACAAAGGTCTTACACTATGACCAGGTGGGATTTATACCAGTAGTGCAAGACTGGTTCAATATTAGGAAAACTGTAAGCATAAATAAGTATATTAGTCACAATAAGACAACAAAAATCATATGATTATTTCAATAGATACAGAAAGAGCCTTTGATAAAATATAACAGCCATTCCTATATAAAGAAAAGCAAAACATTAGAAAGCACAGATATCAATTGAGTCTTTCTTAAAATGGAAATAAGTATCTATCTAAAAACAAGAGCAAGTATTATCTGTAATGGGGACAAATTTTAAGCCTTCCCAATAAGATTGGCAGAAGGGTGGGGGGAGCAAAGATGTTCATTATCATCACTATTCTTCAACATTGTACTAGAAATGCTAGCTATAGCAATGAGACAAGAAAAAAAACTTGAAGGAATAAAAATAGGCAATGAAGAAATGAAACTATAATTCTTTGCAGATGTTTTGGTGGCATAATTAAAGAATCCTAGAGAATCCAACTAAAAAATCTAGTTGAAACATTAACAACTTTATCAAAGCCGAAGGACATAAAATTAACCCACATAAATCATCAGCATTTGTCTATATTATCAGCAAAACCCAGCAACAAGAGATAGAGAAATTCCATGTAAAATAACTGCAGACAATATAAAATACTTGGGAATCAACCTGTCATGACAACTCCACAGACTGAATGAATACAATTATGATGCTCTTCACATAAAGACAGATCTAAACAACTAAAGAAATATTAATTGCCCATGGATACAATGAGCCAATATAATAAAAATGACAATTCTACCTAAGTTATTTTTGTTATTCAGTGCCATAACAAACTACCAAAGTCTCATTTTATATAGTTAGAAAAGAATCATAACAAAATTCATCTGGAAGAACAAAAGTTCAAAAATAAACAATGAAAAATATCAAGGAAGGTGGCCTAGCAGTACCAGATTTTAAATTATATTACAAAGCAGTAACCACCAAAACAATCTAGTACTGGCTAAGAAAAAGCAGTGGATCAATGGAATAGATTAGTATATAACACATGGTAGTTGATCACCATATAAATCCAGTGTTTGATAAAAGATCCAAGATTTTGGCCCAAAACTTCATGATTTCATAAAAATTGCTGGGGAAACTAGGAAGCAATTCTGCAGAATCTAGGCAAAACCTCTTACTGTATACCAAGATAAGGTCAAAATGGGTATATGATTAAGACATAAAGAGGATAGCATGATTTAAATGAACAAAACATGGAAAAATCTACCTATCAAGTCTATGGGTAAGGGAACAGTTTATGACTAAAAAAAAAGAAATAAAGAGGACTGCAAGAAGTAAATTGAATAATTTCAATTACATAAAATTAAAAGATATGTCACAAACAAAACTAATCAGTCAAAATTAGAAGGAAAACAGAAAACTGGGGAAATTTTTTTTTTTACAGAAAGTTTCTCTAATTTCTCAAATTTAAAGGGAACTGATGCAAATTTATAAAAATAAAATCCATTCTCCAGTTGATAAATGGTCAAAGGAAATTAATAGGAAGTTTTCAGAAGACATCAAGGCTATCAATAAGTCATATGAAAAAAAGCTCTAAATGGCTACTATTTAGAGAAATGCAAATTAAAACAACTCTGAGGTACCTACTGCCTTAAACCAATCAGTTTAACTGGCCTGACATAAAAGGAAACTTTCATATATAATGTGGGGGTTTATGTGGCAGAATTGGGACACAAAAGCATTGCTGATGTCATTGTGAACTAGTCCAATTATTTTGGAGAATCATTTAGAACTGCATCCAAAGGTGTATAAAATTGTATATACTCTTTGACCAAACAATACCATTACTATGTCTATATCCCAAAGAAATTCTTTTGAAAATGGAAAAGGACCTATTTGTGAAAAAAAAAAATATTTATAGCAGCTGTTTTTGTTGTGGCAATTTGAGAATGATTGAACAAGTTGTGGTATATGATTTTATGGAATACTATTGTGTTATAAGAAATGATGAGCAGGATAGTTTCATAAAAACCTGGAAGACTTTAATGAACTCACTCAAAGTGAAGTGAGCAGAACCAAGAGAAAATTGTATGTAGTAACAATAATATTGTAAGGATGATCAACTGTGAAAGACTTTGCTACTATGATCAAGATAATGATCCAAGGTAATTCCAAATGACAGATAATAAAAAAAAAATGCTATCTGCCTCCAGAGAAAGAACTGATGAATTCCAAGTGCAGGTTGAATGATACATCTTAATTTTTATTTATTTATTTTTTTATTTTGTTCACATTTTCTTTTACAATGTGGCAAATATGGAAATATGCTTTGTATGAAGTCACATGTATAATAGATATTGCTTGCCTCCTCAAGAAGAAGGAAGAAGCAGGAGGGAAAGAGAATTTAGTATGCAAAACATTTTTTAATGAATGTTAAAAATTTACATGTAATTGGGAAATATTTGACAAAATAAATTTTTAAAAATTTTTAAAAGGAATCAGAAACAATGAGGCCAGAGGGAGTACTTTGGATATGGAGAAATGGGGGTCATTTGTAACATGTGAAAGAAAAGTGCCAAAACAATGGTGGGGATAGATTACAAGGAATTAAGGAAGGAATTTTCTAGTATGATGAATTTGGACATATAGCACATGTAGACCACGCATCTGAGAAGACTGGCAGTGAAGGGATGAGGGTACATGGGAAGACAGAAAGAAGAAACAAGATTTATGTGAAAGAGTTCTTCTGCATGGGATTTTTTTTTCTTCCTTCAAGACTGAGAAAAATCTATTCTTTTTTGAAGGAAGAAGCACATAGAAAAGACAAAACTGATAATGCTGGAGGGGGAGAGAATAAGTATTTTAAAATACGTCTCTTATTTAGGATGGTACAGAAGTGAAATGGAAAGAATATGATGAGAATCTATTAGACAGATGAAAATAAGAACTCATAACCTTCCAGTAAAATGTTTTTCTTTAAAAGAATACTCTTTCCTCATATCAAACTCCAGAGACCCAACTTACTTGGAGAATCAGGTCCAACAGTTATGACAATGCTATAAATTTGGGTTAAAATTGGAAAATTTTGGCAACAGTATCATTCTATCATTGTAAAGGAAGGAATATTTCTTCTACCAAACACTGTGTGTATCATACATAACATCTCTGCATTCGCTATTATAAGTCTTGCTTTCAATTCTACTGATCTCATCACATTTTTCATTCGTAATGGCATCTGAACCCTGGTTTTTCTTCATCCATCAACTATAGTACAGACTATGAAGATAACAAAAGAGAAATGTTTTCCCTGTAGAGCTGATTTTTCAGATGTACTCTGTAATTTGTCATCCAATGGAAAGGGCACATCATCAGCATTTTAAAAAGTAAATGAATTAAAGAGACTTGATGCACAACAGGCTTACAGATTTCACAGAGTATTTAGGTTGAACATATGCTTGATCTCTACTGTCTACTCTTGGAGTAGTATATGCATGCAAGAGATGAAACAGGCAGGCTTTTTAGGTAAATATCTTGACAGGTAACCCCCTCATGTTTAAGGTACAAAGAATCAGAAATTTCCCTTGTAGACAAGAAATTATTTAGAAATAACTTACCAATCTGTTCTAGAGTCTGAATTTGTAAGACTTGATCCCCTTCATTATCATTTCCTTTCCAAAACTTTTACTTTCACTAGGCAACTTGGTCATGTTAATATTGGTATTTTTTTAAAAGTATAAATATATCTAAAGAAGCTCCATTGTATAGCAGTCCCAAGACCCATAGAAGAAAGTACTCCCTCTCTTTGTTGTAGAAGGCCCACTAAGCTACCTGCTTATGGCTTATAAGCTAATGTATTTCTGCCCTTTACACTTTAATATCACCCATTAACATCTTGAATATCAATGGTGATCATCCATTCACTCTACTGTCACCATTTTCCTATCAACCCGCTACCCCCCCTTCTATCTACCTATAAAAATACACACTTCATCTATATTCTTTTTCTCTTAATTTTACCTTGTTTATGTTAGATAGGATGTCCTACATTCATTAGAGACAGAAGGCTCATCTGCTTTCCAACTTTTAATGGAGAGCATAGAATGATTAACTATTCCAGGCAAAGTCAAAATGCAAACAGTTATTACTATTTTTTTTCAGTAGCAAGTGAGATCTTTGAACAGGAGAAAAATTTGTGGTCACCAACATCTAATAGGAGGCTCAGGGAATTCAGGGCAAGGCCAGAGTTCTCTAATGTACTAAGTGTTTGGTATCTCTCTTCCATCTAAGGCAATGGTTCTCAACCTGTGGGTTATGTTCGATTTGTAACAATGAAAATACATCCTGTATATCAGATATTTACATTACGATTCATAATAGTGGCAAAATTACAGTTATGAAGTAGCAACGAAAATAATTTTATGGTTGGGGGTCACCACAACATGAGGAACTTTATCAAAGGGTTGCAGCATTAGGAAGATTGAGAACTACTGATCTAAGGGCTATTATTTTGCATGAATAAAGTTAGACTACCCCAAGAAGTTAAACACGTATAATTATATTGAGTTTGAACAACATCCTAAAGCAGAGGTGTTGAATTCAAAGAGAGATTCCTGCAGGTAGCATTTTGACCTAGAACACCACAAGTTAACATTATTTATGTTACATTGTATTACATTTTTATTTATTTTGTTAAATATTTCCCAGTTACATTTTAACTTGTTTCTACCACCCTTAAGTTAGACACCTCTGATAAAGGACTGAATGAACTGAGGATCTTCACAGAAATCTCTCCTTTATCAAAGTTTTAAAAAAAAATTATTATGAAACTCTAAAACATTGTGTGTGTGTACGTATATGCAAAAGAATTCAATGTTCCACAAAGAACTTTTAAGAAAAAAATATACTCTAAATGTCACTGATGGATCAAAATGGAAAAAAAAAAACCAGCAAAGACTGGAGAAAAGTTAAACAGAAACACTTCATCCCTTTGAGGATCCATGATTACTTCAGTTGTAGGGAAAGGATATATTCCTGACACAGAAACAGATCACAACAAATCCATGTCATAGTATGCTAATGTGGCTGATGGGGGAAAGGAGGAGAGGTCCTTGCCTCTTACCAAACTTCATTTGAGCAAGGTTTTTCATTTCTCTCTTAATTAAGATTAAAAGAAGAAAGAAAAAATGTGTTAAAGTCTTGATTATGAAATCTACTTATGCAGGCTAGTTAACTGCATTTAAGATATGTTCTTCTAGTTTTATGCATTGTGTAGCTTTCAGCTAGTGTCTAAACTGATTGGGCTCAGTCCAGCTCCACATACTACCCTTTTCGATAAGGACCCCACTAAAGGCTAATGACACTAGTGGAATACCGAAATACATTGAAGACCTTACTATCAAAGGGTCACTTTTTAGGCAAGTTGCCTGTACACATGGAAGAGAGTGTACATGTGTGTGTGTGTTTGCCCACTTCATCTGAAGAAGCATTGAAGTTGAACGAGCAAACAGCCCTAGACCGTTATCTTTAGTTAATAGAATTACTCGTGCATTGCCTGTTAATGGGGATCCTCACTGGCTTATGTTACAGGAGGGATATGAAAACAAACTCTCCATTACCAGAATGCTCTCACATTGCACAATTATTGTATTTACTATAAAAATGCTGGGCAGGAAAATGCAGAGAATGAAATGAATAGCATGAAAGCCTGGGAGAGAAAGAAAGGAGGGTGATGAGGGTGGGGGGCCTGGGGCTGGAAAAAAGTTGGCAACCAACAAAAGCCTAAAGCACTTTGCAATTGCCCAGGAAAAACAATCCAAGTACATTAAGAATGAGTGGCCCCACTGCAACCTTGCTTCTATAGTGCAGCAAATTGTGAAGGTCTTTGAGTATTTTTTTTTTCCTTCTTGACCAATGATCACAGCGCTGGCTTAGTTTTAACCCTATTGCTTATTCTGTACAAATAACAAAAGGCTCAGTTATTTCAACTGAAAGGAACCTTGTGGCAGAATCAGTCTCATCTTCACCCTCTTAGTCAAAGGGCTCCTGATATGCCTGAACTCAGCATGTCTAACATCTTGGTTTGTGCGTGGGGAAAGTAAACTGAAGCCAGCTGAAAGAGAAGTCAGGTCCTAATGTAGGCCCTGCAGAGCACAGTCCTGTAAACAGGAGGGATTTGGTAAGACAATGGAAACTCTGTATAAACTTGAAAAACACAAGGGAAAATGGTTCCATTTGAACTCCACAAATTAGAATGTGTGATCATTTTGCTTGAGTTAGGCAGAAGTTTGACTTTGTACTATCTAGATAGGAATTAATAAACAAATTAATAGTTTGTGTTTCTAATTTGAACAGCATCACTAATGCATGAACAAACTCTTTTTTAAGGATTTTATTTTCACTTTTACATGCAAATAATCCTTCTAATTACAAGGACTTTTTTTTTAAGAGAGAAAGTAGCCTGACACTGCATGTAAATAAAGTGCAAGATCTAAAGTAAAAAAAAATCTGGGTTCAAATCCCACCTCAAATGTTAACCAGTTCTGTAATCCTTGTAATTTTTGTGAAGTCATCGAACCTGTCTAAACCTCAGTTTCCTCATCAGTAAAATGGGGATAATAATAGCACCTATGTCACGGGGTTCTTGTGAGTATCAGATGAACTAATCTACTCAAGTGCCTTCTAACCACAAGCTCTTTTTATAATTTGGATGTAGATGGATCATGCTCAGAAATACTGTTTTTAGAATTACTTTAAGCTACCTATATTGTTACAATGTGTCTTAGCATACCAAGTCCTGATACATACACAGTGTGTCTTGTGTTGTCACATACAATGTATCACATTTTGTATAATTTATTGCCATGAAACAGTGTAAAATGTATCTATATTCATTCACTTAACATTCACATATCTCCTTCTTTGCATGCAACTAACTTATTACTTATAATCTGTTGTTCCATCAAACTCACCTCTACCTTCCTTTCTTCCCTACACCAACCTCCCCTCCAAAACATTCAATTCAATTCACCAAACATTTCATAAGTTCCTACACAATATATATAGCATATCTAGAGAAGTATAATGGGGAAAGTCCTAAACTGGGGAACAGAAGGTCTGAACTCAAATCTCAACTATATCGCTGAAGAGAGGCAGCCAAGTGACACAGTAGATGGAGTGATGGATTGTCAAAAAATAAAACCTGAATTTAAATCCTTCCTCAGGTCCTTACTTACAAGATGTGATCCTGGGCAGGTCACTTAACCTTTTATTCAAAGACTCTTGACAACACAGATGCAAATTGTCCCTTTTTATTTATTCAGTGAGCACTTATTAAATGTCTACTATGTGCTAGGCACTGTCTTGAACTAAAGATTTATGATAAAAAGGAAATAGTCCCTTTTGTCAAGAAAGTTATATTACATTGAGGGAAATAAAGTGTTCATATGTAGGTACAAAATATGCCTAAAGCATATAGGTAATGCCTATCATATTCCATTGTTCAATCAAAGTAATACAGTAGAAAATGAATTTCATCAGTATACCATAACTATCAAGAGAGAGGGAGAGAGAGAGAAAAGGAGAGAGAGAGGGAAGTGGGAGGGGGAGACAGAGGGGGAGGGAGAGGGGGAGGGAGGGGGAGGGAGAGAAAGGAAGGGAGAGGGAGGGAGAGGGAGAGAGGGAGAGAGGGAGACAGAGAGAAGGGGGAAGAGAGGGAAACAGAGAGGGAGAGAGAGGGAGAGAGGAAGGTAAGGAGGGAGGGAGAGAGGGGGAGGGAGGAAGGGAAAGAGAGTTAGCATGTCATGACCAATTTTGTATGAAATTAAACTGGTTTTCAAAAATCACTAATTCCTTTTCTAAATGTTCACAATCCATCCCTTTTTTGTAACTCCACAATTTTCCCAGAAATAGGACCTAGTTCATATCCCAGCTTTAGTATTTACTACCTGTATGATCCTGTGCAAATTACTTTACCAATCTAAAAAATGTCTTCATCTGTACAATGAAAGGGCCAAACTACATACCCACATAAGATCTATATGATCTGATTATCTGAGCTCTTCCAAATGTTATTTTCCAAAATTTATGGTCAAGTTAGAATATGCTTGGAAGGGCCCCCTCTTAAAATCATGAATTGTAAGATGGAATTTCTTTCCCTTCTACCCCATAACCCAAGGTTTTATTCATTTCTACTTTAGCAAGGAAACACAGCAGGCATTCACTGGTTGATCAGAAAATTGATCAACACAGAAGCTTTAATACATTGTATTTTTCCAATTTGGGCTGGTCTGCCTCTCCTCATACAGTCTGTTAACTCTCCTGAGGGCTCACCATAACTGTCAAACTTAGTGTGAAAAGTTAATCAGCTTTAGGTCTACTGCAGCTCAGAGCTCCCACATTGAAACAATTCAGCCTTAATTCACCAAAATGAGTAAATACAGGCATGTGCCACAATGCCTGGCCTCATTCCAATTTATTCAGAATTATGCCCAGAAAAGCAATTGTTGCTTCTTCCATCTTCTGAAGGTTGGAGTCATCATTAAGTTAATTCATAAACTTACCAATTTTTCTGCTTTTAATAACTACTGTGATCCAGTAGGTTCAGATAATTAAAATTTCATCCCTATTATGGCATTTCTCACTGCCCGAGTTCTATTCTGCTGCTTAACTATTTCCTTCTAGTCAGGTGTTCTCATCAAAATGTTCACCCATAAAGATAAGCACTTTCATTTCTTCCTCCATTGATCCTTATTCAAAAATTCTTCACCATCTACCCTAATCACCACCCATCCCTGGAATCACTGCTTTCTCACTTAAGTATATCTTCTTAACATCTAAATCTACTACACTGATTCTTTATCTAATGTGTTTCCTTTGAATCATGTGAAAGAGGGTTTATCCATGTTCTAACTCCAGAGGCCAGAAATATAATTTCTGGGTGAATGTTCCAGGAAGGTACATATAGATTTGATTTAACAAAAGAAAAAAAAATGGTTAAAGTTAACAAAAAGTAATTAATTACTTCATGATCAATTTAATCTCCCCCCCCACTAGACATCTTCTATTTACTGTGATGTCCACTTACTGGGACATACACTTGTTTATGATTTTAAAATTATTCTTGTTCAGGGATGGGATGGAGTGACTGGCCTCTGAGACCTTTCCACATCTACAATGCCATAATTTTATGGACATTCATATTTCACCACTATCACCTCCAGTTAATAGCTTTCCAAAATAAAACTGCAGTCAATAAATTAATTAGATGGATCAAAAGTTATCATGGCTTTTTTGAATTAAGACAAACATTGCCCATTATGTAATAAACAGATCAATCAACAGGAACATAAACACAAAGAATAAAACCATCCCTAAGCAATTGTCAGGAAGGCATCAGAAAGAGTTTCTGCTCAGTTAAATTTCTCTTTGAGTTTAGCAGAACAATTTGGGAAGATGCTGGAGTTAGCATGAATTTAGGAAGGAGATAAAATGAGAAGAAAGAAATCTCCAATTTTTCCTATTATTCTAATGGCTACCTATAGTTCTGTTGTTATTAATTCTCCTTCAACCTTATGTAAAAATCTTTTCGTAGATCACAAAGATAATTTCTTTCTTGCTTTTCTATCTCTTTATTATGTCTAGGTCATGAATCCATTCGGAGCTTATCTGGCTTCACAAAGTGAGGTGCTGGGCTATAACTCATTTCTATTGGACTGTGTTACAGTTTTCCCTACAGCTATTGTCAAACATTTGTATGCTAGTAGCTGGGATTTTTGTGCTTATCAAACAACAAGTGACTGTGATTGCTTCTGCATGTCATGTAACTAATCTTTTCTACTGATCTACCTCTCTATTTTTTTTATTAGTAACAAATTATTTTCATGGATAGAGGAACAGTTTATAACCAAAAAAGGGAAATAAAGGATGACAGAAGATTAAATGGACAATTTGGTTACATAAAATTAAAACACTAATTAAAAAGTCAATAAAGATGAATTAAATGCAAAGCAGGTAACTAGGGAGAAAAATCTTGGTATCGAGTAATTTTTGTTGTTTAAAAGGATCTCATTTCTAAAATATATAAGGAATTGATTTGAATTTATATGAAAAAATAGACATTCAATTGATAAATGGGCACCTAAGTGATACAGTGAATAGAGCTTCAAGTCTGAAGACAGGAAGACTCATCTTCCTGAGTTCAAATCTAGCCTCAGTCGCTTAATAGCTATGTGACCCTGAGCAAGTCACTTAACGCTGTTTGCCTTCATTTTTCCATCTATAAAATTATCTGGAGAAGAAAAAGGCAAACTATTCTAGTATCTTTGCCAAGAAAAGCCCAAATGAAGTCATGAAGAGTCAGACACAACTGAAAAATGACTGAACAAATTGATAAATTCTTAAATGATAGAATCAGACAGTTCTCAAAAAAAAAAATACCAAAGCTATCAATAGCCATATTAAATGCCCCAAATAACTAATATTTATAGAATGCAATTAAAGCAACTCTGACATTCCATTGAATGCCCTTCAGAATGTAAAAGTTGACAAAAAATGAAAATGACAAATATTGAAGGGGCTATAAGAAAACAAGCACAATACTAGACAGGTGGTGAAGTTATAAATTGACCTAACTACTATGGAAATCAATTTGGAACTATACCCCTAAGTTTACTAAACTTTACGTAACTTTGAGATCAAAGATAAAGTAAATGGATCCATATGTGCAAAGATATTTCTTACAGCTCTTTTTGTAGTAGCAAAGACACAGAAACTAAGGGGCATGTCTATCAATTGGAGAATGGCTGAGCAAACTGAATGTAACAGAATACTAATACGCTGGGGGGGGGGGTGGATGGGGGAAATGAAAGGGACAGTTCCAGATAAACTTGGGAAAACCTGCATGAACTGATGCAGTGTGAAGTGAGCAGAACTAGGAAACCAATTTGTAAAATGATAGTGTCATATAGACAACTTTGAAATACTTAAGAACTCTGATCAATGCAAAAATGACCAATCACAATTCCAGAGAATCAGTGAAGTATGCTATCTACTTCCAAACAAAGAGGCAGATTGACTCAGGGTGCAGGATAAGACATATGTCTTGGACATGGACAATGTAGGAATTTATTTTGCTTGACTATGTAGTTTTGTCAAAAAAAATTTTCCTTTTTTTTTTTTTTTGCTTTTTGGAGGGGGAAGGAAAATTGGGGTTAAGTGACTTGCCCAAGGTCACATGGCTAGTAAGTGTTAAATGTCTGAGACCAGATTTGAACTCAGGTCCTCCTGACTCCAGGGCCAGTGCTCTATTCACTGTACCACCTAACTGTTCCCCTCTTCCTTTTCCAGTAAGAGGAAGAAGTGCAGGAGGAAGAGAAAATAGATTTTTTTTCATTGAGAAACAATATGAAAGACACTTCTGCCAAGAGAGCATTATGAGATAAATAATTTTTAATGCAAGGCACAAAACATGAAAATGTCATTGCAAAATCTAAAATAGACAAACAAACATTTCAAGGATTCCCAAACAAAGACATCTATCTGCCAAAGACAATATTAAACATCTGAAGAAACTGGAAAAATGAACATGAGGTGAAAAGAAGAAAAATTTTACTGACATAAGAAATCAGAAACTAAAAGATTGGAGTATTCCTGACAGCTTATAAATACTCAAAGAGGGATGCTGTATTGCAGGAGAAATGGACTCAGATTTCTTCTTCCTTAGTTAGGGATCCAGGCTCAAAACAGCAATAATCCAGTCACAGAAACTGAGGTCATCTTCAATTAATCCAAGAAACTTATTTTCCACAAAGGAAGAGTATGAGAATTGCCCCTCTGCTAATCAAGACTAATAAGTCAGATTAACAAAACAGTGTAATTGCTGTCATAGGGACCTAAAGTGGTTAATGAGAAATAAATAAGCATTCCAACCGTATAGTCAGGTAAAAAAAAAAAAAAAAAAAAAAAAAAAAAAAAAAAAACATGTCATGACAAACCTGAAGATTCCTGGAGAACAAAGACCTTGCAACACCTAAATAGAATTGTGCAGCTTTTAGTTAGAAAATCTAAAATTAGACACTTTAACAAAAATGGATATATAAATTCAATAAATATGGCCTTAAACATATACAGTTTAAGTGTCTTCTCTAGGAATTTTGATATAAATACAACTTTATCAGCTCAGAACATTCTTCTTTTGATACACCATGGCAGTTTGTCAGATATTAACTTCAGTTGTTGCTTTCATCCGTGTCTTTGGGTCACAATTTATTCATAAGAAATCCACATGGAGAATACTGCTTTCAAGTGAGGGGAAAAATATACCCCCAAAATATGTAATTTAACATGTAGAATGGGGATGAATGTCACACTTTCCCTTAGCTTCATAAAAGGCCAGATGTGTACTACACCCATATTGCATGATTTCATAATGCTTTAGACTCCACCCAACGAGATAACTGACCAACATTTTTTATGATCTTTATCCTTTCCTATGAAGAATTACTATATATGTCTCTAGAGATTTAAGTCCCAAGTTTATAGACATATATTATGTAGTCTATCTTTTCCCTAAATGTGGTATCAAAATAGGTTTTATTATTTACACAGGAGAAACTGGTAGTTCTCTTTCCTGACCTAATATGTAAATTCCAAGAGATGAATACTCCTTTTCCCACAACTATACTTGCCATTCAGTTTGATTTTCTAATATAAGGTATTTCAAGCAGACCACATCCAAATTGTTATTTGACATAAATGTAGGTTCAGAAAAGTCATGTGGTACTACTTGCACAAAAATAAATAAATAAAGGTTTCCTAAAAAAAAATCTGAAGTAGTCAATGAATTCAGATAACTTGTAGCCTTAAGCTAAAAGAAGGGTATCAAAGGGATGAATTGTTATCGAATATACTTTAAAGACAGAGATGAGGTTAGAGTTAACTCTTGCAAAGTACTAGAAAAAAACATAAAATAAATGCTCAAGGAGGTTACTAACTAGAGACAGGTTACCAGAAATATATCTTGTGATAAGAAAGTTAACAAAAATATTTTAATTTTGAAAAAAAGTAATTTTTTAAATTTGGAAGATTTTCAGGGTGCTTGCAAATAAATGAATCACTCTCAATCACCTCACTGAAAAGAACCTATTCAATTTGAAGAGCTAGTTCTTGTCTTGAAACCAGGCTAATAGATGGCATGGAGGTGCTTTAAAAATCTTGTGTATTCTCCAATATGAATTCTTCTTTATCAGAAATGTATTGGCAAATTAAATATATATCTCCATAATGCTTATGATTATTTAACTGAAATGCACTTGGGAAATTGTGAAGTTTTTTTTCAAATATACCAAGATGTTCCCTGCTGCCAAAGGTCTAGATGGTTGCAACATGCAGTGATACAAGGAATACTGATCCCAAGAATATCCAAGCATCCCTTAATGTATTGATATTCACAGTATTGCTTGGCTAAGAACACTAGGCTACTGTTAATGCTATACAAAACAGGAAGAGACATTTTATATTATAACTACATTTATATTACAAATAAAATGATTTTAAATCAATGATTGCAATTTCCTGTTAGGATATATGGCATTGATGTGAATGTTGTTTTTTTTTTTTCACAACACTTGGTTTCATCCATATAAAGGAACTTCTGGTGTGGGAACTCCCATCATCAACACATATCAGAAACAACTTTATCTAGATATCCAGAGTAATCTGGAACAATGCAGCAATACAATGATTGACACCTGTTCACACAGCTATATGTCAAAATCAAGAAATGAACTCAGGTTCTCTTGATGCCAATGTCAGTCCTTTACACACTAAGCCATTTCATTTCCCAAATGAGTGCCTAGTCATTAAGTTGGTATGCCATTGTTCAATAAGAGTGTTCTAAACACAGATGTCAAGTTTGCATCCTGAAATATTTAGATACATAATTTTTCTGCCAGCAAAATATTTCATAGAAATTCAATTAGAACCATGTTTAGGTATTAAAAATGATGTCATACATGTCTTGATACTAATTTAAGAATCTTTGACAATGTTTTATTTTAAAAGCTTAACCAAATCTTGCAGTTGTAATATCTGGAAAAGTCCATGATTATGCTGATTTTCAAACACTTTAACTATCAGATGGAGTGGAAAGCGCCCTGGACTTGTAGTCAGAAAATCATGTTTGCTATTTATTACCCATGTGGCTTTGGTTAAATCATTTTCCTTGTATAGGGCTCAATTTCCTCATCTGTAAAATAAAAAATCAAATAGGTGATTTCTAGAGTCCATGGCATTCTAAGAATTAATTTGACATTCTGGCTTTGTTTTTGTTATTGTTCATAATGGGACCTCAAAATTAAATACAAAAGCCAGAGAATTAAATATTCTTAGCACACCACAAAGATTATGATGGCTGGCTCACCATCATTTATGAGAAACCAAAGAACTGTGTATCTCTCAGAATATCTAGACATATGTACTCACTGAACAAAAGTTCAAAAAAGATTTAGGCAGATAATGAGATTTTACAGGACTGTTTTCTGGTGGAACTATCCTCCAGATGTATCAAAATCATACATACAAATCAAATAGTTTCAATTTTGTGGTAGAAAATGAAGATAATTGGCTAAAATGAAATTAAGGGGCATCCTAATGGTAGGAGATCTTTTAGTGGTGAATGATGCTAATTAGAATGTCTATCCACTCAAGAGTTACTGCTAAAATAAAAGTTATTTCTCTAAAGCTTCTGATCAAATGAGGTTGAATATAAAAATAAATCATTCAATGACTAATAGACCAATTCTCAGAACCACATTTCCATTTTGCATGAAGAGGAATGTGAAAAAATACTCCAAAAAATACTTGTTACTTGAGCATCAGAATGACTCAGTGACTACAGTACTGTTCTTAAACTTAGGGAACTCTATGGCCCAATTCCAAGATCCTCATTAAGTCATGTGACCGTGGGCATGTCACTCCCCACACCCAAATCCTCTTTTTCCTCTTCTGCAAAATGGAAGTAATAAGAGTATTCAACTGAGTATGATTATGAGGATCAAGTGAAATAATGTCTCCAAATCACTTTGCAAAATTTAAAATGGGATAAGAATACCAGTTATTATTACCACTTTAGGAAACACCAAAGATGAAGATCATGTCTACCTGGTCTCTCCCACATATTCTCTTATCTGAAAGCAAGTTCTGTTTAACCCTGATGTCTTCAATATATATATAGCATTTCAAAATGCAAACCCACATGTTTTACTCTGTATGATAACCTATTTTCCAGAATTAGTGTTCTTACATCAAAACTTAAAATTCATATGGTCTCCACCTGATGCACATTTGTTTTTTTGCTTGTTTTTTTTTTTTAGAAATGTTAGAAGCCGCAGTGGATAATGGGACAGATCCAAAAATATTGGGCAAGTCATGTAACTTCTCAGTATTTCAGGTTATTCTTTAGCACTCCAATGACTTTCAAATCTGTTCTGGTGAATGAAAGTTTTGACATCTAGAGATGCCTACACCAATCAAAGTGCAATCCAGGTAAAAAAAAAAATAATTGATTTTATCCACAATATAAGATGCCACTTAATTCCTGATGAAGAAGACAAAGCATTATTCTAATACATATCTTTTAGTATTCTATAGATTTTTTTTTTCTGGAAAGAGGCAGTATATTTTCACTGATAATTGAAAGCAGTGACACCCTCACACTGACGTCAGTTAAAAGAAGAGTTAAATCATTAACAGACGTTAATATCAAATTGGCTACTTTTGGCAGGTGAAGTCAGATATTTTACTTTTAAATGATGGTACTTTTGGCTGTATCCTTCAATAAACTGATTTCATGAAGAAAAGACTGATAAGGGAGTTTTATATAAAAAGTATTGTATAACTAATACCACATGGCCCTGGTAGGAATCCTCTTGTGATTTTTTACATTAGTAGAGTCCCCATAGTTAGTTACAACATATCCACTTAGGGGCCATCTACTCCATAATCCCATGTTCACTGGATTACTGGAGATGGCAGGAAAATTTACCGAATTGAGTATGCTAAAACTCATTGTTATATTTATTTACCACTGCAGCAATGATGTCAATACAGAGCTAGAGATGAACTTAAAAACAGATCAAACCTTTAAACGTGTTTGAAAGTTCCAGTCCTCCAATTTGGTTAGTATTTCTGATTTTACCTTCTGGAAGGAATCTGGAGGGATAAATCAATGCCAGTAAACCTTGCTTACCCTTTTTTGCACACCTGCCAATTTACAGTTATAACTGCACATGAGTTCCCAAGATGAAATACAGACATAAATGTCAGAATAATCAACACCAGACAACATATATTCGGAAAACAGAATTAAATTAAGATGCACTTTAGGAATAGCTATTTAAAGTAGACCAAAATAGATTCTATACACAAAAATGGGAAAATATGCCCAAGATCCTTGAAGGAGAAAAAGCAAATTTACAGGTCCTAAGATACCACAAGCTGGCTTACATGTGAATGGGAATCCCTTTCAAAAGTCACTACGTGCAATTCTTGATGACTGAGTCAGCATTTGACTCTCACTGTTAAATAATACATTTATGTATCTAGCTCCCAGTGGCATTTGTTCTGGAAAGGAAAAGTAAAATTGATCCATAAAGTTCCCAGTGACTAGAAAAGCAAAAACAGAACATTTGTGGGAATTGTGAGCAGATTGCTAAGTTCATGGGAAATTCCCAGGAGATTTTGTGATCTATTAATCCATTTCTTGATATGTACCACTGGAGGAATTACTTTCTAGTTTTACTGTGTAATAGAAATCCTCCATCCGTTTGAAAAAGCAACTTAGCAAGCCAATGGAATATGCTTTCCTCATTCCTTCCTTTCTTCCTTCATTTATCAAAGTTATTAAGCACTTCCTTTCCATAGAGCACCATATTCAGAGCTAAATGGGGTACAAAGTTTAGACAAAATGGAGTTCCTGCCTACGTAGGATGTACTTCATCTAGTACAATCTACAACATGACAATTACCTGAACAATTTAAAACAAACACCTTCTTTTTGAATGAATTAGATTTTGTTTTAGCTTTAGGGTCCTGGCTTGCATAGATAATTTTAAAATCCACTTAGGACTAATATAATATACATCAACATGATGTTAAATTGGCAAAGATTAATCATCGTTACTAAGGATTGTCAAGTAATCTGTTGATCATCTACAATTTACCAGGCACCATACTAGATGCTATGATGTATACAAAAGAGTGTAAAATGTGGTCCTTATTTTCAAAAATGGAAATGTAGGGTTTTTTTTGGGGGGGGGGATTCCACTACACGAACTTCAGAACCATGACAGGCATGCTAGCATACATAGCATTATTCAAGGTCTCATTTAAGATTTATGAATTATACAACTTATCTCTCTAAGATAACTCAGAAACGGATATTGAACAAGTAGCTTTGAGTGAGTTATTCCACCTCCCTACTTCTCTGTTTCCTCTTTTGTAAAGTGAGAGATTGAACTAGAAAATCAATTAGGTACTTTCTAGATTAGGCATTTTATGTGTTAAGATGACATGAAGATATTACAGAAATTTTATGATTTATTTCCTTCTAGCTCTAAAAATTCTTTCCTTCCTCCAAATTCCTAGTTTTAGCTAATTGCTTATGAAAAACGAAGAACATTTTTAAAATTGTGGGAAGTGATAAATGTGTAATTAATTTCAATTAAAGATATTATCTAATTCATAAACAATCAATTGCTATATGGACAAAACCAGTTTTGCCGAAATAATAGAGGAATGACCACCACCACTACCACCCATACTTTCATATTTTAGCACATTTTTATTTACTTTTATAATCTCCCCAACTGTGCTAATGTCAAGTAGAGCATGAGGTAATGTTTGCACCTAGTCAACAGACTTCAATTCCAGACATCTGTAATATTTTTTTAAATAAAGGCCAAACACCAGTATGGTACACACACCTGGAGCTTAAGCTAAGTCACTATGCCATGATGCTAGCAGCCATGCTGTCAATTACCATTTGTTCACACAGGCAAGCGTTCTCATGAAAGTTTAAATTTCTGCTAAGATAGAGTACAAAATTGAAAATACTCAGATGTAAAGTTAAGATCTCTCACATCTTAATTACCAAACTTTCTTCATCCCCTTAAAAATTATTTTTTCTACCCCTTAGGATCCTAATGAAACTCTTCTCTTGAAGGTAACCACCGACCACCTAATCACAAAATCCAGTGTCTTTTTGTTAAGTATTTATCTTCTTGCCCTCTCCTCAGCTTTTGACACAACTGATTGTGAATTGGATACTCTCCTCTTCCTTGACTTCAGAAACATCACTATCATGGTTTTCCTTCTAATTCTCTAATCTGTCTTCTCATGACCCTCTACTTTGCTCCTTATCTTCTTTCTGACCTTTTAGGGTGGCCATTCCCCAAGGTTCTGGCCTTGGTTTTCTTATTTGCCTATACCCCTCTTATCTATTTCATTCATGACTCTCAGTTCAATTGCCACCTCTTTGAAAATAACATGCTAGATATGGCTATGGACATAGGGACAGAGACAGAGATCTCCAACCTTGATTCTCTGCTGAGGTCTAGGCCTACATCTCCAACTAACTAAAAGATACCTCCATCTTTCTAGATAGTCATCAAACTCAATACATCAAAAACTGAGTTATCCTTCCGTCTAAACCTTCCCTCCTTCACTATTTAAGACTATATACAGCATTACCATTCACTTATTGTCCCATGTTCTTTACCTTAAGGTTATTGCTGATTCTTCTCTCTCTCTTCTTATATATAAAATTAATCACCAGATCTTACTGATTCCATCTCTACAATATCTTTTGAATGTTTTGAATCCTCTCTATTCCCATTACCACCATTCTTTTGCACATTGTCATGCCAAGGAACATGGAAACAACCCCTACTTTCTTCCAAACTCTTGTAGCCCATTCCTCTGATTGCTCAGTTTCTCCCACAACCTCCATTTAAAGGAAGGGACCAGGCTAGCCTTATTCACTCTTGTGCTTCTCTCCAGGCTCCATTCCTGACTCTCCCTGCTTCTTTCCCCACATTCCCCATCCCTCCTCTAGCTATCTACAGATGAAAAAAAACTGAGGCTCCCAGAGGTTGTCACCTATGGTTACACAACTAGTTTAATTGTGAGGCAGAATTTGAGGGAAGTTTTTTTCTGCTTCCAACTGCAACACATTTTCCACTACACTAGAGTTCATCTCAAAGTTGTTAATCCTCTAAGGACTCACAATCAGAACTGTGTTAATAAATTTAGAATTATATTAAAATTCTTAAAATTCATGCAACAAATGTAAATGTTTTAACAAGACTCCTCAATTGAATTAATTGGTACTTTTATTTTATTAAGCAACTGGGGGGTATAGTTAATAGAGTATTTGACTTGGAGTCAGGAAGGCCTGAGTTCAACTCCCACCTCAGACATTTACTAGCTGTATATACCCAGGCAAGTAAAAATATCTCATCATCTCAGTTTTCTCATCTGTAAAATGGAATAAGGTCGCATATGTAAAACATTTTGTCAACCTTAACAAACTATATAAACTTAGATCCTACTCTTATACCTCATCATGGTATAAAGAAGACCCTAGGTTCTTAAAATCTACACCAACGGAATAGAAACTCTGCTGCTTTCTACCAAACAGGGAAGCTTCCAAATATGCACATAGGATTCCCGAATATGCCTGATATTCAAGGACTTAGCTGCTATCTAAGTCCAGGGAAGTTGGATCCCAGGTTGACTGCAGGGTGATGAATTTCCCAGGTGAAAGTAACTCTTGAAGACTATCTAACTAATATGGGTATTGCAATCTACATCTGTAGAAATAATATACAAGCTAAAAAAGTGGCTAAAAATTGGTGGAAGGAATAGTCACTCCACTAACTTCTTAAATTTGGTCACTATCAATAAAAGAAGGAAAGAAGGAAGGAAGGAAAATTATTACGGGCAAATTTAGCTACAAATCATCTTTCTAGAGCTTTTAATTTGATGTGATGTTGAGTATCCTAGTTTTAAATGCTTTTTTAAACATACAGCTAAATGATCCTTGAAAGCTGTGGGATATTTCAAGGTTAATAAGGCAAAAGAATTTTGATCACAAGTCTACTAATGTCTTGTGCAATTCTAAGGAATTTCCTTTTGTGAGAAAAGAAGTCAAGGAAGCATTCTGCAGGGAAAACTGTTAGATCAGGAAAAATCTGACAGCATTCAATCAACAAATGGCAACTCTAGACTTTTTTTCTTTCCATGAAAAAAGTGACTGAAGAAAGCAGAGGGATCTCATAAGGCATCTTACCTTCTCATACTCATCTTCCCTCCACAAAACTAACAAGTGATATGGGACTATAATTCACTTGTCAATACCTTGGGAAAACACATCTTTCATAGTTAAGTATATATTTGTAGGAATGTGTAGATGTATGTGAATGTGTATAAAATACAACATGGTCTAGTTGAAAAAAGTCCTGGATTTAGAGTCAAAGGACCTGGATTTGAATGTCAGCTCTACTATTTATTACCTGTGAAACCGAATCCAAGTCACTTAACTCTTTGGATATCAGTTTCTTCATCTGTGAAATGAGGTAGTTGGAGTAGATGATCTCTAAGATTCTCTCCTGAGGCTGGTGAAATGAAAATCAAATGTTAAGAATTGAATCAAAGGATTTAGAGCTCCAGGGAACCTTGGAGTTTCCCTCCCTCCTGAGTTTTATAGAGGAGAAACCTAAGACCCAAAGAGTTAAAGGATTTACCGAAGAAGAGACAGTTTGGCAAGGTGTAGAGCAGATAGAGCTTGTGATGTGGAAAGAGTGGCAAGGCTACTGGTTAGAGCTGCTCTTGGACTCAGAAAGAAGTAAGTTCTAGCCTGGACTCAGACATACCCTAGCTATGTGACCTTGGACAATTCATCTAAACTTTCAGTGCCCCAGGTAGCTCTCTCAGAGTCTAAGCTGAAGAGCAAACTCAACTGCCAATTCCCTTCATCAGTGAAATCCAGCTCTGGTCCAAAGGGATCACACAGGCAACAAGGGACAGAACCAAGTTACAAATCCAGGTGATCTGACTACAACATCAGTGCTCTGACTACTGCACCATCCTAATCCAAAACTTTTTTGTTTGTTTGTTTTAGGAATACATCTAGTTATATGTGTATGGAGCCTGTCAAAGATGCAATATATCAACATTTTCTCCCTAACCCATTTAAAAACTGCTGGATTTATACTTGAAAAGGGCATGGTACCAGATACAAAATCCTGGAAGTCACTCTGATGGAAACACCCCAGTAAGCATCACATCCCTATGATATACTATAACAAACTTTTATGTGACAACAGCTTGACAAATATATGTTGCCTAGGCAAGAACTCAGTAAAAATGGAGGACATAAAATATAAAAGTCTTTATTTAATGCATGATTTTTTTTAAAAAAAGATCAATTTCTGAAGGACCCATACACAGTACTAGTTACAGTGTAACTTGGGAGGGTGCCCATTTTGACTACTTTATGAATCCTTTAGAAAGATTGACTGAACATCTTCATCTCTCTCTCTCTCTCTCTCTCTCTCTCTCTCTCTCTCTCTCTCTCACACACACACACACACACACACACACACACACACATTTATTTGTTCCCCCCAAGACTTTAATTTCATCACATAAGCAAGGGTACTACCCATGCCTTTAATATGTACAAATAATCTATGCATAAACCCAGTAGATTCCTGGATTTACAGCACATTCAAAGGCAGAAAGCATATCACAAGAGAGAAAAATTCTACAAAAAAAAAAAAAAACCCACAGAGGCTGCCACGTATAAAATGATTTTTCATTTTGAACCAATGTACAGCTACCCTGATGACTGTATTACATACTGTTCTGAATTATTTGCTTTATCATCTCCCACAGTGCACACATACCATTATATTCAATTGTGGCTTTAGTTAAGCAAACTGAACTGGATTCCTGACTGTGGTTAATCAAAAGTTATGCAAATGATTTGCATCTAGCCCAACTAATGGTTTTCTTTATTTAAGGTGGCATCCTTTGAGATGCCCCTGCAGAAACAAGGCTTAGCTTTTAAATGGATTTAATTGTTACAGAGAAATTGATTTCTAATTTTAAATTTGTTATGCTATATGGACCAACATTTAGCACATGACTGGACAGCTCTCTTCTTAAAAATCCTATTCATTTCTATATTCTTATTTTAAAAATTATCATTCTAAAAGTCATCTAGTATACCATAACTTTAAATCTTTTATGTTGAAAATTATGTGACCAAACTTGTTGACCAGAGAAGAAATGATCCCATCATGGTAGAGGTGAGGGACTGTGGGTGTGGAACATTGTATATGCTGTTAGTCATTCAATGTGTTCATTCATTTTATTGAAATGGGCTTTTTTTTCTTTTTGTTTTTTTTATGAAAACAGATGGCTCCCCAGCCAGGGGAACTGAAGAGAGGTGTTTTCAGAAATGATGGTAATATAAAACAAAATGTCAACAAAATTAAAAAGAAAAGTTACTATAAGTGTAACTTTGTCTCCATGAGATAATTATATTCATCTAATTCAGCCTCCTTCCTCAGTTAGTGAATAAGCATTTACTGAGTGCCTACCATGTGCCAGGTATAATCCTCAAACATTTCTTCTAATCTCAAGTAGTAAAGAATGAATAGCATTTAATATTCAAGGTGCTTTAAAGCTTTCACAGATCATCAGTTTGCACTTGGAATGAACACTGGGATAGTAACTATTTTTTTTTAAAGTTAACATAAAAATAACAGTATTAAACTTTGTTATTACTGAATTATTTCAGTCATGTCCAGCTGACTCTCTGTTATCCCATATGGGGTTTTCTTGGTAAAGGTACTAGAGTGGTTTGCTATTTCATTCTCCAGCTCATTTTACAGATGAGGAACTGGAATAAGCAGTGTAAAGTGACCCACCCAGGGTCACACAGCTAGTAAGTATCTGAGGTCAGATTTAAACTCAGGTCCTCCTGACTCCACGGCCAGTACTCTATCCACTGCATCACCTAGCTATCTGTCTTTAAATCCTCTACAAAGGATGTGAATTTATTGAGTATAATTCCTTATGGACACTAATGAATGCAGTTTCTAAATTCAGCTACAGAGACAGAACAGGTCTCCAGTATCTCAGTATCCCACTCTACTAGATAAAATAGGATAATATTCTCCCCCACTGAAGGGAAAATAGCATAGGAATATAGTAATATTTCCCCCACTGAATAAATAAAAACACGTAGTCTATTGAAACCCTACTTCTTATTTCCTGAATAGCTGCCTTCCTTCCTAAAATATTAAGGAGAGCTTTAATTTCAACTGACAAGCTAATGAATAATATTATATCTATGTTCTATGTATTCATCTCTGCCATGTATTAACTTTATACCTATAAGCAAGACACTTAATGCCTACTGGGTTTCAGTTTCTTTGATCTTTCAGGATAGATACTATACCAGTGATTTTATTTATACAAAGTACTTACTCTTGGTGAAGAAACTCCCTCTACCTATTCAGGTTGACACCTCTTTAACTTCTATATTCATAAAGCTACTCAGAGCACTTAAAAGTTAAGAGACTTCCCCAAGATTACATAGCCATATGCATCAGAGATGGGATTTTCACTCCTTGAGGTTTACTCTCTATCCATAGCCTTCATCTTTAAGATAGGAATAACAGTAGAATAAATCATAGAATGTCAAAGTTGGAAGAGGATTCAGAGGCTATCTGGTCCAAACCAGTCCTGAAAAAGACTCCCCTTTACAACATACTTAATAAATAATGATCCAGTCTTTGCTTGAAAACCTACAGTAATAAGGAATACACATATACCCTCTTCTTCCTGTCCAGAGCTTGCTCTGTATATATTTGTTTGAATGTGGTCTCTTCTGTTAGTTGAAAGCTCCTTGAGGACAAGAACTGTCTCTTGCCTCTTTTTGTCTCTTCAGATCTTGGTATGGAGCCTGGCACATGTAGTAGGAGATTAATAAATGTTTACTGATTGATTAATCTCAAGGCATCCAGTTCTTCTTGGAAACAATTTTAGTTGCTAGGAAGTTTTTACCAATCAATATTTATTCATTTTTGGTTACATGTGAGGCACTATGCTAATTTCTGAGGATAACCCCCACCCCCCAAAGAATGGGAGGGGTTCAAAAGACAGTCCCTAGTCTCAAGGAGCACACAGTTCAATAGGAGAGAGAACATACAAACCACTGTGCACAAACAAGGTAAATACAGGATAAATAAGAGACAATTAGTAGGGGGATAAATCTTACTTAAAGGCTAAATCCGCCTCTCTGATCTCACCTCTTGCTCCTGATGCTAACATCTGGGGCCAGACAGAACAAGTCCCATTCCTCTTTCAGAGACTACTCTTCAAAGGTTTCACTATGGCTAATTGAGCTTGCCCTAAATCTTCTCCATGTGAATATCTCCAGTTTTTTCAATTTCTTTTAAAATAGCACAAATTTGAGGCCCTTCACCAACCTGGTTGCCTTCCTAAGAATCGTCTTCAATTTATCAATATCCTTCCTAAAATGTAGTGTTCAGGACTGAACACAATACTTCTAATGTGGTCTGACTGGGAATCTGGAAGGACTACTGCCTCCTTATTCCTAGAAGCATGTCTGAGTGTAATTGAAAATGGCATTAGTTTTACTGCCTGCCACACCATACATATACTCAGCTCTTATTGGATTTGCAGTCCACTAAAATCCTCGCATGTCTATCAGGGAAACTGCTACATAGCCACTCCTTTACAGTCTTGGACTCTTGCCTTTGTTACTTAGATGCTGAGGCTAACACATGTACTGAGAACCTGAATTCAAGTCACAGCCATGTTATTTGTTCCCTGTGTGGGCAATCTAAGACTTTAATGGGCCTGTTCCTCCCCTGTGGAAGAGCACAGTGTCCAGAGTCAGAGGACCTGCCTCTGACCCTAACTACCTATGAGATCTTCCATGGGTCATTTAATTGGTCTAGTTCTCATTTTCTTAATCTTTAAAATGAATAGATTAGATTCAAAAACGTCTGGCGTGCCTTCTAACTCTAAATCTGTGATTCTATGATACTATTAACTAGACAGCCTGTGATCTCTGCCAATTCCAAACCCATGATCCCATGGACTCAGAAATCAGACTAGTTTCAACTTCCTTCCCTAGGTTGCCCTTTGTAAGCCTTATGGAATGATATCCAACTGAATACCCAATTGAATCATTTCCACTTTCTGAAACAACCAACTCTGGGAGGGAGGTTCAATGGCATTGCCTTACTTGATCCATCAGGACTTTAATGTCTGGTTGCCTTCTTGAAAAAGTCTGAGCTTTACATTCTCAGAGAGACTTCCCAAGGCCAAGAATATAGGACATTATCTCATGTTGCTAGGGGTGCATGGATAATTAATAAAATAAAGTAGAGTTACTTAAGTCTCATGTTGCTCTTGTTTTCTCTGGCAAGGAGAGTATTTGCTTGGAAAAGTATAGAACAAAAAATGACCAACAGTGAGATTATACACAAGATAACTAAGGAGATAATGAAAGATCACCCATTCATCCTTCAAGAATCCAAGTCACTGGGGGGTGGTGAGGTCACACAGTAAATAGAGTACTGGCCCTGTAGTCAGAAGGACCTGAGTTCTAATCCAGCTTCAGACACTTAACACTTACTAGCCATGTGACCTTGGACACATCACTTAACCCAAATTGCCCGGCATTCTTCCCTCCAAAAAGAAAAAAAAAATTCAAGTCACTGTGTCTAGATGAAATAACATCCTTGGGTACTGAAAAAATGGGCAGATTCTATTGTTGAGCCTTTCAGCAAGAGTTGAAAGACCCATGAAGAACAGAAGAAGGACCACAAGATTGGAGTAAGGCCAGTGTCCTAGTTTTCATAGAAGGGAAGAGAATAGAATCAGAAATCTATCAACTAGTGAACTTGATTTCAGTTTATGGGAAAATTTTAAAAGGATCAGTAAAGAGATGCTTGGGTAACATAAGGCAATAGGAGTGCTAGAAGTATTGATAGCTGGGGTGGTGGTAGGAGGAGAGGAGGAAGAGGAGAAGGAGAAAGAGGAGGGCCACCAATACAAGAACGTAATACTTCCTCAATGATAATCTAATTTTTCAACAACAACAATAATAACAATAACAATAATAAAAGAAAGGAATACTTTGTTTCAAAACCGACTCAACCGTTCAAGAAGCAATTGCTGCTCTGGGAGTGAAGGAAAGATGGTAGCTCTGCATGCATAAATCTGTGTGAGACAGAAGTGTGTGTCCACCAGAGATGCTTTGATTACTGGCAAGGCCCCAGCTCTGCTGGTTTACCTGTCTCCAACTTTGGAGCCAACAGCTGGCATCCTTCTATAACTGTCCTGTATTGCCACTGTTCTGAATTGTCCTACATTGCATCATTATTCTGCTTGGATAGTCAAGTACTGAGATTCATCAGGTTACATGTCATCAATTGTTTACTCTTAGTCAGATGGACACTTCAATTCACCCAGATGCATGGAAGTCAAACACGTTTCTCCTCCATATCAGTCTTGGCGCTCAGTTGTTTATCTGCTTTCTATGTTATCTCAGAGCATGGAATCCAAAACGCTAACTACTAGATTCCCTGACAGCTTCAGAAA
Source organism: Pseudochirops corinnae (assembly GCA_028646515.1). Lineage (NCBI taxonomy): Eukaryota > Metazoa > Chordata > Mammalia > Diprotodontia > Pseudocheiridae > Pseudochirops > Pseudochirops corinnae. Next base: position 84,775,222 of record CM053590.1, read on the forward strand.
TAGATAAGTTAAAGATCAATCCAGCTACCATGCTACAAGATGAAATTACTTGGCTAGATAATTTAGTAGTTGCAGTAGCAGCAGCCATAGTAGTAGTGAGTACTAGTAGTACTAGTACTTGCTAGCATTTATAGAGTACTTCAAGGACTGCAAAGTTCTTCACATGTTATCTTATTTGATTAACCCCTCCAAACCCTTTGATGTAAGTGTTATTAATGCCCCATTTTGCAGCTGAGAAAGAAAAGTAGTGATTAAAAAATCATGAAGAACGAATCATTGCAAAGAAACATAATTCCTTTTTTTTTAATGGGATCACTAATAACCTAGTTAATGCTGTGACTACACAGTTTAGCTTAATTGTGGCAAAGTTTCTGATGGCATTTCTTTTTTTTAATACTACTTTTTCCAAATATGTCTTAAAACCATTTTAACATTTTTTAAAGTTTTCATTTCCAAATCTTATCCCTCCCTTCCCTCTCCAACACAATAAACAATTGATATAGATTATATATGGGCAAACATGTAAAATATTTCCATATTAGTCATTTTGTAAAAGAAGACTAAAACAAAGAAAGAAAAAATAGTATGTCTCAGTCTGTATTCAGATAATATTTGCCCTTTCTCTTGGAAGTGGATGCCATGTTTCATCATGAATTCTTTGGGATTGTCTTAGACCATTATGTTGCTGAGAATAACCAAGTCATTCACAGTTCGTTGTACAATAGTGCTATTACTGTGTGCAATGTTCTTCTGCTTCTACTCAATTCACTTTACATCAATTCATGTAAGCAGATTTTTCTGAAATCATTCTGTTTGTCATTTCTTATAGTGCAATTATATTCCATGAAAAGCATATACTGTAACTTGTTCAACCATTCCCCAATAGATGGGTATCCTCTCAATTTGCAATTCTTAGCCACAACAAAAAGAGCTGCTATAAATATTTTTGTTCAAGTAGGTCCTTTTCCCCTTTTTTATGTCTTTAGGACCAAGCTATAATATTCTGGATCAAAGGGTATGCATAATTTTATAGATCTTTGGACATAGTTCCAAATTGCTCTCCAGAATGGTGGGATCTGATAACATTTCTTACACTATTCTTATGAAGGAGATGGAGAAATATGAATTAGATGATAATGCAAGTTAGTAGGTTCAGAACTGGCTGGATGGTCATACTCAAGGAACAGTTGTGCACGGTTCCACTTCAATATGGAAGTCTCTACTGGCATACCCCAGGGGTCTGAGCTTGGTCCTATGCTATAAATGACTCGAATAAAAGGATAGGCAGCATACTTATCAAATTTTCAAATAACATTAAGTTCAGAAGAATAGCTAACACACTGGAGAGCAAAGGCAGGACTCAAAAAGATCTCAACAGGCTAGTTTCTGACATTTCTTGATTATTTCCTATTCTGTATATAGTTTGTATATAGTTATTTGCATATTGTCTCCCTCATCAGAGTGTGAGTTCTTCAAGAATGGGGATGATTTTATTTTCTTTGAACCCCCAGTGCTTAGCACAGAGTCTGGAACACAGTAGGTTTTCAATAAATGTTTACTGACAGAATCTAAGAGGATGAAATTCAATAGGAATAAATAAAAAGTTTTATACTTGAAAACAAAAAAAATCAATTTCAAGGTAGGAAAGACATGATAAGACAGCAGTGAAAGATGTCTGGAGGTTTTAGCAGACTTTAAGTTCAACAGGATCCAGCAATATATAATACCCAACAGATCTCATCTAAATCGGAGTTACATTGAGAAGCATAAATTTCAGAAATAGGGATGTGATAGTCTGACTATACTATGTTCTTACCAGAGCTTGTATGGCATACTGTGTTCAGTTCTGAATGCCATAACCTAAGGAGGACACAGATAAACTACATAGTGTCTAGAAGAGGGCAACCAGGGTGGTGAAGGACCTTGAGTTCAATTCATATGGTGATCGGTTGAAGGAGTTGGGCACGATTAGCTTGAAGAAGAGAGGACATGGTAACATGATCATTGTCCTCAACCTTGAACTTCAGAGAAAATCCAAACAGAAAATATAAGCTGAGAAATAAAGACCAACAGACAAGCCTTCTGTCTGAGAAATTAGCACAAATCAACAGACAGATTCAACTCTCTGACTAAGGCAATATATACATAGTTACCAGGGAGAGAAGCGCCAGCATATGAGTTTTTCAAAGCTGGGGGGTTCCTTATTGGTTCCCCAGAGTCTGACCTGGTCAAATCACAAGAATACTCTTCGAATGAGTGAACCCCAAAGCAAAATGCTAACCTCAGATTATATGTTCCCTTTTTCAGGGTCAGGAGGCATCACAACCCTCATGACCCACTGCCTAATTATAAGGTAACAAAAGGTGTGGGCCTTCTTTGAAAAATAAGCCTCCCCTAATCAAGCTTTCCTTAAGGGGCTCCATGTGAAGTCTATTAATCAGTAGGAAGATTTTATATCCCATTAACATTACAGCATTAGACTTGTGTTTTGGTCTGAGAAGACAGAACCAAAAACAATGGGTAGAAGTTGTAATTGGCAAGTTTTGACTTTATGCTGGGTGGAGGATAAACCGATACTTCCTCAAAAGATACTGGATTCCTCTTCTTTGGAAGTTTCTAAGCAGAGGCTAAATGATGACTAATTAGATAATTTACAGTGGAAATGCCCTTTTGTATGATTTGGACTAGATGGCAACAAAGATCCTTTCAAACTCTATGATTCTGAGATTCATATACCTCATCCTAACTTGAAAAATGATTCTTTGTATATATGTCTCATCCTGCTAAATGTCAATGTCCATGAAGGCGATGGTCATGCAATTTTTCCCATCTTTGGATCCTCAGTGCTCAGAAAAATGTTTTGTAAATATCAGGCAAATAATAAAGGGAGAGGTAGCATGGTACTGTAGGCAGAATGTCGGATCTGGAGTCAAATGACCAGTGTTTGGTAGTAGGGTCCCCCTACTCTGCCACTTATAATATACATGGTCTTGCAAAAGTAATTTCATCTTCCTAGGCATTTGTTCCCTCAGTTATAGAATAAAATAGCTGGAATAGATAATAAGGTAATTTCCAGCTCTAAGTTCATGATCCTGTAAGCAAAATTTCAGAATGTGTTGAATAATTCTCAAAATATATTACCTCATTCTTATAATTTAAAAAAGAAATCCACATATATTTTCCATGAAGAATCATTATACCATTTAACTAAATACATATGTACACATATAATACATACATGTATAAACACATTATATGTGTACATACATTGTGTGTATGTATAATTAACTGATGCAAGGATCTTTTCTATAACGAAATCAGAAGGGATGGGAATAGGCAATCTTGTCAAATACACTCAAGTATCACAGCATATTTTCTACATAACAGGGGTTAGGAGATAGGGACTAGACCTGTGATTTTATCCATATGGGAACTTCCAGATGAGGAAATATCATCTACAGATGCAGGTTGGCATCATTTCCATAGAGCAGCACTTCTTAAACTATGGGTCATGACCCCATATGGGGTTGCAAAAAAATTTGACAGCAGCAAAAGGTTTCTGAGCATGCAATGACCAAAAATTAATTTAAAATCAAACACATAATGAATCTAAAGTGTTTCTGGAAGAGCTTGCCCATGTTGCATCCACGACTTCACTGTAACTTTGGTTCTGAACACAAAGCATGTGCACTTTTCATGGTGCATATCCCAGACCACCCAACACCAACAAACTGCCAAACACAAAAAGGGGTCATGAGTAGGAAAAAAATAAGAATCCCTGCCTCAGAGCCCTGAGAAGTTAAGTGATTTGCCCAGTCATACACCCTGTATGAGTCAGAACTAGACCTTGAACCCAGATTCTGCTGGTTTGTAGGCCAGGCTTTCTCTGTTTTCATTGAAAATATTTTATAATACAATATTTGGAAAATATCAGTAACTAAATCCCATTGGATGGGATCCCCTAACAGGCCCACCTTATGCTAAATTCCTTTTGACAGTGAAAAGTATCAGTTACACTCTGACAGATTCCTTTGCATAATGATAAAGCACACATATCTCTTACTTGGAAAAGTTATTCATAAAATTAGTAAAATAAATTAATCAGAAAAATATTAATTATCCACTTATTATTATCAGTGATTATATTTGAGTTTAATCATTTTACCCTAAAATGTGCTTAACAAACATTTATTTAAGGAATGCATTATTAGTATACAAATTCATATAATTATGGTAAATCCATTTATTGGCATTGTCACAAATGAATAAAAATATAGCATATTACCAAAAAATTTTATGATGTAGTATATAACATCAGTAACTAGCTCTGTAAACATACTTTTTTAGGGGAAAAAAACTTCCTAGTTTAGGAAAATAGAGATATCTTTTCCAGGGATTTCAGACGAAATATCTTTAATAGTATCCATTTCTTGTCAGTGATTTTGTAAAATGAGGTTAGATTAAAATCAAGGGTTCTTAAACTGAGGTCCGTGGACATTTTTTAATGTTTCAATAATTATATCACCATGAAATTGGTTTACTTTGTAATTGCATGTGTTTTATTCTATGAATTTTAAAACATTATAATGAAAAGGGGTCCATAGACTTCAGGAGCCTGGAATGCCTTCCCTCCAGATCTCTTCCTCCTGGCTTCTCTGGAGTACTTCAAATCCCAGCTAAAATTTTACCTTCTACAGGAAGCCTTTCCCATCCCAACTCAATTCTAGTGCTTTCTGTCTATTATTTCCAACTTATCTTGTATACAGATAGTTTGTTCTCTAGAGATGTTTCTTCATTATGAAAGTTAACTATAGGCTATTTTTACTTTGCAAACCAAATTCCAGTAGAATAGTAGCTGCCTGTCTTCAATCATTGTGTGAATTTCAGAATTCCTTCCATGCTCCATAGTCAGAGTGGCAAGGCAGCTCAGACAGAATTTCATTGAGCTGATTATCACAGCAGTAGGAAAAGTCCCTTAATGAAATTGTTCAAATAGGCTTCTTATCTACTAATCTAGAAGGCACTTTGCCAAAAGGTAGTTAATTGCACTTGCATGTGCCACCCAGGTCAAAGAGAATCCAATTTTCTGGTCTCCTGACCCAGCCATATTGATGGCATTATGGAATATTTTCAAAGAATGCAAATGCTTGGGTACCAACCTACAGTTATTTCTCCAGGACTCTTGGCAATCACCCTATATACTTCAAATATGATGTCACCATTCAACCCATGAAATATCTCCAAGCTGTCTAAGGTTGTCTTCAAAACCAACAAAGAAAAACGTTGAAAATATTTTCTTAAGGAAAAGAAATGAAAACTGTTTTGAAAGTTTGAAATATATTACCATCTTGGGATCCTAAAAAAATTCACAATCTGAAAAAATCACAGGAGAAATTGGAAGTTATATGACTTACTCGAGGGAGTACCACAAATCAAAAAATAACCAGAAATAGAATGCAGAATTTCTGAACTTCTGACCCTGAGACCCAGGCTTTCACATTCTTTCTTTAAGTATCTCAATTACACCCATTAACGATTCAGATAAAGTTCTGTAAAAAGAACTTTTTGATAGTTCTAACGCCAGCTTTATTCTCTTATATTGGAGTTATAAAGCAGAGTATAGTATGGAGAAAGGAAAGCACTCAGAAGCTTAACTCTATCTGGCTGTCAGGCTAGGATTTATTTCCATGAAGATCATTTTGATCTTAGGCAAAAGACCAAGATGAAAAGTCTAAAATGGCCTCAAAGAAAAATGTTGAGAAGGGATTTCTAAGTTCCAAAGTCCAGTAAATGCAGAGGCAAATTCTTTGAGTTAATATTACATTGCCTTCCAGTCCTATTTATTCCTCAATTTACCCCATATCCAATAAACCAGAATTAAATACCTACTGTAGACAAGACATTATGCTACGCACTGGAGAAGATGAAAGATTTTAACTATGACATTATCCCAACTCTCAAGATACTAGATAGACTGGAAGGGAGATAAGACATTAATATGTTTCCAGCCAAATCCAAAGCTACACATTAAGACCGAGTAGATCAAACTCTCTACTTTGTAACATATCTAGAGAAACACAAAACATCCCATAATTAGCATGGCCAACCTTGTTCTAGGCCTGGACTAGAAAATAATACTATAGATTAATGTTATGGTCCTCAGTGGTCCGCAGAATCAACTTAGACCCTTCAATTCAATTCTCACAGCACATAATCAATGTCAACCTAGCTTAGTGGAAAGATCAGATGTAGAATCAGATAGAGTTGGATTCGAGTTCTATTTCTGACATCTACTACTCACACGATCATGGAGAGGTCACTTGGTATCTCAGAGTAACAGGAAACTAAAATGTTTAAGTTACATCTAACTCACCAGTGGAGTGAATTTCATACCCCAATGATCCCTCCCCCAAAAAAGTACCTACTCTGGGCTAGACAATTTAGAAATAAAGATGAAGGCACAGTGAATAGAGCACCAGCCCTGGAGTTAGGAGGAGCTGAGTTCAAATCCAGCCTCAGATACTTAACACTTACTAGCCGTGGGACCTTGGGCAAGTCACTTAACTCCAATGGCCCTGCCTCCCCCCCTCCAAAAAGAAAAAGAAAGAAAGAAATATGAAAATTACATAGCTCCCGGAATTTAGCATCTAATAGAGATATGGGACAAGTACACAAACCATTATGATAAAAGTTAGAATATGATAAATCAATACAGGAAGTTCAACAGATAGATTTGGTCCTTTCTAAAAAATCTGTGCTGAAAGAGCTAGAGATGATGTTTAGAGTATTAGGAGAACATGAAAGCCATATGCAATTTTTTGAAGAGACATCACCTGGAAGAGGGATTGGACATATTCTGTTAGGCCATATAAAGCTAAAAGTAATGTGTCGCACTTGAAGAGTTAGCTTTCTACTTAATATAAGGTAGTTTGCACACACCACACCGAACCAAACCCTCAGAGCAGGCAAGAGGGGAAGTGAAAGGAAAGCATGAAACAATTATGAAAATTTAATATTTATTTTCAAACACAACTCTCACATAAATATATCCAGGTCTTTCAATGCAAACAAAGTTCAAATCAAAGTCAGCAAAAGCAAGACAAATGGCATTTCCCTCCAACTGTCAGAAATTGTAGCTCAGTGATTATTTAAGGCAGTATGTACAAATGCCTTTAAATTTAAGCCAACACATGTTGTATATGCTGGAAATGGTTGTTGTTAATGGTTCAATATCAACATGGCAACATTTCTGCAATGGAGTATCCCAAAGATCTTTGTTTGGCCCTGTGAAATTTAACATTTTTATTAAGACATGGATAAAGGAAAAGATGGGATTCTTAAAAATTTTCAGATGGTACAATGTTGTGAGGAATAGCAGAAATGAATGATTTCACCAAAAAATTCTTTTAAAAACCCAACTTTTTGTAGAATTAAAATGATCTGAGAATGATTATAATCCTTTGAAATTTTTTACTAAATTTAGTTTTCTTAATTTTTTGTTTCTATGATTTTATGTGAAATAATATTCTTTAATGCTAGATAAATGTATAACTGGTTTGAAGAGTAAATTCACTGGAGGAGATGAAACTAGTACAAGCAAAGATGATCAAAAGAGTTTAAGTAGCAGACGTATAGAAATACAAAATAAAACCCCCAAATTCAAATTAACAACCCATTACATTTGTTATTAGAATTCATATGTACTGTTATTGATGGAGAATAAATACCACTGTGTTTTCTCTGAATTAAGGCTTTAGCTATAGATAACATGAAACTTAACAAATTAAGATGACATTTTGAAAGTGGATATTCACGTTACTGTAGTCATCATGTATATTGTTTTCTTGGTTTTGCTTACTTCACTCTGCATCAATTCATATAAATCTTTCCATATCATGCTTCTTAACACATTCATCCTTGGAATTCGTGCCCTGGTGCCCTGCTGTCTGGAATGGACTGCCCCAGCTGTGCTTTACGTCACTCATTGGCTAACTTGTGGCCGGCTGCCATTCCACTATCCTTGCCCCCTTTCCCAGTTCTAGAATAATAATCAAATCAGCTGTCATTGATCCTGAAAAGAATATGTTAATCTACTTCCTGATGGCTCCATTCAGAATTGCTATGACATTCAAAAACCAAAATGTCCTCCACAAACACCGTTCCTCTATGTGTATTGTCTCTACCCATTCCCCAATGAAAACGTAAATTCTTACAGGCAGGGATTGCCTTTACTTTTTCTGTTTGTGTGCCCACAACTCTGTGTAGTGCTTGGAACACAAGAATTGCTAAATAAATGAATTTTCCTTTGTTCAGTTACACTCTTCACATTCTTTTTTTTATAGTACAGCAATATTACATAATATTAATGTAGCATAACTCATTAAAAGCCATTTTCCAATCAATGAGCATCTATTTTGTTTATATTTCTATGCTACTACCAAAGTACTACTAAAATACATATATTTTGTGTCTTTATTTTTTTTTTATCATTGATCTACTTTATATAATCTAGTAGTGGAATATCTGGGTGAAAAGAGATAGATATTGTGAGTCACTTTCAGCATGTGTTGTTACTTTCCACAATAATTGCCCCATTCATAGCTCCACCAATAGCATGGTAGCATGGCTGTCCTCTAATATTCCCATCTTGTAACACATTTACCAGTTTGCTGATTGTAAGGTAAATCATATAGTTGTTTTGGTTTTATTTATATTATTAGTGATTTGGAACAATCTTTCACAAGGTTGTTAATAGCTTGCAATTCTTTTGAAAAGTATTTGTTCATATCATTTGACCATTACATATTGAGAAAATTAGGATTTCTTGCACTGTATAATGTTTCTTATTATAAAAAGTATCATTCAACAGCATAAATATTGGTGTTACTCTAGCTATAGATATGATCAAAGCATTATTTGGCAAATCATATGCAAAGCACCTTGGAACTATTCCATTTGTAAATCATATGGTAAAAACTGCCTATATATCTGAATACATTTTCGATCAATTATTTGAGAATTTTTTGCATTGCAAGTAGAGCAACAACAGATGTAGATAAATATATTAATTTTTTATAATATATTAAAGCTATTGAGAAATTGTCAATATAATTGTTAGACTTTCAAAAAATAAAATCAATTCCTGTGGGGAGAATTGTATTGGACTCCCTTATTGCACTGATAGAGCTGATAGGCTACATGTAGGTCTGCAAACACAAACATATGTGTGTGTGTATACACATTTATAGCCTCATAAAATTTAGACATATTGCACCTTTCAGAGACAACCATATATTGATTGATATCAATGACGAGCTACATATAAGTTATTCAAAGAATGATTATAAACAAAAATCAATTAAAGGAAAAGCTCTTTGCAAACCTATGTAACTACATTAATATAAAGCTTGGGATATTTCGATGTTTCACACACACAAAATACTGGCTTTCTCATTGCAAAATAACCAAAGGGTATTTGTGCTTAAGAAAAAGAAATTGACATTTTTCAAAATGATACTAATAAACATGAAACATATTAGTTTTGTAGCAAAAAATTTCCTTTTGAAATGTGTATTTGGTGCATATTTGGGGAAAAGTGAGCACAACACTGAGAAAAATCATCAGATTTCTACCTCAGTCTAGAAAGGTATGATCTAATCATTGCATATGAATCTTTTAGAGCTGTAGGTCATCAATGACCAAATTAATACTTCCATATTTCCCACTTTGATAAAGGTACATATTATTCAAAATAACAAAAAGAAAGCAAATAATCCTGATCAATCTTGTGACCTTACAAAGGTCAATGTTTCTAAATATGGCTGGATAAGGAACTCAGTTGCAACGATACAATCCATTTGCTTTTCTTCTTGTTGAGGAATGGTCAAAATGCATGACAGAAAATAGTATATTGAATCAAGTGTTGGAAAGTGAAAAACCAAATCTTGTTTTTAATCAAGATTTTTTTTTTAGCTTATCAAGAAAAACAATATAAATTTTGTATTGTTAATAGCATCTTTTTTATATGGGAAAGGGTTTCTTGCTATAGCTATAAAAAAGATATGAAATCTTGAAGAGCAGCTGAAAGAGTTCAAAATAGCAATAACGGATATCAGACTTTGAGAAACTCTGCACCAAAAACAAGGACAGTCATGGAATGAATAATATTATTTCATGAGTTATTTCATATGTTATGAATATATAAACTTTAAATATTATCAACAAATATATATGTATAGCATATTACTTCATTGCACATTCAAGATTTGCATCTTATCTCCAAACAAGACCAAGTGAAGGTTCCTATCATATATTGGATATTCAATTTAACTTGCAGTTTGCTCTGGATGTCCTCCATGAAATTGCTAAACATCTTTTGCAAACACAGGTCTCCTTGTTTTATGAATAACTTAATATTAAAAATCAAAGGACTGAATAAAGTGTTTTCTCCACTGTGGTTATGTTTTTCAGGCAATCTTATATAATTGTGAATGGGAGATATCTTGCTCAAGAAAAGTTTTTAAGGAAGCATTTTGCTCTACTGAATCAAATGCTTTTTCATAGTCAAAAAATAATAACCATAATGGGATCTTATATGCTCTATGTTTTCCCAACATTTATGTGATGGTTAAAAATGTACTGCTGCTGTGGAATAATTCTTGTAAAAGCATTCCTACTTCCTGCCTGATACCTTCAGCAAGGGTGTTCATCATGCATTTACAAATGATTCTCATAGTAAAAGTATAAAGGTGGTCTTTTGTTCACATTGGGGGGGGGGTATTGATAAGGTTCATTCTTCTGCACTTTGGGAACTGATCTAAAATTCAAAATTCTGTTGCTTCCAATTCAGACATTTTCTGTGTGTATTTGGTAAAATCTAGTTGCTTTTCTCATAATTGTTCTTTTTAATGACATTTCCACTTCCTCCAAAAACACATGTAGGATTATAATGCTAAAGTCCAAATGAGTAGCTCTTGTCCTCCTTGACTTATAATAACTTTCACAGAGATTTTCCATCTTTCATCTGCTTGTTATCTGCTTTGGCATTTCACCTCTAAATGCTCTCTGGATGACTTTGCTTAGATGAGTCTCTGGCCAAGTTCTTTAAACTGGGTTTTGAGGTGATGCTATTCATCATCTTACACTATAAAAGAGAATGAACAGATTTATCATACAAATTAGAATATCCCTTCACTACCATGTCTCTCTACTTGGCAAATGAGTTGGACATTTTCTTAGTTAATTTTTAGGTTCTTTTGTCCTCTGTTATTGCAAATTATTTACCTGGGTTGATCTTATTTATGAAATTGGTACATATATGTCAATGTCATTTCTTCACCTATAATTTTTTAATTTAATTGTTATTTGAAAATTTACTATTTATTTATTTTTGCATTATTTTCTTTTTAATTTTTAGGTTAAAAGTTCTCTCCCTTCCTCTCATCATCTCCCCCACCCATTGAGAAGGCAAACATTATGATGTCATTTATACATGTGAAACCATGCAATATTATTAGCCATATTGCAGAAAATCAAAAAAAATAAAATAAAATGAGAAAACTATACTTGAATTTGCTCTCAGAGCTCGTCAGTTCTAATTCTGAAGGTATAGAGTATTTTTTTTAATCATAAATCCTTGGGAACTGTCTAGGATCATTGTATTGATCAGAGTAGCCAAGGTTTTCACAGTGGATCATCATTGCAACATTGCTTTTATGGTACACAATAATTTCCCAGTTCTGTTCACTTCGCTTTGCATCAGTTCATATAGGTCTTGAGGTCTTGCCATGTTTTTTTTTTTTCTGAAACCATACCCCTAATCATTTCTTATGAAATAGTACTACTTGATCAGAATCATACGCCACAAGTTTTTCAGTCATTTCCCAAAGGATAAGCATCCTCTTGATTTCCAATTCTTTGCCACCACAAAAAGAGGTGCTATAAATATTTTTGTATATATATGTCCTTTTCCTTTTTCTTTGATCTCTTTGGGATACAGACCCAGTAATAGTATTGTTGGGTTGAAGTGTATGCAGAGTTTTATATACCTTTGGGCATAGTTCCAATTTGTTTTCCAAAATGGTTGGAACGGTTTACAATTCCACCAAAAGTCCATTAGTGTACCTATTTTTCCCTCATCCCTACCAGTATTTGTCATTTCTGATAGGTATGAGGTGATACCTCCGAGCTGTTTTAATTTGCATTTCTCTAATCAAGAGTGATTTAGGGCATTTTTTTCAAATGAATATGGATGGCTTTGATTTCTTCTTCTGAAAATTGCCTGTTTATATTCCTCAACTATTTATCAATGGGGGAATGGCTACTATTTTCATAAATTTGACAGTTCTATACTCAGTAGACATTTGAGAAATGAGGTCTTTATTATGTAAAACAAATTAGAAATTTCTTTGATATTACTTCATTGTTTGTGGTACCTTTTAGAAAAATGTAATTTCCCTGATTATCTCTTGTTTTTCCAAAATTATGTTTGCTACCCCTGCCTTTTTTACTTAAGCTAAAGCACACTGGATTCTGTTCAAGCCCTTTATTTCAATTGTATTTCTGTTTCAAGTGTGTCTCTTGTAAAGAACATATTGTTGGATTCTGGTTTCTAATCCACTCTGTTTTCTGCTTCCATTTTATGGGTAAACTCATCCAATTCACATAGAAATTTGTGATTACTAACTCTATATTTCCCTCCATCCCATTATCTTCTCTCTCTCTTTCTCTCTCTCTCTCTCTCTCTCTCTCTCTCTCTCTCTCTCTCTTTCTCTCTCTCTCTGTCTCCCTCCCTCTCCCTTTTCCTCTCCCCTACCCTCTCCCTTTGCTGTCCCTCCTAAGAAATCCATTTTGCTTCTAATCACTGCCTCTCTTAATATGCCCTCCCCTTTATCCCCCCCTTCACTTTCCTCTTATCTCCTTCCCTTCCTATTTCTCTACTGGGTAAGTTATATTTCTATACACAACAGTGTGTGTGTGTGTGTGTGTGTGTGTGTGTGTGTGTGTGTGTGAGAGAGAGAGAGAGAGAGAGAGAGAGAGAGA
>CM053590.1:84788762-84825894 GCA_028646515.1 Pseudochirops corinnae
AGAAAGTATTCATGATATATAGCTATATATGAGGTTTCTACATAACCTACAAATCTTTGGCCTTTCTCATTTCTTTCTCCTAAACTATATATGCTGATATACTTCTCCTCATCCTGACCTTTTCCTTTTTCCCACCTTGGTTTAGATCTCATCTCCAGTGTATAGTAGTTATGTGATCACAGGCAATTATTTAATACCTCTGATCCTCAGTTTTCTCATCTTTTAAATGGAGATACTAATAACCATAGTATCTACCTCATGGATGGTTGTGACGTGCAAATAATGAAAGGTATATAAAGTACTATGCAAATATTAGCTATTATAATTGTGGGTTTCTGCAGGATTTTGTCCCTTCCTCTATTGTAAAGCAAAGCATGAGCAGCTTTTCAGAGGACTGTTGGTATGAACAGCTTTAAGGTTCTGATCACATATTATAGTGAATTCTCTATTTATTCAGCAGTAAATTAAAGCAAAACATTCATAGAAATCAAAGTACAGCATTCACAATGTTATGACATAACAACTTATCACTAAACTGGCTACATAGTCTTCACCAAAGTAGCTGTTTTAACAGCTCTTTTTGTTTTAAACAAAAGACATCATTTAGTTGTTCCTTAACTCAATCATCCTTAAGGAGCAAGCCTCCTTAAAGGACACAAAGTACAAAGGTCAAAGTTCTCCACCCCTAGGTCACAGTAATGATCTTCTCAGTCAGCATTAAGTACCCAAGAAGAGATCTTTTCATCTTGACTGGAGACTGGCTCTTAGATTCCATGGTTCCTCTTCCATGGTCCCAGCTCTTGCCTAAATCTACCCAACTGTCACCTGGATTCAAAGATAGGCAGCTCTCAGCTCCTTGTCCAGTTCCCATTCCATATTGAAGCTCACAGTGTTCAGTCTATCTCAAGTCTTTCACAGTTTCTGTTTCTGGGAAGACAAAGCTTAACAGAGCCAAAATAACATTTATACACATTGCCATCACCATCATCAATTCACTATCTGCCTGTGAAATCAACAGACCCACAACCAAGGTCTGAGAATCCAACACAAATCATTACAAATCCACAGTCCCTGGACCTCTGAATCCCTCCTCCACGACTTTTGTAAACAGACAACAAGAAAATCCTCTTTCAGGGCTTCTAGTAAGGTACCAGGGCTTCTATACGAAGTATCACAAACAAAAATCAACACAAACAGAACAAACAGAGTGCCTGGCCACCACAAAGTTCCCCTTCTCAATTGTGCTCTTTCCTAGCTTGGGCTTCTCCTTATATATGGTCATTAGCTCCTCTCTGTTGCATCAACAAGTTCTTCCCACTGTGGGGTTCACAAGTTCTGTTTCTTAACAAAGACTTGATATAATCAGGGCAAGGCTCAAAGACACTTGAACTCAAACAAGGTGCTAAATACTTAAGTAGCTGAAACAAGGTCGCTAAGTACATCTTTGCTTGCCATTATACCTGTTCAATATTTTTATAAATGACTTGGATGAAGGCATAAATTGAAGACTTATTAAAATCGTGGATGATATTTTAGCTGGAAGAGATTCCTAATACAGTAGGTGGTAGAATCAGGACCCAAAATATCTCATCAGTCCAGAATGGGCTTCTGTTGTTTTTGTTTTGGGGATTTTTTTGGAGGCAATGTGGGTTAAGTGACTTGCCCACAGTCACATAGCTAGTATCTGAGGCAATTTGAACTTGGACCTTCCTGGCTTCAGGGGTAGTGCCCTATCCACTGTACTTCTTAGCTGTCTCACTAATATACTTTTGACAGGGAAAAAAAATTAATGATAAAGCCCAAGAACTGAGCCTTTTCTATGGTAAGATATCTAGGAAGAAATGTCAAAACTGAGCATGAAGTAAGAATTAAGGGAGAAAGTAAAAAATTAAGCCTAGAAATCATCTTCATAAATGGCAGAAACTTAGGGTCTAAACTGATCTTCAGAAGCCATAGTTCATCATTCTACTTCCAGAAAACATGACCCACAACAATAACAACACACATAATAAAATGCTTTATAAAATGTTTGCTCATTGAGGAAGGTAGTGGAAATGATATCACTAACTGAGGATCAAAAAAGTTATATGATTTGCCCATGGTGACAGATGCTAGGAAATGTTTTATCCAGCATTCAAACACTGACATCAAATCCAGGGATTTTTCCACTAAAGAAAACGCTCTACATTTGGCTGTTGAATCTCTTGCAGAGGTAAGCATCCTAAGTTATCACTTGAGGATCTCTTCCTATACTTAACCAGTTTTGGCATCAATAGGTCATCTTCCTACGTAGTATAGAATTGGACTGCAGCAATTGATTGAAATTCCTTCCTGTTTCCAGGGAAGACAGAAAGAAGACCAGATCTATATAGGTAGAGAGATTAGATGGTGCTCTATAAATAGAAGAAGGGATCAAGACAAAGATTTTAAAAAATCAGGGCAGAAGTTAAAGAAACATGAATTTGGACAATGTCCTTGCAATCCAGCCACTACCAAGGAGACTTGACAAGTCATTGACAGAGAAAAGCAACAAGAACTCTCGTGGTGATTGTGCACCTGGAGGGGTCCCTTTGAAACCGCTTCCACTTTCACACACAAGGACTGAGGTAGATTCTTATGAAATTTGCAAGAATCAAATTACATGAAATTCATGTTATTCAATACCAAAGAACCCATGTGAAACAAGTTTACACATAAGGCCCCTGTGCCTTATGTCATTTTACAGGCCTGTTATGCCTCCCTACAGTAACTCTACAAAATAGTTTAAATGCTCATTTCAGGCACACACCCCATCCAAATTAGAGATGAGTGAGCACAACTACTTGCTAGATATTAGGAAAAATCTCAAAGCCTGATGTTTGAATTGCAGTTTTAAGGAGGAACACTTTTCCAGGCATATTTTCCCTTAGTTTTTAAACCCATGTGGATTTCAAGGGAAACAATCCATCTGTTTCTGATTCATTTACACTTAACTCATCAGAATATCACTTTGTAAGAGTTATTGGGTGTCCAAACAGTTTTTCCCTTCCTCTTTCTTCTCTTCTTTTCCTCCTTCTTTTTCTTTTTGGCTAAAAGCAGGCAGGTATGTTGTGTCTTGATTAAACAGGCATGAATCACAGAAGACTTGTTTTGGTTCAAAGCACAGAACCTTTGTGCTTTAAGAGAGCATCAGGAGAATGTTGGCCTTTCCTCTCCTTATTCCTAGCCACTGTGGGCCAATTCTCAACTAACCCAGTTGTCTTGATTCTCCATTCCAAGGAGATTCCTTGGTAATTAAAACAAAGAAGTAGATCTCATATCATCTTATAATCAATCAAGTGTGCATACAGCCAGCCCCATAAATAGATTTCATTGCAAAAGTTCATTTATAAGTTCATTGTTCACAAGTTAAGATGCATTTTCCCATAACTATAATGGCTAATGCTGGTTAGGTTCCCAGGGCAATCCACAAAAAATATATTTACCCCATAATATTTCTGAAGTGCAATACTATGGTACGATTTCAACTATAACAAAAACATCATTGCAACCATTGTTTCTTTGGGGGAAAATCCAACTCAAGATGCCAGGAACACATCTGTCCCCATTAGCAACAGAAACTCCCCTGGGAACACCCAGCATGCAATGCTTAGGGCATGGGAAAGTCATCGGTTATGGTTGTAGTAACTCTAAAACAAAGCCTATATGTACTGCGCCTATAATGAGTTTGAGAGAAAAATCTCTGTCTCTAAACTACATTTCCTACAAGCCAGGCTGGTATAAACTATACTCTCCTGGGAATGTGCCTCCCAATGTATGGACTCAGGACCCATAGACCACATGGAATCAGACAGAATACTTCAGAACTTCAATACTTTTGCACCTGTGTCCTGGTAGCTTTCTGCTCACCATGGCAGTTCTTTATAGTTTATTTGTAATAAGGGACAAAATATATCCAAGCTCATGTAGACTCACAGGGGCAATAAATAGGGAGAACATTTGACAGGAATAAAAAAAGATGAAACCTGCTTTAGACTTCTTGCCTCTAGTATTAAGTGCCTACAATATTCTAGACACTATGCTAAGCACTGGGGAAATAAATATTTTAAGAGGAAAAAAACACTGCCTGCCCTCAAGAGCTTATATTCCAATAGGAGAAGACAACACATTCAATCAGCACTGTGCTAAACCCTGGAAATAGGAAGAAAAGTCAAAAATAATCTCTGCCCTCACAGAGCACACATTCTAATGGGAGAGATAACACATAAATAAGATTATAAATGATATATGCAATGTAGATGAAGGATAATCTAAAGGGGAAGGTATTAATGTCTTGGGGGGTGGGGATGTAAAAGCAAGAGAAGTGAGAGGCTAAAACAAAAGCAAAGATGAAAAGGGCAGGAAGAAGTGAGCAGAAAAGAAGTTTTGTTCTGAGGATGTAGAAAACAATTTTAATTATTTGTCCAATGGGGGAAAACTAATTTTATCTTAAGTTGTACTAATAGAAGAATTAGGCCCAGAATTAAGGACATTTCACACATTGTATTTTGATATGTTCTGACCATAGCGGGAGTATTGTGTTCAATTCCAGGGCACGACACTTTTTAAAGACCATAACAAGTAGAAGCATGTATAGAAGAGGCAGTCAGGTTGAAGAAGTGACTAGAGAATCCTGGAACAGGAGATGGGGAAGAACGAGCACCAAAGGTATCAAAGTACTTGAAGGACATGGTAGGTGGATTTGCTTGGCTTGCCAAAAGGCAAAAGTAAGAGAAATGGGTAGAAGTTAAAGGGAGGGTAGATTTATGCTTCATAAAAGGGGGTAAATAAGAATTAAGCAAAAATAGAAGGGGTCATCCCAGAATATAATGAGTTCCCCATTGCAGGTCTTCAAGTACTATCTAGGTGACCAGTTGTCTGAAGCATTCTCGTTCATGTATTTGTGGGTTGCATAAGAGGAATTCTAAGGACCCCTACAACTCCAAAGTTCTAGGATGCTCCATTGCCGCCATTAAAGCCATCTCTGGTGCCCCTGGGCTTTTGAAGAGCATGCTAGTGTTAAAGAACTACACTGTTAGGTTCTAACAAGCTCAAAAGGCTTTGAGTTGTTGTTTTAAATATTTGAAAACAACAATCATGTTCTACCCCCTCCACAAATTGTCTAAAAACATATGTAGTCACATTAATGTTTGGAGGAGCTGAGATCTATATTTGTGAGAAGTATGTCGATGCTAATGAAATTGTGTAGTTTCGGTATATTGGAGTACTTGTAGAAGATATTTCACTGCTAAACAAGAGAAAGGGAAAATAAGTGAGTAAACTGCCCACATGCAACAACCGAAAGAGGTAAACCAAGAGGTCTATAGCTACAGCCTGGAGCATAATATCCCCCTTGGGGGATCCTCTGAAGACTAGGTTCGAGCAGCTGAAAAAAATGTGAGCTCTTCTTATGTCTTATTCTCTCAATTCTTACAAATAGGGAATAGAAACAATTCTGAGGAGCAAAAATTGTTACACAGTATTTTAAAACTGGGGCATAGGGAAGGCATGTAAATCAATACATTATCTAGTGTTCTTTTTAAAGGGACTGCAGCACATTAATCCAGAAGGGTATGTGATAAGTTGATTTGATTTACCTTTTTGGATCTTATTATCTATGTTCCACAATACCAAAAATTTGGGAGCAATATATTGAATGAGGTTTTTAGCTTCTAGTCTTGGCAATTGGTAGAATATCATATTCCCCTTGCCCCTACTCTGGAGGCTAATTGATGACTGCTAGGGAACAAGATCAATAGAGCATTGGGCCTGGGCTCAGGAAGACCTGAGTACAAATCCAACCTCAGGACATATACGAGCTGTGTGACCCTGGATGAGTCACTTAACTTCTGTATGCCTTGGTTTCCTTAACTGTAAAATTGGAATAATAATAGTACTTACCTGGTAGAGTTGTTACAAGGATCAAATGAGATATTATTTGTAGAGCAATTGGCACAGGGCATGGCATGTAATGAATGTTGATTCCTTTCCTCTTTCTTTTCCCTGATGGTGACAGTTTAGCAATGAAATGGAACACAGCCTTCCTTACTACAGAATCACATTAAAACTTCCAATGGCTAAGTCTGTGGTCAAAAAGAAATGCCACAGATCTAACAACTGCAGTTTAAGACTTAAAGTCTCAAGAAGAATATAGCGTATAAATAGATTCAATAGTTCTTTTGTTTACCCAAGATTTCCAAGAATTTTGAGCCAAAGCCCAGACCTCAGGAGCTCAGCCTGTAGTTTATGGTAATAGAATAAGATTATGAGTCAGAAGAATTGTATTGTAGAATTCTCCTCAAATTGCCTTTTGACTCTACTAACAAGTGTCTCCATCACCTGCTTCCCTCTTCCTAATAATAAACCTTATCATGTAGTTACTCTTGGGATCATGGAAACTCCTAAATAGCTTCACATTCTGATAATCCTTATCTGAATACAGTGCATCCCCAACCTGGCTCCCTAAATAATGGGATATTTTTAAGATCACTTTGGGGGTACTGACCAAGAGTTGAACAGAGAAGAATGACCAGAGAATATATTTAATTATTCAAACTCACCAGAAGAGTCACTCTAGGTCTGATCTCAATCCAAAGAAAATGCGTAGATGGGGCAATCTCACCCTACTGAGTTTTGCTCAGTCTAAAAAATATCCTGTAATAATTAGACAATAATATCATCACAAAAAGCAGTAAGAGGTAGGCTCAAAGTGGTTCCTCCCATTTAAGAGAATTGTTGCAGAGTTGGACCACTTTTTAAACTAAAAATGATCCCTCTCCTTTATGAATATGTTTTCTCAGATGAGCTAAACTAGCTCTTTCATAGTCTAAAATCATGAGTTTTCAAACAGGCTAATGGCCTCATCACTTTAAGAGGGATTTAGTTAAATTGACCACTGCACAGTTACTTCAATTACATGATCCAATCACCACTGTCAAAAAATGAGGCACTGTTAAAAAGAAAATACAAACCATCCTGTTTCCTAGCTAATTACAAGTTAATCGGTAAGTCAGAATTTTGCTTAATAAACTGAATCTTTTAGGATCCTAGGCTCCTGCACCTTGGTCTATAGTTGGCCATACTACTGTTAATAGCATAATATAAGTATAAACCTCTGCATAATTGAGCAGATCTAAGTAACAGAATGTGTTTGTGTTCACTAGGATATCAGGTTGGTAGTTATGCTCAACAATGAGGCAAGAAACTTACATAATTGGCTTCCAATTCATTGGGCAAATTCATCTCAACAGACTTTTAGATGTTTCCTTGACCTTGGCATTCAGAAGCTAAGAATGATGATACAACTCTGCATCTCAATAATTGCAAAAATAATGGACCGCTATGAAAAGTTAATGTTTCTGTACAGATTAATAATCAACTCAAAAGAGAACCAACATTGGGCTCTAGAATATATCAGAAAATTCCTTTGTACATAAAAAAATCCTTCAATAATAATACAGAGATTAAAACTGTCAGAAGTGGATTACTTTGTCACTGTTATGTCAGGGAAATTAAAGAACTCAAAAAGAGAGATCATGTAGAAAACAAGGATAGTTTTCAGGAACCTAGAAGAGGATATAGTTGTTATTGAAGTCAGCCTTTCTCACCAACACCAGCAATAACTGGTGACCAATTACCACTAACAGGCAGACAAACACAAAATTCCTAGAAGTGGCAGCATTCACCCTTGGTTCTGCCTTCATCCCAACAGCCATCATTAAGAGAAGCGATTCTCAAAAGAGGAGGCAGTATGCACCAGCAGGGCCAAATCACCACAATCACTTTGACCACTGTCTTCTCTTAGATCTCAGAGAAGACAGCTCAGGTTCCCAGATCCAAGAGTTTTGGGAATGACAATGCTTCCAGCCTAGTGCCTACACCAATTCCTATGGAGAATAAGCTCCTACAGGTACAATAGTGACAGCTACTGAAAACCTAGTCTCTCAGGCTCCAAATCTAGGTGTCATCCTTGACTCCTTACTGACTCTTACCCCTTCATATCAATCTGTCGCCAAGGATTGTCAGTTTCACCTTTTCATCTCTCCAGTATGCCTGCTTCTCTCCTTCAACACTGCCACCATTTCACTTCATGTGTGAACTATTGCACGAGACTGCTGTAGATCTACCCCTCTCTCCCCACTCCAGTCCATTCTACATTCAGTCACCAAAGTGATTTTCCTTTTTTTTTTTTTTAAGTGAGTTTCTTAAAGCACAGATCCAACCAATGTAACTGCTCTGCACTCAACTCCGGTGATTGCTTATTTTCTCAAGTAAAATTCAAAATGCTCTGTTTGGCATTGGAAACCCTTCATAATCCAGCCTCCTCTTACCCCTTCAGTCTTCCTACATCTTACTACCCATAAGATACTCTTTGATCCAATGACAAGTAATCTCCTTGCTGCTCCACATACAAGATGCTTTATTTCTTAGCTCCAGGATTTTCTCTCACTGTCCCCGATGCCTGGAATGCTCCCTCTTTTCATCTCCATCTTCGGTTTCCCCTGACTTCCTGTAAGTCCCAACTAAAATCCCATCTTCCACAGGAAGCCTTTCTCAAGCTCTCTTAATTCTAGTACACTCCTTCTATTAGATGCTTCCTCTTTATACTGTGCATAGCTTCTTTGTACACATTTATTTGCTTGTTGTCTCCCCCATTAGACTGAACTCCTGGAGGGCAAGAAATATCTATTGCCTCTTTTTGTATCTTATCGAGGTGAACTACTCAGAATTGAGAACGATAGGGAGACTACAATGATATCCAGAAATTAGAAATGGGCTTATTTGATACAATTAAATTCATAAAGAGTTTATTGAGTACATGCCATGGATAAAGATAGGGTGGTACAAAAGAAGAACAAGTCATAATCCCTAACTTCAAGAAATTCACATTCTAGTTAAAAGACTCAACCCCAGAAATAAAGCCAATTCATATACCTCCAAATGAATTATAAATGGTAGCCAAAAAAAGGATGAGTATAATGGCAACTCACATTTCTATAGCATCTTCAGGTTTATGAGGTACCTTCCTCACAAAATCCTCATTGTTTCTATTTTCTCTCAAGTCTCCTGACAGATTGCTGCTGGAGGGGGAATTGGCATACTCCTGGTTCCTTATTGCTACTTCCAGACCCTCCTTATGGCACATTACTAAGAAACCTCCTTCCCTCCTCCTTTAAGGTTCACTCTTTCCAAATATAACACCCAATTCAGATCCTGGGGGCAGATAGAGACTGGCCTCCAGGTCCTTCTCTCTCCTTTCTTAAAGAGTTCAGTTTTCCTCTCCAAATCAGTCACCTGCAAAATAGCAGTCACCAACCTTTATGCTAGATGACTACAGCATACATGTTGATGTGTGCTCACATCCAGGTCTACCAGTGCCTTAATCTCCCTTTCACTCCACTGCAGGCATACTCAGGTGCCATCACATGCCTGACTCCTCTAAAGTGGTCATTTCCATGGCCAAAAATTCTGAGATATCTTTGCAACTTATTATTTTGAATGAGTTTGGGAAAATCATTTATCTTCCCTGGGACTTGGTTTTCTCATGTAAAAAAAAGTATGGGTTGGACTTGATGGTCTCCAAAATCCCTTCCAGGTTGAAGTCCATGATGGTGCTCACTTCTTTTAAACCTATTGGTTGTCCTTGTTCTGACCTCTAATCCCTTTACCCATATGTATTTTCTCATACCATCACCCTTACCCCAGCTTCACTGATTTCCTTTCCATGTCTAATCAAACTGGCCTTGCCCTTCTTCACACCCAACATTGAATCTCATGTTCCTGTATTTCTGTATCAGTTTGCTCCTATGACTGCAATGTGATCCCTCCTCACCTTTTCCTCTTAGAGTCTAACCCCACCTACATAAAGCTTCATGCTTTCCTCCACCTCCACCAAAACTACCTTCTAACTTTTTTTCTTATGTGTGTGTTGTATCTCTGATAGAATGAAAGCTCTTTGAGGTGAGAGATTGTTTCATTTGTGGTTTTGTATCCCTAACACCTACAGTAGTTCCTCAAACATAGTAGGAATGTGATAAATGCTTGCTGGTTGACTATAGTAGCATGTTATCTTCCTTTGACAAATGAGGGAACTGAGGTATGGAAATTTGCCCACAATCACACAGCTAATAAGTATGTAACTACTCCTGTATCCTTTCTTGAACAGTCTCAGTAGGAAACAATAAAAGAGAGGTAGGTCATTTGCTGGCAAGCAGGTTTATTGGGCCCTTTTGTTATTTTTTTAATTCTAAAATAGCATAATATTCCTTAATACTGGTTTAGAGGATCACACAGTAAAGATTAATAACTTTCTATATACAAAAAGGGTTAATTACCAAGATATCTTTTATTGTCAGAGCCTATGTCCCCCAGAATATATTTCTAAAACCTGTAAATAGCTCAGAAACTAATAAAAAAGCTACAAGCTAATGACTCTCCCTCCCCAAACACAGGATGGCAAAACAAATATTAAGAAACATACACTATATCTTCAGTCTACCATTCACTGAGTCAAGTTTTCCAATTAAAAGACCCACAAGATTTGTGAAGCATGACTATAAATTATGTAGGCCAGCAGTCCTAATACCAAACTTAGTTATTTCATTTCCATTCTCCTCCCTCCCCTCAAAAAATGTTTCAAACAGGCCTGGTTTACATTTAGACCTCATTGGGACGTTTTCACAACCTTTTGCCCACACACATACAATTTTTCAGTAGGATATTCCACGCCTTCTTATTCTGTTGGCTAATGTACGCATGAAGAGGCCGAGAGATTCCCCAAGTCTGTAATGTTGCTACAAGTTGACTTGGAGCTATGAGAATGCCAGCTGAGTTCTCTGCAGATGTGGCCTTTGACTTACTTCAGTGGCAGCTAAGAATGCAATTGAATGCAGCTGCAAAGGAGGGAGAATCTCATTGAGCTCATGGTTGGCTGACCCGCTCTTTTAAATCCCACTTAATTAGCATTTCTCTGAATAGTGATCTTCTACTTGGGGGCAGCCCTCAGAAAACATCCAGCAGGAAACGATCAGTTGCCAAACAGTGACATCTAACCCTCTTCAGAGGCAGATTCGTAAGAAAGGGAATTCTAATATGTTAATCTTCAGCATTTTCAACAGAATTTCCAGCTAAACCTATACACCTTCATCTTGCTCCAACCAAGGGAAAATTCTTGTTAATACTTCTGAAGATATTTGTTCCATCAATTCATTCCTATATTTGCTACTCTCAAAAATGTGAAGAGATTAAAAAAAAAAAAAAACCTGACATCTAGGCACTCTGCCTGAATCTGGTGCCACCTGCATATGAAATTTCAATATAAAGCCTCAAAACACTTTTCTACTAGTCACAACAAATTCAATAATTCACCAAACATTTATTAGATATGTATTATGAACAAAACACATGCTAAGCACTGTAGGAGACACAAAATTTACATAAGATACGGTTCCTGATCTTATGGAATTGATAATAGAGTAGGGGAACATATAGATATCACAAATCAGTCTGTATTAAAGCTACCTGCACAAAAAAATTTACTAGTAATAGGGGCTGGCTTTGCTGTTATTTCTTTGTGAAAAGGGAGGTTTCAGCCTGTAAGTCATATTAGGAAAATATTTAGGCTAGAAGAATCAAATGGCATCTAAAAATTTCTTTCAAAACTGAATTTAATCACCTTGCTTGACCCAAAAAAGAGATGAGAAAATGTGCTTCTACATAGGGAGAAAGGAGCCCAACAGAAGTTCTAAGGAGAGGCTATTTTTAAATCTTCATACCCTTAGCTTCACATATAGTATTTCCATCATTTCCTGAATTGGTAGAAGATGGAGTAGTGCCGTATTTCTTCTACAGTCTCACACACCACCGCAATGAGTTAAAATCACTTGACTAGGTGGTGGTTCAATACCATTCCTGGGTAACACACACTGAGGCAGAGTTAAGTAGGGAAGGTCAATAGGGCTGGCCAGGTGGGGTGGAGTAGGTAGAGGCTCACTTAAGTATCTCTGGTTTTCCATCTCTAATGTCACAGGAAGATTCCAAGGATTGGTTAAGGATACATTCCTTTCCTGTTCCCCTACTTTATAAATTCGTATAATCATGGAACAGGAAAATTTCTGGCATAGACATTTTCCAGTCAAAAAATACCAGGAGTTTACAGAAAAGAACAGGGTAGGAATGCCAAGAAGGAGGAAATTGCAGGGTCTAGAGCATTGAGAGACTGGTGCAAGAGAGGTTAGCACCCAAAACCCAAGAATATTATTGGATCATCAAAACCTACCCTAAGGGGTTAAGAAAAGAAAGAGAACCCAAGGAGGGAGACAAAAAAAGGTAAAATAAAACAAGTAGCAGATAAATGCTCTATCCTGGAAGTTTCAGAAGGAGCGACTTCCCACCCTAAAAATGGTAAAGGTTGGTAGCATCAGGCTGCAGAGGACATGGAGCAGTAGGAAGAGAATAGAACCTAGAATCAAAAAACCAACATTTGAGTCTTAGTTCTGTTGCCTTCTGGCTATGTGACCTTGGGCAATCATTTGACCTTCAATCATTTGATCCTCAAATTAAATTTTAAAAATAAAATTTTTAGTTTTCCAGATATACCATATCTCAGAATACAGACTTGTGATTGGGAAATGAACACTGACCTTGATAATTAGAAGGTCAGTTGTAAGCAGTTTCAGTTATGAAGGGATAAGGGGAAAAGAAGTAGAGAACTGGTAATATTGGGAATTGATTACTTTTTGAATAAAATTCATCCAAGAAGGGCAGGAGAAATGAGTTTGCAGGATCAAGGATCAGCCTTTTTTAGGCCTGAGAAGCACATTTTAAACAAATGAACAGGAGTCAATGGGAAAGGAAAGGATAAAGGTGCATAGAGGAGACAGTCATGAAGAATGACTGCTGGACTGAGGTCCTAGAGGAAACAGGACTAGGATGGATCAAAATACAGATTAGTCCCTACGATGAATAGGAATATACTTCTGTCTCAGACCAGAAAGAAAGGAGAGAATAGGCACTCATAAAGAGAAATTGTAAGGAACAGAATATGGAAGTTGCCAGGTGGCTTCAGTCTTCTCAACAGAGCAGAATAAGTCTTTTGTCCCAATGTCATTGTTTTTAAAAAAAAGCTTTATTGGTATCATAGAATGCTGACAGAAATAAATATATGAAAGTATAGATTATGGAAAATAACAAAAAGGTAAGGATGCTAAAAGAGATGGATTGTGAACCACAATTCCATTTCCTGTCTTAATGGAAAAGGTATAAAATCATTTAGTTTAACTTCTTTATGGTCCAAACATTTTTAAAACTACTTCCACCTTCTATTTTTCCCCACGTTCAGTAGTTTCTCACTGAGCATTTTGGCAGACCATTCTTTCATCTGTGTTTTACCTAATGTTATCCAAACTGCTCAAAAGGAAAAATAAATAGATATGGAAGATGGAAACCAAAGTCATAGACTTTTCAAAACATTTTAACCTGACATAAGGAGAACATATTTTCCCTACCAGTGCATTGTGACTTCCTTCTTTCATTCTGGTCAGAGAGGGGAAAAAAAGAAGTTAAGAAAGAAGCTAAAAAGTAATACTGCAGCCTCACATTTCTTCTTGAGCCCTTAGGGATCAAGCAAAGAATGACAAATGTAAGAGACAACTGGGTGAGTTGTGGTTCAGATAAAGCTACAGCATCAGAATTTTACAGATCAGTTACCATAGTCTTTCTATACGAAGAAAGCAGGCATGCCATAGGTCATCATCTTTTACAAACAGAAGCTATTTGACCAGCCCTCCCATGGGGTAAAGTGCTGTTTCCATTGTTCTTTATTTACAGTTTGCCAAAAGATGAGAGGTTATCAGATAGTTTGGGAACTGAAAATACTCTGCCAGTAAAAAGACTGTATTTCACGAAGAACAATGTTCCAGGCAGCACAAACAGAATACCACCTAGGCTTGCTGTCAGTTGACAAGATGCTAATCTTCCCATATCAGTGACATGGCTACACAATAAATACCTGGGACTAGTATTATAGGGCAATCAATTACTCTAGTTAGCAAGAAATACATAAGAAGTGTTTAGTTCCCTTTTCTACTTCAAAAATTTGAAACTTTATGTTTCAAGCAACAAGTCTCAGGAAATGAGATTTCACCTTCTATTATGGTTTTTAACTAATCTGTAAGTCAAGGAAGAACACTCTTTTAAACACCTTCAGTGTTGTCTAAGTAGGAAATTGTAAACATTACCAATGCCTTCAAGACATTTATAGTACAATCGATTCAGTACTACATTGGGAGTCAGTAGAATGGGGTCTAAGCCTGTCTCTACCATTAAATAATAACTTTAAATAGCCATGTGACCTTCAGTGAATCATTTCATTTATCTAAGCCTCCATTTCTTTATCTTTAAGAGAAAAGGAGACCTAGGTAAGCATAGAACATAGATTTAACAAGTATCTTAGAAATTATTCAATGTGACCCTTCATTTTGATGAAGATGGAAAAAATGAAATCCCAGAGAAGGACAGGCCCAACGTCACAGAAATCATATTGGAGCCATAGGATTCAAATTGGGTAAATAGATATAAGTACTAATTTTCCATGTAAATTAGCCTGTTAAGACAAAAGTTAAAAGAAATTTGAATCGTGTTCATTTGAATCACACAGCCAGTGGGTGCCCTCTCAGAGGAAATTCAGAGTCTCAGAATGCACAAAGTCCACATCCAGTGTCAAGACAATCATATAGGTGATAGAGTTCTAATAAAGAATTTCAGTATGTATGGGACACATAAATCATCAAACCACTGGAAGGCCACACCCTCCCATACTGTAGAAAGACTGGACAAATTGCCAGTATACAAAACAACTCCATAAAATGGTCAGAGCCTTACAAAGTCAAGATACTAGAACTATTTATTATCTATCAGAATCTAGAGTAAACAAACTGAAAAAGCAGAGAATGAAGATGGACAACCCACTAACCCACTAAACCAACTGAATACATATTTTTTACCTACCACCTAAAAATATTTGGAAGAACAGAGTTCACCAACATATTGACAAAAGACTAACAAAGGTAGGTAATAATGGAAAAAATTGTGATGCTAATGAGGACTCATGTATTGTTATTCCCAAAGAGCATGAGAGAACTCAATCAAATGTATCTCAATCCTATTGTCTAAGCAACATACCTCAGTTGTTGTTGTTCATCCTTTGTTCTCCAAGAGGAACAATGACATCGCAAGGGTGATATCTCACAAGGGAACATAAATTCAGACGGTGAAGAAAGTTTAACATTAGAGGAAAGAGAGGAAACCTGATTTTACCCTGATACAACAGTAGTGGAAAGAGAAGAGAGGACATCATTATAACTAATAGCTGGCATTTATAATTATACAGGGATGTGATAGCCAGGTTGGGCCATCTCTGATCTCTGAATTGTCATTATGTGATGATAATAATAAGCAACATTCTGGAAATTTAAAAACTTAGGTTGAGTCTATAACTTTTAAGCTAACAATTAGGCTTACATGCAATATACCAGGTAAGAAATTTTATGTCTGTGTGTGTATATATAACTATTTGCTCTTTATTGTTTCTTCTTTCTCATGATACCTTCCATCAGTTCTAATTCTTCTTTACACCATGACTAATGTGAAAATATGCTTAACATGAATGTATATGTAGCACCTATATCAGAATGCATGCTTTCTTGGGGTCAGGGGAGGTAATGGAGGTAATTTAGAATTCAAAATCTTATGGAAGTGAATGTTGAAAACTAAAATTGAATAAATTAATTTTTAAAAAAATATTTTTAAAAAGGAAACTATACTTATCCAAACAATTATTTAATGATAAATATGCAACATATAATTGTATACAACTGCATTTTGCTTTGGATTTTATACCACTTTTTATTGAAATGTGGATTTTAATTTAAGTTCAGTTAACTTGCATTTACTAAGTACATACTATATACTAAATGCTGGGAATATATATTAATAATTATAAAACCTGGTCCCTACTTTGAGAGAGCTTACATTACAATGGAGGTGACTATACCTTGAAGGTAGCCAAGTGTAACATTTTTAAATATTCTCAGCATTTAGCATATATAATATACGTGATATATACAATGTAAAAGGAAAGTAATCTCAGATGGAAAGCACTGCCAGTGGATAAAACCAGGAAAGGTTTTTTTAAAAGAAGATGGGATTTGAACTGAGTCTAGAAGAAATCCAGGGGACAGATATGAGGAAAGAGAACATCCCAGACCTAGGAGACAGCCAGTGAAAAGGCATGGAGTTGGGAGATTGAGAGCAATATATAAAGATCAGAAAGGAGGGCAGTGCAATTGGATTGTTGAGTATATTGAGGGAAGTAAAATGTAAGACTGGAAAGGTTAGAAGAGGCAAGGTTGTAAAGGGCTTTAAGAGTCAAACACCAAGATTTTTATATTTGTTCCTGAAATTCATTGCAGGGGGTGGGGTGAAGGGAAGGTGTACATTGCCAGACTTGCACTTTTACAAAGATTATTTTGGCAAATGAATGAAGGATGTATTGGAATAGGGAGGGGTTTCAAGAAGGGATACAAACCAGAAGGACATACCAATATCCTCACAGGTGTGAGGTAATGTGGACCTGTGGTGGAATGAAGTCAAGGGCTCATTTAGAGGAATTTGCCTTACCAGGAAGAAAAACCACTTCTTTGTATGAGAGAAGGATAAAGGAGAAGACAGCAAAGAAAGAAGTCTAAGAAACGTCAGATAAGGAAAGGGAAAGAAGAGGAAGCTTTTGGCGAATTTCCTCAATATTTCCAGAGAAGTATGAGGAAAGGTCTTTGGCTGAGAGGGTAGAGATGGGGGTGTACCATGGGAGGCTTAAGAAGGGATGAAAAGATTTGTTATTGCCACTGTGGGATAGTGAATCAATTGTGGAGATGTAAAAGAATCACTTTGCTGCAATGAAAGCCCAATTGAGATTCTTTAATGGCTTTGTTCCCAATCAGCATGATTCTGTGATTTTTCTTCCAACTCTCTGCAGCAACATGTAGATATGTAAAGCATATGAATGGTAGGAATAATTTAATATTAAGGTCTGACTAATTATAGTGAAAAATAGGATAAGGGGGTGAGGAACTCAAATTTGGAAGACAGTCTATAGTTGAAATGACTTACCAAAGGAAGTAAGGAGAAGGTAGCTAGGGCATTGGTGATAGCCTGGGAAAGAACTAGGGAATTTGAGGTGTTAGATAGCAATGTGGATAAAGAACATTTAGGGGTAATGGAATTTGTATAAAAGATGTATTCAATAAAGGAATTTCAGAGTTTGTGAACATGATATGTAGGTAATGACAACGTCAAGGTATGACCCTCTCTGTTAAGGTATACTGAAGTTCCATTAGAATGAGTGTAAGAATTGGAATGGAGAGAAATACTTCAAGTCAGTCACTGAATTCATTAGGTAAGGAAGGTAGGAAAATGTCATGGTAATGGGAAATAAAAACCTGATTGGGTGATAAGTATGGACTGACAATCGGTAGAACTTAAAAGCAGAAATAATTCAATATCACAATCTAACCATAAAGCTGGATCACACACTTCCTCCAAAATACACAGTGCCCTAAGGGTAGAGTGGGCGCACACCCATAGAAACTTAGCAAGAAGGCACATGATTGAGGAAATCCATGTCTCTGTGGCTACTCACAACTCTGGACTATAGGCCCTGATGTGCTCCTTTCAAGAACAAATTCCAGCATATGAAGTCACATCTTTATTAGATGTTTCCCTTCCGGTCTTCACTACTCTCCTCCTGCGCAAAGCCATGCCTCTTTTGCTATAAAGCAGATAAAGTAGTAAAAAGCCCTCTTCAACTACAGATACTCTTAACAGGGTGCTGACCAAAAAAAAAAAAGTCACATTTCTTCAGTAACAAGAAATTCCCTTGAGTGAGAGAATTGCCAAGTTCCTTATAGCTGCAAATGACAAGGGGCTTCTACTTCACCTAATTAGCTCCAAGCATCTCCTCATTGTGAAGCAGATAAAAACCTGTCTTTCCCCCAGTCTTGTGCCTCTCCAAACAGAAGAGGGTAATATAGATAGTACTGAGAAATTTCTCCTCTATTATGTTGTAGATGGTCCTCAAGAACAATAAAGTTTCCTAACGCTTAACACAGAAAGCTACAGGCTTCAGCTCTCTTTTAATACTCCAGTATTTCTCCAACTGACAAAGTTATAACACTCTTCCAGTCAATAGGATCATAGAAAAGTTGTTGAAGAATATCTCATTTCATTTGTAAGCCTTTTATGTCTTTTATCTGATTCTTGAGGTTTTTGCACTCAGCTTACTCTTCTTGCATCTTCTATCTCTTCCAATAGTTTTTATAGCTTCTAATACCTCATATCCATGCCTCCTGATAGCCACTGATTTGTCTTTACTTTATGAAATATCTCAAGAACCCTAATAGTCCCTATATAATCTTCATATAGTCTCCAAAAATTTGACTTAGAATTTTTGTCAGTTATAAACATAAAAATTCTAAAAACAGTTAGAAGTAAATGCACTGAAGGACCACAATGCCCTACAGCCATCAAGGCCTTAGTCATTTCTCTCCCTTTAAACAAGCCTTCTCATTACATTCATCTAAGGGGCAGTTCTCTATCTGGTTGTCAGAACAGTCAGTTCCAATCCTTAATAATTTAACTGAGAGACTATGTTTCTTCACAAGCTGCCTTTACCATCTTTCCTGATGTAAATGTTCTTTTTCTGCCTCTTTTAGCATATATTCATGTATGTAAGGACCAGTACTTTTAACTAAAGTTTGAATTTAAATGCAAACATAAAAATGTCAGATTTAAATTAAAATTAATCTTAAAAAAATCCCTAGGCCTAGCAAAATAATAGATAATAGTTTTTATTTAGAAAATGTTTGTTATTTAGAATAATGGAAAGGAGAGGAGATAAAGATAATACAACATGTATACTCTAAGAACAAATTTTAAATTGATTTTCACATGCATTGAAGAGGTATAGAAATAGCCATCCTTACACTTAGAAACTCTTCTCCCCAGCACTGATGTAAACAGTGGGATGTTACTGGGGTTGAGGAGGGGCAGTTTAGAGGCATACATGGAAAGGTTTGAAACCAAAATAATGAAGGTTTTTGACAATAACTGATTTGTATAACACCTTTCTCTCTCTAAGACAATAAGCTGATTAACAAATTGTTGATCTGAATCAAAGGAGGAAGTCTCCGAGGAGAGGAATCCCCCCTGCCACTCATTCCTCATGGGATGAATTACACATCTGGATTACTACATTTAACTGCTTCATAAACAAAATACCGCACATTATTAAACCTGCTTTTCTTAACAATTCACAATCTTCATTCCTTCCTAAAAGAGTTCTTAAGTAGGACTGATTATTCACATCAGATATTACAGTCACTATTAACAGTGATTAAAAGATTTTCTTTCAAATGCCATAAAGTTCAGATATACACGTGGGTGTGTACATGAGCATCTATATTTTGGCTGGTTGGTGAGAGAGTTGTGAAACAATCCTAAATAAAGGCATATTAAGCATCTCCTGCCTTTACTCCAAAAAAGAACGTAGCAACAGTTGCTACATTGCAGTTGGATAAAGAAGGTGTTCAGCTGCATGTATTCTCTATTTCATCAAAGTGTCAGGTTCCTGGATGCTGTGGAGAGTTTTCTAAATAAGTATCTGTTAATCTTGCAGGACTAAGATGGATCCGAAGCAGAACATGCATAGAAGCCAAATTTTAACAGATTAGGAGGAAGGGGACAGGGTTGGAAAGAGAGGTCAAATTTTCATTTTCCATGACTATACAGAATCTGTAGTCAAAGAGGAACTGAAAGCTGAATCCATTCCCAAACATGTGAACACAATTTGTTTATAGGAACTGATGTTACTACAAATAAACAAACTTTTTTTATTTTGCTGGTGACTCATTTTTGAAATTCATGCTATAACTAGATACTGAACTGATAGTAAAGAACATGAAAAGGATCACATATATCCTCTTCGTTTGGCCAAATTTGGGGTGCACTCTCCCTCTAGCCAAAGTCATACTTTTATACATTAATAAGCTTGTTATTCATGATTGAATTCTTTGATTATCCCAATCTGTGGTCAAACATTAAAACTGATTTGGACTCAATAGCTATTAAGAATACAATTTTATTTCCAACTAGTATTTCTAATTATTCTTCTCTATCACAAAATATACAAACCTCAATCACACATTAGAGGATAATCTTTAACACTGACATAATCTTTTAAGGCAAGAGAATCTTGATGTTTAAACCACTGTAACTCCATGTTCCTACATAAAACTGTCACCAAAACATGAGCTTCAAAATTTGTGAAGCAAGAAAATATATCTGTGCTGGATCTCTGGGCAAAATGGTCAGGTTATTTTAAGGGTGGGATGGGACATACAAACCTCTAAGTGAGAAGTGATGGAAAAGAAGCTTCAAGACTAGAGACTGCAAATAACTTCAGACCTTTCCTTTGGGAGTGGAGGTGGAGTAATAATGGTAGCCACAGACTCATAGGAAACGAATATTAGAATTAAGAGAGAAATATAATGCCCTTTTCACATACCGCATTACTTACAATCATCTAAACCACTATTAAGAATAATCAAAATGGGGGATGTTTCCTATAAAATTATATTAGAAAAGAAATTAAGCTCAAAAAGGCATAAGGATATATAATATGGAAATTAAAAAGCAACAGATAAGTGAATAATAACAGAACTGAGTTAATGGTTTCCCAGTGCTTATCAAAGAGGTGAAATAATTTGGGGAGTTAACTAGGGAACTGTCGTATTACTAGGTAAACTGTTGATTGCCTAGCGTCATCTGTTGAACTATAATAAAACTCACCATGAATCAACAACATGATAATACAATGAAAAAATACTGAATTTTATCTTAGACTCCATTAACAGTGCCTATAATAAGGCAGGTGATAGTCCCATATTCAGACTTTATCCAACCATATCTGGATAACTGTGTCCAGTTCTAGATACCATATTAGTGACAAGACTAAAGCCATACCTACCACTGAAGTAATGGGGAATGTTTAGCCTTGAGACAACATGTGAGAGAAAAGAGAAGCACCTTAATCTCTATCTTCAAGTAAAATATTAAAAAGTTTTAATGTAAAAAGAATGAAAACTTCCCTATAATTAAAGCAGCCTCAAGAAGGAGTTGGGTATGGAATTATTATTTGAGGTCTTCAAACGACAACTTTTCAGGGATCTTGCAGAAAGAATTCATGCTTCAGGTATAGTTTGGAGTTGATGATCTCTGAGGTACATGCCAACTCTAAAATTATTTGATTCCACAAAAATATTCAGTCATTCATATTCAGACATGATTCTCCTGACCAACCACCAAGTCACATTCTTTGCACTGCTTTCTCCACAGCAATAGTGATGATTTGTCCAAATCTAGCTACACACTCTAGACAAATCTTCCCTCCCAAACAATCAACCCCCAGTGGTTCTCAACCTTCCTAATGCCACGACTCTTTAATACAGTTCCTCGTGTTGTGGTGACCCCCAACCATAAAATTATTTTCATTGCTACTTCATAAATGTAATTTTGCTACTATTATGAATCTATGTGATATGCAGGATGTATTTTCATTGTTACAAATTGAACATAACCCATAGGTTGAGAACCACTGCCATAAGCATTAATCAAGCAACTTCTAGTTCCAGGTGCTGGATATACAAAGATAAAAATGAAACAGTTCCTGTTTCAATGAGTTTACATTCTATGGAGGGGAGACAATATGGAGAGGAGACAAAAATAAAGGCCAGGTTGTTTTGTCAGGATGAGCACTAAGGAGGTCATGAAAGGTGGTAGAAAGTTGTGCTTGAGCTGAGATTTAACAGATGTAAAGGATTCTATGAAGTGGACATATGGAGATAGAACATTTGAAGATAAGGGAATGGAGAGTGAAGAGAAAAATAGAAGATATAGAAACTTGTATGAGGAACAGTAAAAATGGTGATTTGAGTAAAATATAGAGGATTAATATATAATGAGGCTGGAAATGTAATTTGGGGAAGGTTTTAAAAGCCAAATAGGAATTTCTATTTCATCCTAGAGTTTACTGAGTAGGAAAATGACATGGTTAGAACTGCATTTTAAGGAAATCACTTTGGCAGATGAGTGGAGTTTATATTAGGATGGGGAGAGATGAAGCTGGGAGACCAGTTGGGAGGCAAGCCATTGCTAAAGTCCAGGCAAGAGGTGATAAGAGCCTAAACTAAGTTGGCAACTATGCCATTCAATGGTTTTCTCAGAATTTGGGGTATGGTACCTGTGATTGAGTTAATCTCTAGTGACCTTAAAAAGTTAACTCGGGAGACTATCTTGGGAAATATTTAGATACTGGGAAGAATTTAGACTCAGCTTACGGAATGAAATTAATCAGAAAAATAAAGTGAAGCATGTTTCTTAAGAGCTCAGGGAATGAGCAATCTTCATTTAACCCAGGCATAGAAAGGAAGTTGCAATGAAGGGAGAAATTCAGAGCAGAGGGAGAAGTAGATAATACAGACAACAGACTTTCAAGAAGTGGGAAGAAAAGAAACACTGAGACTTTCAATTGGTTTTCATCTGTACTAAAGTTTTTCACTTTACTGCTTTAGGAATGAAGTTCAGCTAGGTCACTAAGATAATTTCACAATGTCCACTTCATTTGCCAGATTGACCAATTAATTCTAGTAACAATCCCTCCATTTACCAAAGCTTTTGCTTCAAACACCACTCAAAGTATATATGAGGAAGAATGAATGCACTGTACCAAACTAATTTTGAGCCACTTTGGACTCAAAAAGCTTGATGGTTAGATGTGGATGATTTATTCTGCTGGTGGTACTATCTATCCTTAGGCTGAGGACAGTTTCTAGTAAAACAATTGATCTTTATTTAGGAAACATAATTCCCATATGGGAACAATCTTGGGGAAATTAGACACTGGTTAATACTAGCTACTTACATCAAGTAACAATGTCAACTGAGAGTTAATTACTGAGCACAAGAAAGCAAAGAATACTTTCTTGCATTCCACTAGGATACCTTGCCCATCTACTAGTTAAACAATTTTCTATTCCTCCCCCGACAAGTTTAGTCAGGCTTCTCACATGTGGAAAGCAGGCTTATACAGTATAACAAGAAATATCCATTTGGAATTAAACAATAAACTACTTCCTCAAAAGGGAGGAGGGGGGCAAAATTGCTTTCATCATCCGCACCCAGAAAGAAGAAAGTTGGTTGAGAATCAGAGCAAGAAAGAACAGGTGTGCAAAGCTGGGTAAGGTGGTACAGAGTTTGATGCCAAGAGAACTCTGATTGGTTCAAAGCAGGTCTGAACAGGGGTAGTAGGGAGGGACAAAAAGGACTAAGCACAGCTGAGTCCCACTGAGGAAGGATAGCAACATTACTAGCGCCTTCTTCTGCTTCCCCGAAACTGAAATTTTTTTTTTTCCCTTTGAATGGTTTAGAATGTTGGCTGCCAATCCTCTTTCACATCTCTAGCGCTAATTTCTATAATTCTAATTAAAAAAAAAAAAAAAAGACTGACCACTGATCAGATGAAGGAGCAAACTGGGGGGGGAAATGCTGGACTATAAGGATAATTTGGACAACATATAAAGTAAAATCACTTTCCTTCCACTAATAAAGAGCACATGTGTTATGGGGCACACTTTCTTCCTGTAGTTATACTTCTTTCTGCTCTGTCTTACTCAACATCATCTACATCTTCAAAACATTGAATAGCTCTAGTATCATTCTACTTATGAACCTTACTTTACAAAGTAAAGGTTTGAAAATGATTGTAATTGCTAGGATGTCTTTTTTTTTTTTCAAGAATGGAAATTATGAAAGTGGGAAAAGGCTAACCCCCTCCCCCACCCTGATGGTTTCCCCGACCAAACGGTAGGAAATACAGGCTGTTTGGTGATAACTCAGACAAACACTGCTGTTTGCCAGAAGTGCCAGTGTAATTTTGCTTTGGTCACAGACATAACCTGCCTATGCAAAGAAATAAGCAAAGGCCCAAGCACTCTTATTGGCTAAGATCCAAATGCCCAACCATTTTCCTCTTCTTTTCCTCAAGCAGCTCTCAGGTACAATAACAATCCATGACTAAGCAAATTGTTAACAACGTATGCTCTGCACAGGGCATATTCTCAGCGCGGCAGGTATATGTAAAGAGTATACACTGAAAAGTAACACTGACTCAGCTTAGGCAGACCGGGTAGCAGACTGAGACCCTCCAATTATGTAGTCACTAGCTAGCTACGGAATGAGTGAAAAGGTTTCCCCCCTGCTCATGGGAGAAAACTCAACGCGGACATGGAGAGGAAGGGAAACAACAGTTTGGTCAAGATCCCTGATGTTTAAGTTGCTTTGGTCTCTTCTCATCTCTACCTGAAAGAGGTCACCTTTGCTTTGACGACCTTTCCCCATCCCACTCACGCTTTTCCCCCAATATTAAGAGATTTGGGACGGGAGTCCTGAATGAATCCATTTCCTTTCTGTGGGGAGAAAAAAGGAGGGGATGAGGAAGCACACCTGCGGATGAGAAGGTAGCGACCCATGAATACTAACGATCCCGACAAGGTGAGGAGCCATCGGAGAATAGAGCGGATCAGGAGCCGGGGTTGGGATTGCAGCTAGGGCGCCGCCCAGAGGGGGCTCACCCGAGGGAGAGGTGAAGCGAGGCAGAGCGCCAGGGGGCAGTTGGCAGGAGGAGAGAGAGGCAGGCGGGCGGGCGGGCTCCCCTGCCCAGCAGGCACCTCCCCTTCGGGCCCCGCGTCGGCTCCAGCGGGCAGGAGGCGGGCTGGGACTGTGCGAGGGCACCCGCGGGCGGCAGCGGGCTCCGGAGGCAGCTGGGGCAAAGACTGGAAGTTAACGACCGCAGGGACCATCTGACCCCCAACCACCGGCGCTCCGCCGGCTAGCGGCAGACAGTCTGCAGACACCTAACTGGCCTCAGCTGTGCTGAGATAGGACACGGGGCGGCTTAGAGCAGAGAGAACTCTAGCCACTGGGCTGAAGCAAGAGAGAGGCACCCGCACCAAATCATGGTCCACTCACACTGACACCTGAGCAGAAAACTTCGAGGAAGAGGAACCCAGAGGGAGGAAGGCAGGGGAAAGAAAACATGAGCGTGACTCCTACCTGGCCGGCGATGATGAGACACAGGGTACCCGAGATGATGGGGGCCAGGCTCCACCGGTTCCGCGGCCCCACTGCCAGTGCCATGGTGGCCCTCCACCCCGGCGGGCTGGCCACCGAAGGAGGGGAGTGTCAGCGGAGCCCCCCTCCCCTAAACTGCTCCTTACTCTCGTTCCGCGGTGTCGCGGAGACTGCTCCTTCCAGCTCCCCCTGGCTGGCGCTGGGGATCCTTGTGCGGCTGCCGCAACCGCCGCCTGGATTTCGGCTCCGGCTCGGGCTTGGGCAAAGCTCGGGCTCCGTGCGCCCTGGCGCTGCGCCCTGGCCGGGTGGCGGTGCGGACACTGTCAGTGTGGCTGGGGAGAGAGGCTGGTTTGAATGGTAGCGCGTGGGGGTGGGGGTGGAAGTGGGGGGTGTTATTTGTGAATGTGTTGCTTGTCTTGGCTCGGGATGGTGCGCGCTCAACCCCCCCACCCCCCCTCCCGGCTCCTGCTCCTCCCCTACTCTGTGTCAGGCAGCTGAAGGCGGGGAACTAAAACTTCGGTCCGCCCGGGGCAGCAGCCGGCGTGTGCATTTCAGAAGATAAGCACATGGCTCCTCACTTATTGAGCTTATTTTCTCTACCTTGTTATAAAGAAGGGAAGAGCAGAAAGATGTGTTGCTTTGGTTTTGCTTTTTACGAAGCAGTCTTGAGCTAAGTATGCCTTGCAAGCCTTCGATGTCTCCCTTCGCCCTTCTTGAAATTCCTGGGACTAGGCTGGTGTGAGTTATTTGTATATACCCTAAACTCTATCACTTTCTCCTTATTTTTCAAGAGGTCTCCACAAGCTGCAACTGTAATTTTGCAGTGGGGGTGGGGAAAAGGGAGAATGTTAGGTAGCTCATAAGCCTCCCCTAATTAGAAAAAAAAGAAGTGGGTATTGTCCCACGAGAACCCAGAGCTCTAGGGGGATATGGGAATGAAATTGACTTGTCAGGTGCAGCTACTTCAGGTGAAAGTATCCCAGAGGGTGCAGGAAAGTCATCTATAGGCGGTTGTTTTCCTAGGCCAGGTTGCTTTGGCAAATTTGCCAGAGATAATGAGCCACCTACTCCAATCCTGGATTGTTATGGTTTGTTTGATTGCACAAAGATTTTATGGCAATACCATCTCTGGCCAACGATTTGGAGATTTTTTTTTTCTGCCTCCTGGAAAACTAGAGTTTT
Organism: Pseudochirops corinnae; assembly: GCA_028646515.1. Taxonomy (NCBI): domain Eukaryota; kingdom Metazoa; phylum Chordata; class Mammalia; order Diprotodontia; family Pseudocheiridae; genus Pseudochirops; species Pseudochirops corinnae. The sequence goes on from CM053590.1 coordinate 84,815,202, forward strand.
AGTCAACCTCGTTGCTCATCTTTATAATGAGGCAAATTACCATTCCTCCACCAGCCTTTTTTTTTTCCATCGTATATTACCCCCCTTTCCAAACTTTAGGAATGTTATTGAGAAAAGGCTGCTCTTAAATTTAATCAAATCATGTTATCAGCATCCTCATCAAATAACATTTGTGAAATTACCCAGGGTATGACACCATAGTGAACACAGCATGAAATGATATCAGTTAACATCTTTACTTTCTAATCATGGATAGCATTAATGTGGAAGCTAGAAATCAAGCAGCTGGCTGAGAGATAATTCATATTTATAAAGCAATCAATCAATAAACATTTGTCAAGTGCCTACTATATTTCAGAAACTGAGGCCCAGAGAAGTTAGATGAATTTGCCCAGGTCACATAACTAGTAAGTGTAAGGATCTGAACATTCAACTTCATGACCTAAGTCCACTGCTTTATCACGACTCCCCCAAGGTACTATGCCACCTTTATTTTCTATGGGTATGCACCAAGGAAAACATGAGAAAGCAATCAGCCAGCTTTTCCAGGTAATTTTCTATAGTGAATGATATCTTTAAAGCCACATTATTAACTAAAATGTGGAGGGAAATGAAAATTGAAATTTGATCTCAGTGTACTAAGTGACTGGATATAACAGCCTCTTATATACCCTCTTCCTCCAAGGAGCATAAAAGTCATGGGGGAGGCCACGTGCAAACATGGATAGACAAAGCAAACTGTAACAGGATAAACAGAAAATAATTAATAGGGGGGAGGTTCTATTTGAAAGTGCTTTTCCTCACATTCTCCTGAAGGATATATAATCAGGTCAGAATTACAGACTCCTGGAATGTCAGAACTGGAAGAGACATGGTAGAAATTATCCAATCCAACTTCATTTTACAGAAAAGGAAACAGGTTCACATACACGGAAGTATTTTCTGACTCCTACGTTAAGTACCAATATTGAATAATCACATGTAGTGAGTATTTGGGCCCTAATGTTTTCATTGATGTACAAACATATGCTCCTCATAATTGCTAAGTGCTGTGAAAACTGAGTATCATTGTTTCGAACTTACAGAAACAATGTCTTGAGGTCAGTTCCATTGTAATATTGTTATAAATATTTTAAACAAGAGAGTAACAGAATGATGGTACAGTGGAATTTTCAACTTTGCCTTGGGGTTTAATTACTTTGTAAAATGATGCCTACATCATCGTATGTGGAGTAATAACGCATTTCTTCTCAGAATTTGTTGATTTAATCATTCCGTGATCACTTCTTGATTGTACTAGCTGTGTGACCCTGTGCAAGTCACTCAAACCTGTTTGCCTCAGTTTCTTCATCTGTAAAATGAACTGGAGAAGGAAACTGTAAACCACTCCAATATCTTTGCCAAGAAAACCTCAGATGGGGTCACAAAGAGTTGGACAAGACTGAAAGGACTAAGCAAATACATCACGAACTATAGAAATCATCAGATTACCTAAGGCTGGTCAGACAAAGCTGAGACTCAGAATTTTAGTGTTGGAGGGGATCTTAAGAATGTGTGGCAATGGAAAGGAGTTTTGAGCCAAGTCTTGGTTCAATAAACATTTATTGAGTCCCCACTGTATAGTTGCAAAACACTATACTAGGCTCTGAGAAAGATAGTTTGATGAATATATTATTTCTTTGAAACATAGATACCTTCTCTATAGATAAAGATCAAATCCCCCCATGCCTTCTTATCCTATTAAATTGTTTTTCTTTTTTTTTTTCCTCCAATACAGTATTTACCCAAAATGGTGGAGACTTTCCTCTTGGTTTTTTTCTAGCATTGTTGGGGTGCCAATGCCCCTCTTGGAATACCTCTTTTTTGTCCCTTTTTCTTAATAGGTGACCTGCCTACCTTTTCAATCACGTGTATATTCAACCATGTCTTTTCTACCCCTGCCTCTGTTCCCCACAAGGCTTTATTGGTGATATGCTAAAAAGCTTGTTTACACCAATGTATCTTTACATTGCCTGGAGCTATTTACAATTTAAATTTTTCTGAGATCATGGTATTTGATTCTCAGCCACATTGCATCATCAGATATATCAGTTATTTGAATCACTGAATTGCTATGCAATTTCTGAAATAAAATACAGCTCATTTTCTATCTGACTTCTGGACTCAGCAAATTACTTAATTTCACCATTTATTCAAGATACTCATACTGATGGATCGATTTAACAGGCTGTTGATTGAGATACATAACATAATCTGAGTGATTGCTTATAAAATATAGATGATCAGATCTATGTTTTTCATCTTTGGATTTCACTGATGATGCTTTGTATTCATAGATTCACAGATTTAAAGTTGGATGGGATTTCAGACATTAAGTCCACCCTACTCAATTTACAGATGAAGAAACTGAGGCTCAGAGAGGTTAAATGAATTTGCGAAGGTCACATGGCTAGTAAGTGTGAAGCTCTGAACATTCATCTTCCTGATCTAAGTCCACTGCTTTACCACTACCCCACCCAAGGTGCTGTGCCATCTTTATTTTCTATAGCTATGCATCAATGAAAACATGAGAAAGGACTAAGCCAGCTTTTACAGGTAATTTTCTAGAGCAAATAGATCTTTAAATTTAGTCACATTATTAGCTAAAATGTGGAGTGAAATGAAAATCCTATTATGCTTTTGCTGATTTTAAGAAAGCATTTTATTCCATATGGCAAAATACTTCATTAGAAGTTTTTCTCAGAAAAGAAGTTTCTCATATGTTTCTCAAAAGATAGAAAGATAAGCAAGACAGAATTCCTGTCCCCAATCAGTCAATAACCCTTTATTAAGCATCCTTCTATATGCTATGCATTGTAGAAGGTGCTAAGGATGAAAAAACAAAAAAATGAAGCGCTCTGACCTCAAAGAGCTTTCATTCTATAGTCTAATAGAGGGAATAAGTATGCCACAAAACACACGTCTTTAATGTACATTACGATGTCCTGAGAGTTACAAAAAAGTACCGTATTTGTCCAAATGTCAATGCACCTAAGTAAGACTTGTTAAGAAGATACAATTATATAAAGATAAAGTCGAAGCTAAAAAATAACTCTAGTTATAGCTTTTGTAGGAACCAAATAACTGGTGAAATTTTAGCTTCTAATTAGAACCAGTGCATCTTACCATAAGGTAAGATAAAGACAACATTTTGATTGGATTGCAGATAGATTGGAGATAAGGACAATAATTAGAAGATTATCACAACAATGTGAGTGGAAGTAATGAAATCCTAAAGTAAGGAGGTAGCTCTGTGAATGAGGGTAAGGGGACATCTCCAAGACATATTTTGGAAAAGAAATGACAAAGTACAGCCATTCATTGGATACATAGGATGAGTGCGAGTAGCAGAAGATGAAATTGAGGTTGCACGTTTGGATGACTAGAAAGATGGGAGTGCCTCAACCATTCAGAAGAGGAGTGAGTTTTAAGGTGAAAACAATTCTGATTTTGGATAAGTTTTAGGTGTCACCAGGACATACAGTTTGAAATGTCCAATCAGGTATTTAAGGAACTGCCTGCAAAGAAATGATCATTGAGCCCATGGAAGCTGAGGAGATGACCAAATGAGAAAGGATACAGAAGAAGGAGGAAAAAAGAAACTCAGGAGATATCCATAGTTAGTGGGAGTGATATGGAAGATCTAACAAAGAAGCCTGAGAAGGAAAAATCAAATAAGTAGAAATAAAAAAAAGATTAAAAAAATATATTAAAAAAATTTAAAAAAAGAAAAAAGAAAAAAAAAACAAGAAAGAGCAGTATCACACAAACATATCCTGGAGGAAGAGGTGGTCAACAGTATCAACTAGTGTAGAGGAATTAAGAAGGACAAGTATTGAGAAAATGCCTTTAGATCTGGCCATTATTGTTAATTTTGAAGAGAGCAGTTTCAATTTTCATGGGAAATGTAATGAAGTTTTTGTTTATTAAAAACCAGTTATGTTCCTTATAAAGCTTATCATATAGCTGGAAAAATGTTTCAATACTTCAAAAGTTCTCCTTAGTTGAAAGAGTTCCCTGCCTCACTTTTTGCCTGGATCTCAACATTACCTCCATCACACTTCACTTTATATGATATTTACCTACAAATGCCACATCTTCCCCAAGTGTAAATTCCTTAAGGGTAGGGCCTTGCCATTTTATATCTTAATGGGCCCAGCATCTAATTCATTGGACATCCATGACTTCACTGGTATTGATATTTCCTCCACTGAATTGATACCTAAATAGTATCCCCTCTATATTTTGGTATATCCACATAGTGTTATATACTCTCTTGGTTCACTAACTCAGTCATAGTCTCAGATGGTGCTAACTTTTTCTACCCTTGGGGTTCTAGACTTAACCCCAGAGGGACTTTTCTGTGCCTTTGATCTATTGATTCAATTTCAAAATCCTGACCTGTGTTTTCATTAATTGGGGTAAAAATCCCTACCTTCATACATTTCCCCCTAAATATTTGCTGTCCCCAACAAAGGAACTGGAATAATTTTGGTAAAGTCAATAGTCCCAAATCTTGGATAGCTCTCTAAGTAACTTGGAGTCTGGGGGAAAGTCTTTATAACACACTTCATTAAAAAGCAGAAAAGTAACATTCTTTCATGTTTCCAAATGCATGACAATATACTTAAGCTGATATCATTTTACAAAATCATAGGTTATTGTTTGTCTTGGTGCTTGCAAAAGGCTTTCTTCAACCCTACCCAAATTTAAAAAAGGAAAAGGAAAAGGAAAGATTTCATTCTCAGAGTGCGTTTTCCCTGTGTTCCCAGTTGTACGGATTTCCCTCCCTCTCCCAAAGATAGGGACCTTACGTCAACAGGATCTGGATTTTCAAGAGTCTCTTTAATCAAAAAATAAAGAACAAAAACCATCGTTTGTTGATCAGCCATTTGGTGGAAAATCTCTCTAAATCTGTCCAGGCTTGTTCCTGAATAAAAGATAGTTAACCACTTGGGCCACAGTTAGTCTTTCCTGCTTGATAGGACTCACCAGAGTTTATGTTTTACTGTTCTAGTCTTGTTGTTATTCAGTTTTCTTGGCAAAGATATGGGAGTGGTTTGTCATTTCCTTCTGCAACTCATTTGACAGATGAGGAAACTAAAGCAAATGGAGTTGAGTGACTTGCCCAGGGTCACACAGCTTGTATGTGTCTGAGGCCAGATTTGAAATCAGAAAGATGAGTCTTCCTGACTCCAGACACAGCACTCTAAACACTACACCACCTAGCTGTGTGCTTGACATAGCCTTAGAAAGCTCCAAATTATTTCCATGCTACAATAAGTCATTCAAGGATAGAAACTGGACCTGGGATTTTATTAATAGGGAGAATGAGACCTCTGCAGATTGACAGAATCTCCAGAAATAATAGATTTAGAGTTGCCTCAAACATTATGAAGCTAAGTATATTTTCAGCCACTATGTGTCAGAAGTAGTAGAACCTGAAGCCAGGTCTTTCTTACTTTGAGGTCATATTTCTAGTCTCTACTCAAAAGTCTCTCTTAGTCATTGGAAAGGATTTTAATGGAGGAACTAGGGGAAAAGAGGGCCTCATAGTATTCAGGATCTCAACAAGCATTAAGAGCTTCTATACACAAAGTATTGTATTAGGCATCAGACAAAAACAAAAGGAAGCAGTCCATGCTCCTTAAATTTCAAGGAATTTAATTCTAGTGGGCACACATCTCCTCAATGACAAAGCAAAGCTACACTTTTTACCAAATATCTAAAAGGAGTGGGAAGGAAGATACATCTTTTTAACTTCTAAGCCTCACATAATTTTTTCCCCTTAGGCAATGTCATGGAAGTATAAAAATGACCAGGAAGGAAATTCCCCAATGGTTAGCTTGATTCTTCCAGAATAAAGCTGTTCACTCAAACAAGCTGTTCATTTTTGGCAAGATGAGTATCACACTCTGTTTGAGGAAAATATATGTAGGTGAATTTTATGCATTTAAAATCTGACACGATTTAAACAGTTTCAACATGATTCTATAAATATATGAGTGCAAGAGGTATGAGTGAGCAGATTATGTGCATAATAAAAAATGATGGGAACCATAAAGCAATGTGCTTATATCTTCACAAGAATTCCTGAAAACCATATTTCCAAAGAAGTAAACAATGAAAATAGAAGTTTCAAGCACTGCCTGATTCAATCCTGAATTCATATGGGTGTATCATGTTTGGCTTAAAAATATTTTAGCTACTGTACTTATGGTTCCTGGAGTTATAAATACAATTGTTACCCAATATAGGATAAATCTAGCCCTAAGACTTAATATTCATACCTAATGGTTAAGCTTTCACCCAGGCTTTCTGCAAGGATCACAAGGTTTAATTGTAAAAAATCTTGGAGAATACCTAGTCCAAGCCCTTCACCTTAAAAATGAGGAAACCTGCTTAGTATAAGAAATGTGCTTGGAGAGGGACTTTCCTGCTGTCACACAACTAGGAGGGACCAGAGCCAGCAGGTTAACCCAAGTCCTCTGGACAAAAATCCAGTGCTATTTCCACTATAATATAGATGTCCCTTGGGCATTGTAACTTATCAAAGGATTTATCTCTCCATTTTACAACATTGTTTACTGAAAACTGCATAAAGTTATAATATTTCACTGGCAGCTACTGCCATGGCATTAAGGGACAATGTGAGAGTAATGCCCATTTTTAATCTCTTGAAGCTGGCTTGTAGGAATCTCAAATACAAAATATGACAGCATTTGTTTTTCTTACCACAGAAAAGATGACATCACAAACTGTTAAGAGGCTAAACCATATATTACAGCTTTAATTCAGAGTCACTGTTTGCGTCATAGGACAGCCCAACAGGGACTGAATAGAAAACCCTTAACATTCCTAAGGCTAATAACATATATAAGCTGCTTTGGGTGAGGCCCCATTGGGTGTGGTTTGATCAAGCATGAAATTTTGTTTAATAATAATAATGTTTTTAAAATTAATACCCCCCCCCCCCTTTAGCATGTTGATAGATTTGTCCAAATAATAGTGTGGACAACCTAAGAAAGTGTAAAAGTATGAAATAAACATGCTTAGAAATGTGAATTGGAATACAATTTTATCTTCTCCAGGGACCCAAGAGCTGATGGTTACCAAACCAGCTTACTTCAAATCTGATAACAACACTCTCTCTCCATCAGCTAGTCAGTCAATATGATTTATTGAGTACCCATTGTGTATCAGACACTGGCAATATAAGAAAGAAATAAAAGATTTCTTCAAAATTCTCACTGAGTCTGCAATCTGAGGATTTACAAATATATGCATGTGTGGGGCAGGGAAGGGGTATTACACCTCAGAGCCAGGAAGACTTTGTTCAATTCCTCTCTCTGACACATACCAAGACAACTCCCTTAACTTTTTAGTGCTCTAGACAACTCTCTAAACCACAAATTGCAGACAAGGTGCCACCCTACATTGACAGAAAGAGGAATGTTTCATCTAGGCTTTTCTTATACCAATAAAATCACATATGTAGTCCCTGTCCCTTATCCCTGCGTATATAAAATATATACGTAGCCAAGACATTCATTAATCAACAAACATTTTAAGTGCTTACTATATGCCAGGCAAGACAGGATCACAAGGTTTCAGAATTAGAAGGACCCCAATGACCATCAATTCCAACTCCTACCCAACCAAGAATTCCTTCCAAAATAGTACTTCCATGTTGTTTCTTCTCTGAAGCTTATCAACTTTTAGGAGACATGTACTCCACAGCTTGCTCCTGAAAACTAGCAGATGTTAATCTTTTCACTAGGAATTTATTTTCCTCCCAAGCATCATGGCACAATGGAAGGAGGGTTGGGTCTGCAGGCACAGCACATGGATTCAAATTCTACTTGTGACGCTTATTACTTGTGTGACCTCAGGCAAGTCATAAGCTTTATGGATGTCAGTATTCTCATCTATAAAATGAGAATGTTGAACAAGAGACCCCTTTTGGCTCAAAGAACTATGATCCTACAATTCTCCCCCACTAGACTGTGAACTCCTTGGAAGAAGGGATTTATGTTTTGCCTTTCTTTGTATTCCCAGCAATTAGCTCAGTACCTGGAACTTACCATTTCAAAAATTCTTATTGACTGACTATGTTGTTTCTTAATTTAGTAAAGAACTCACTGATGATTTGTGTTGTTTTTCTACAGATGATTATCTGAATACGTACTGATATGCTGAATGACTAATCTTTAGGTTCTTTTAAAAATATTTTAATTTTTTTTCTCAATTACATATAAAAACAATTAACATTCATTTTTAAAATTTTGAGTCCCCCCGCCAAAAAAAAATTGAGTCCCAAATTCCCTCCCTTCCACCTACACCCCTTCTTAAGAAGGCAAGCAAGTTGACATATATTATACATATGGAATCATGCAAAACATATTTCTGTGTTGCAAAAGAAAATACCAGGAAAAATAAAGAAAGTTTGAAAAGTATGTTTCAATCTGCATCCTGACTCCAACAGCACTTTCCCTATAGCATTTTCATCATAAGTTCTTAAGAATTGTCTTGGATCATTATGTTGCTGAGAATAACTAAGTCATTCACAGCTGATCATTATCCAATATTGCTGTTTCTGTGTACAATGTTCTCCTGTTTCTGCTCACTTCACTTTACATCAATTTATATGTCTTCCCAGGTCTTTCTGAAACCAACCTACTAGTTATTTCTTATACTATAATAGTATTCTATCACAATCATCTACAATAACTTGTTCAGCCATTCCCCAATGGATGGGCATCCCTACAAATTTCAATTCTTTGCTACCATGTAAAAGAGCTGCTATAAATATTTTTGTACATATAAATCCTTTTCCTTTTCTTTTGACCTGTTTGAAGTACAGACTTTGTAGTGGTATTATTGGGTCAATCGATCTGCACAATTTTATAGCTCTTTCCAAATTGCTGACCACAAGAGTTGGATCAGTTCATACGTCCACCAATAGTGCTTTAGTGTCTCTGTTTTTTTCACCAACATTTGTTGTTTTCCTTTTCTGTCATATTAACAAATCTGATAGCTGTGAGGTGGCACCTCATAGTTATTTTAATATTCATTTCTCTCATTATGATTTAGAACATTTTTTTTCATGTGACTATGGATAGCTTTACTTTCTTCTTCTGGAAACAGTCTGTTCATATTCTTTGATCATTTATCAACTGATGAATGAATGACTTATAGTCTTATAAATTTGACTACGTTCTCCATGTATTTGAGAAATGAAGTCTTTATCAGAGATATTTGTAAAAAAAAAAAAAAAATCCTATTTCCCTGCTTTCCTTCTAAACTTGACTACATTGGTTTTGCTTGTACAAAACATTTTTTTTAATTTCATGCAATCAAAATTATCCATTTTATTTCCCATGATCTTCTCCATCTCTTGTTCAATCATAAATTCTCCGTAGATCTAACAGATAAAATATTCCATGGTCCCCTAATTTGCTTATGTCACTGTTTATATCTAAATTTTATGCCCATTTTAATCTTATCTTGGTATATAGTCTGACATATTGGTCTATACTTAGCATCTGCCAAACTGCTTTCCAGTTTTCCCAGAAATCTTTGTCACATAGTGACTTCTTGTTATAAAAGTTTAGATCTTTGTGTTTATCAAATACTAGATTACTATAGTCATTTACTACTGTGTACTGTGCACCTAACCTATTCCACTGATCCACCCCTCTTTCTAAGTTAGTCCAGGTTGTTTTTCAAGATAGTTTGCAGTGAAATTTGAGATACGGTACTGCTAGGCCACTGTCCTTCATTTTTTTAAATTGATCTCCTTGATATTTTTGACCTTTTGTACTTCCAGATGCATTTTGTTATTATTTTTTCTAGCTCTATTAAATAATTTTGATATAGCACTGATCCTTAGATTCTTAAATTTTAAAATACTTCATCTCCAATCTTACCAATCTGTTTGGATAGGTAAAACCACTGGTGCTCTTGTTGAGCCTTCATCCAGTACACTCATCCCAGGAAAAGTATCCCTCCATTGTAGTACCATTAGTCATCTGGCCTTTGCTTGAAAAGCTTCCACTGAGGGAGAAGCAACCACTCAATAGGCATTGTGCTAGACACTAAGGATAGAAAATGAGATAGTCCCTTTATTATGAAGTTTACATTCTTTTGGAGGATATAACATGATTACAGATAAATACATATAGTATACATACAGAATACATAAGCAATGATTTGGGAAATCACCACTAACAACCTTAAGGCAACTTCTTAAGGCAACTAATGCCACCCTGGAATAAATTCCATTTTTAGGAAGTTTTCCCTAACATCAAAGTCCAAACTGATTCCCTATTTCTGCCCTTTTCTCCCAGTTCTGCCATCCAATGCCAAGCCAAACAAGTCAATGTTGTCTTTTTTTTTTTAATTTTATTATAGTTTGCATCATTCATTTCCACAAGATTTTGAGTTACATATTTTCTCCCCCTCTTTCCCCCACCCACCACCCCAAAACAGCCATCCCAGTGTGTCCCCCCTCCCCCAGTCTATTCTCTCCCATGTCACTTCTTGGTAGGGCAGGATGGATCTCCCAACTGCAGTGCCTGTGTATCTCAAGTTCCAGTTGGATGTAGTCAATAATAATAATAATAATAATTGCATATATATATATATGTATATA
>CM053590.1:84826394-84844531 GCA_028646515.1 Pseudochirops corinnae
ACTGGATAATGAAGACTGCAAGACCGAGGCCCAAGACGACGATCTGGATCCAGGCCACTTAACGCGAGAGCACTGGCCTGAAAACAATCTCTCAGTCCCCCTGCTGTCTGTAGGCCACAGGCGGGAAGCTACAACACGGAGGCGGGTGCAAAACCTCTGCCTTTCGCTTTTCCGCTCTGGAGACCTTTCGGCCGGACTGCTTATCTCCCCCTTTCACAATCCCCACTCACAGCTGGTGCTAATCCGCTCACCTGAGAGGCTTCTCCCATCCAGCCGACCCCGGGGCACAGCTGCGGCTTCAGGCCAGGCTGGTTTCAGTTCGCAGTGCTGATATGGTTCCTCGTAGCCGAGCTGACTTTAGTGGGAAGTATCCTTGTGTGTGTTTTGGAGTTCTAGGATTGGTTTAGAGTCCTATTTTATGGGTATTTTGGGGTGGCTATGTGAGAGCTGCGATATATTGCTGCTGCTATCCAATGTTGTCTTTATATTTGCTATTTTCCATTTTTCATGCTGGCCACTAGACGATTAATATTTTGATCATGGCAATCCATGAAATCACCTACAGTTTTTGCTAGAAATACTAATTAGCAATGAATAATGTGGGAAAGACTCAAGGCAATACAATCATCTTAAAACCCAAGACTTAAAGATTTTTTAAAAGTAACAAGTACATTAATAATGCAAATTAACATAATTCAAATTGGCTACAAGGGTACTGACAAAGCACAGTGAAAAAGATCAATCACTCATTTGTCAACTTATCCACCCAAAGAATGTTTATTGATCATCTTTCATGCACCAGGCACTGTGCCACTTTAAGCATGTGGAATTCCCTCAGAGTGATAACATCTTGCAAATTTTAAATTATTATATAAATGTTACTTATTATTATTATCATTTTTAGTCTTCCTTGTGGGTACTTGGCCCAATACAGAATGCAGCATTTTTCTATAACTTAGGGCAAAACTCTTTGTTTTACCCTCTAAATTCATCCTTTCTCCTTAATTACCTGTTCTTGTTGAGAACACTACTATCCCTCCAGTCTCTGCATGTCCCTGTGTGGAAACTCAGAGTCATCATTAACTACACTCTCCATTGGTCTCCATGTTCAATTAATTTCCAAGCTCTGTTGATTCTATTTGAACAATATCTCTCATATTCTCCTACTTTTTTTTTTCCTTTCACTCAATCACCCTCCTAGTTCATGGGATCTATGGGATATTCAAAGAGGACAAGCACCTCTGGTATGAGAACCTGCCGAGCCCTTTTCATGGCTGCTCATCTACCTTCAGAGTCTACCTGAGATATAACTCTCACTTGTGGCTCCAAGTACCTGTAGCATGCACAGCAGCCACACCCCAGTAAACCATCTTGGCAGACAGGCTAAACCAGGTTGAAGGCAACCGAAGGGCCTCAAACCCATCAGTCAGTTAGAGGGGTGTCTACCCTAAGCATGTGAGGACTTCCCAGTGGAATGGGTGGGTGAGAAGAATTTGTTCCAACGGCCATAAAGGCAGCTGAAGAAGGTGCTGTGGAGCTTTTAGAGCTTAGTCAGACATCAAAGACACCAAAATCATCAGCTGCATCCTGGGCTATGGCTAGTCATCCTGACTTGTGTCTTGCCACTGGATTTCAATGACTTTTGAAGAGAGAATGAGCCTGAGGACTTTGTGTAACTCTGGATCACTTAAATCTAATTCATGCACAAGTTAAGACATTACCATATGATGTTCATTGGTCCTCTTTGAAAACTAAGGAAAAAACAACAACAACAACAACATGCCCTCATTACCTCTCACAGGGCTATTGCTATAGGCTCCCTGTTCCCATTCTCTTCCCTTTGCAATCTTTCCTATACTTGGTTATCAAAATGATATCCCTCAAGCAAAGCCTTACCATATCACTCTGCTACTCAAGAAGCTTACGTCTCACTATTACCTCTGGAATAAAATTCAAGCACCTCTATCTTCTAACCAAACTGACCTGCTTGCTTGTTCCCTGCACTTGTTTCTCTGCTTTTGTTCAGGCTACCCCTTTGCCTTGAATATTTTCTTCTACCTCTAAACTCTTTTTATATCTGTAACTCCCCTCAGATGTCACTGCCTACCTGAAACATTTCTCAAGTTCACCAGCTGTTAGTACTCTCCCCAATTCCCTCCACAAACTAGATTGTGCAGTGGATAGATGCTGGATCTGGAATCAGGATGACCTGAGTTCAAATGTGGCCTCAGAATAACTATATGACCCTTGACAAATCACTCAACTGCTGTCTGCCTCAGTTTCCTCAGTAGTAAAAAAAGTGGAAATAATAATAGCACGTACCTATCAGGGTTATTGTGAGACTCAAATGAGATACTATTTATAAAGCACTTAGCACAGTGCTTAGCATGTAGTAGGTACTTAATAAATGTTTGTTCCCATTCTTCCCTATAACTCAATGTTAGTTTATCTGAATTCATAGGTACAATTCTCCAATAGAGTGTTAGCTCTCAGGGGGAAGGTATTGTCAGGTCTTTGCCTTTGTTTAGCCAGCAGAGCACAGGGATTTTGCACATGATAAATAATCATGCTTATTGCTGTCATTAGGGGGTTGTCTTCTACAACACATTTTGCTATAGCTGAAAAATTGTATACAAGCCACTAGAATAAACATAAAAATTTTCTAAGCGCATAACTAATGTATCAACAATGTGCTTGGAACAAGGAAGAGGGAGGGAAGGAGGGAAGCAGAGAGAGAGGGAGTGGGGAATTGTGGGGGGAGAATTGAAGGAAAAAAGGATGAAGCGGGGAAAGGGAGGGAGAGAGATCACAAGGAGGAAGCATTCAATACCATTTGAGAATATTATAGATCACTAATGTACTCAATTTAATAAGAAAAGCATGTTTTGAGTCATAAATAACTGCAGACATTATTTCTCTCCAAAGGCTTGATTTGACTGTCTTTAAGATATCTACAAAATGTAAATATGAAGTAGCCCAGAAAAGATAATGCTGGTGCATTATGGGGTCTCTGTAGTAGTTAACTCGGCATTTACTGACCCAAAAGAATATCAGTTTGTAAGAAGTTGTCCAGTTTTGTGTGTTTCAGTACAGTTTGGTTCATTACAACATCATCCTGGCAGAGTAACCATTAATATTCTCTCTGCTTCCAGGCACACCTAGAAAGCTCACGGTCCAAGCACAGGACCTCTTCCAAAGTAAACAACTGTGGATCTGAGACTGTGTCACAAGGCACATGTTGTAAGCCCCTTGGAGCTTGACTCTCATGTCATGTTATATCGTCTTACATAACATGACAAAGGTGAAGTAATGTAATCTGTCTTCTAAGAGACTTCTTAATGATTGACTCTGACTGGATATGGAGAGCTTCTGCTTATTATATTCACACTTTTAGTTTTTATCTGAGCACAATCAAAAGTCAAACAGGCCTCCTTCCTTTGAAGTAAGTTATCCTCAGTTTCCTCTTACAGCACCAAAAGATTGCTGGGACGTGTGTTACCCTGCTGCTTGGTGCTTGTTAGCAGAAATGTTCATGTAGATTATAACTACAATCCCATTCAATTATAATTTGAAAATAAATAAATCAACCCTGATTAAAAAGTAGGTAATCTCAGGGCAGCTGGGTGGTGCAGTGAACAGAGCACCGGAGTCAGGAAGACCTGAGTTCAAATCCAATCTCAGACTCTTATCACTTACTAGCCATGTAACCTTGTGAAAGTCACTTAACCCCCAATGCCCTGCATTCTCCCCTCCAAAAAAGCAAAAAAAAAAAAAGTAGGTAATCTCTGGAAATTTATAAAAGGCTTATTAAGTATCAGCCCTCAAAGGCCAAGCAGAGGGGAACCCATTTGAAGGATAATGTACTGGACGCATTGTTGCTTCTTTTTTTTTAATAAGCAAATGAATAAAACCATTTCTAGCAGAAGAAATCATATTTCAGTAGATTATGATTTAAAACATGAACTTTAAAGTATTTTACTAGAAGGCTGAATGAATGCAAGATTCCTTTCTACATTTCAAAAAGTAGTAAATTTTTATTCAATCTAAGACTGATTTTAAAATATGTATATCTATCCTTCTGTAGATATAGATAGATAGATAGATGACAAATGGATATTCAAAGAGATAGTTATACCATATCTTTATCATTAATATTCTAACCTGAGGGTTCTAACATCACCATCCCTTTCAACAAGTGTGAAAGCCACTGCAAAAATCTCCAATATTATTTCCTTTTAGAAATTATGATGATATTTTGAACAGGGTGGGAGCATCAATTTCATTTTTTAAAAGCCACAATAGTCATAAGAACCCCAAATAAGTCTTGAGTATTTCTGTTAATATAAGTTCTGACCATACCAAGAATTAAAAATGAATTTCTATTAAGGGAAATAATTTCAAGGTAATCTGGTCATATCATAGCATAGATAAGTAAAGGATTTGGGTTTATTTTTTACTAAATACAATTTATTTTGGTAATAAGGAAACTGAATTTAGAAAAAAGTTATACCTTTTGATGGAAAACCTTTAAAAACAGATTTGTGTTGATTTGTTAAAAGAGAAACAAATAGCTACATATCGAAGTTCTCAATATGCTCAATAATAATTAAAATAATAGCTAGCATTACTCTAGTGCTTTTAAGATTTGCCAAGTTCTTTATAAATGTTATATCATTAGATCCTCAAAACCATCCCAGGAAGTCAGTGTTATTATTATCTCATAATTGAGATAAGAAAACTGACAAAAACAACACTTACGTGACTTTCCCAGTGGCACACAACTAGTTTTAGAGGTTGAATTTGAACTCAGGTCTTCCTCATGCTAGATCAAGGGCTCTATCCACTGTACTATGTACAGCTGCCTCAATACTATATACTTAATATGCTATATACTATGGACTATACTATAGTATGTATTTACTTATTAGGTTATATCTATACAAACCTAGTACAGCTAGTTTGAAAATTACAAATTCAGTCATCCTTCAAGATCTTTTGGCTACATTGAAATGGTGTCCCAAGTGCCATTACTGGTACAATGGTAGACACCAAATAAATGCTTGTTGAGTGACTGACTGACTGACTTTACTCCCTCTCACTTTCCATATCCAATCTGTTGCCAAATCCCAAGAGTTCTACCTTTGAAACATCTCTAAGATAGCACACTGCCACTGCTACCACTGGTGTAAGCCCTCTTCATTTCGTGCCTGGACTATCACAATACCCTTATGGTTGATCTCCCTCTCAAGGCTCTTCTCACTCCAGTCCATTTTCCACTCAGCTATCAAAGTGATCTTCCTAAAGCACAAATCCGACCATGTCATCCCCCTGTGGTTCCCTATTACCTCCATAATCAAATATAAAATCATCTGATTGATTTTTAAAGGCTTTCATAACCTAGCCCCTTATTACCTTTCCAGGCTTCTTGTACCTTACTCCCTCCAGGTATTTCATGATCTAGTAACACTAGCCCTCTTGCGGTTTCTCAAACATGCCACTCTACTCCATGTATTTCACTCATTGTCACCCATGCCTGAAGTTTCTCTTTCTCCCATTTCTGCCTCCTGCTTCCCTGTTTTTCCTGGTTTCCTTCAATTCCCAGGTAAAATGCCATCTTCCTTGAACAGCTATTACTGATGCCCATTAATGCTAGTGCTTCCCTTCACATGTTTATCCCAAACTTATCTTCTATGTATCTTGTACATAGTTATTTTCAAGTTATTTCTCCCATTAAACTGTGAGTTCTTTGAGGGCAGCTCCTAGAACATAGTAAGCACTTATTAAATGCTTACTGATTTCACTTTACTGAGTAATAGATGCAGTAATTAACTTGCTGGTATTCCTGTATCTGAAATTTGGCAAACTTTACTCTGGGAACCAGCTATCTCTGACTCTTTCTACCAACCTTGATAGAGAGTAATATTTTTTCATGAGCAAATATAGAGTACAAACACAGGCTCCCAGAAACACAACTCCCTATATACAGTATTACTTCTAGCTTATAAGTGTCTCCATCATCCATAAGCAAAGTATACTTTTAGCTTGAAAAGTGGACACATTATTTCAATTTCTAGTAGAAATATATTTGGAAAATTTCTGAAGCCCCAAACATTCTTATCAGGAGTTGCAAGACCCTCTGTGATCAGTCTTAAGTGAATTCTACACTCATATTAGAAAACAAGCATGGCTTTCAAAAAGATAATTAACAAGAAAATAATATTTGTGAATTACTTCAGGAATTTGATCACTTGTGTAACATTCCACACTTTCTTAATAATTTCTACATATACATTATTGTAACAGGTGCAGAATTCCCTGGTGAAATAGGCCTTTAGGGCCTCAAATAAGGCTGAGGGAATTACCAAGGATTCATTACTTAGTCAAGGAATAATAATGTTAACACATATTGAAAAGTTCCATTCTGTTTATATAAATAAAACAAATTTTAATGTTTGAATTATACTTTTCCTTTTCCATGGGGTTTATTATGAAGCAATTTCACTTGGCATGAATTTTTGCAGATCTAGGATTTTTAAAAAACTAAATTTTCATAAGGCTGGAGGATCTTGAATATTTTGAGCAGTTTTACTTCTGATATTCTTTAAATTGTATATCAAAAAGGTATTTCCAAGAAGCTTAGGCCTAATTCTTAATTCCCTACTTTACATATTGTCATCTGAGTGAAATGATGTTCAAATGGCCAGTGGTCAAGTGGCCATTGTCTTTGGGATCCAGAAGTACAAAGACCTAGGTTTAAATTATTATTTGGGGATCTTTAAGACCAAAGATCTAGGTTTATGTTATTATTTTTCCCTTTTAGTTACTTAAGATATCAGAGCCTTACTTTCCTTGCCTATAAAATTAAAGAAACAATGATAATAACATTAACTCATATTTTTATAGCCCTTTAAGGTTTACAAAGCACTTTCTTCACAGTAACCCCAATTCTTGCACTTACCTACCTTCCTCATAGAAATATTGTAAGGATAAAATGAGATACAGTTCATAAATTGCTTTTCACCTAGAAAATAACTATATTACCTAATTCTATATGATAAGAGTGTTAGAGTAATGTAAGCAAAGTACAAGGTGAACCCTAAGGAGTAAGGTCCTTATTAACTGCAAGGATCAAGTGGGCTTCATGGAGAAGAGGGTATTTGAATTGGATTTTAAAGGACTGTTACTCATTTGACAGGTGGGGAAATTGGGAAATGGTAGAACATTCCAGGCACAGGAAACTGCCTGGCTATGGAAGAATGGCAAGGCATTCAGTTTGGGGCACTGGGATTTTAAAAACTGAATTTTTGCATCTGCAATTAATACCTAAAAGGTTTTATAGATATATGTATATATGTATTCATTTTCTGGTTTTATATAATTGAATCAGGGTGCGTTTTGAAAACTGAGATAAAATAGGGATTCCTGTAGAGAGATGAATCAAAATCAGTTTCCCTGCAATATAGAAAAAATAGGCTTACTAATTACGAGTATCAGAGGCTCATTGATTTAGAGCTAGAAAGAAACACAAAGATGATTTAGCTGACACTACTCATTTTGTAGATAAGAAAACTAAGACCCAAAGAAATGAAGACACTTGCCTAAGATAAGGCACAATATTCTATGTTGCTTTACACAGAGCTTAATAAATAAACACCTGCAAATATCTACTACAGTTTTCAGGATGAAAATATAAACCGTCTCAAGAAGGGATTTTAGCAAATTCATGAAATATCTCAATGGACTCAGAGATCTAAGGAATAAATTATTTCATTTTTGGGTCTATATTTCTAGCACCTAGAACAGTGGCTGGTTCTCACTTTCACCTTACACACGAAGCCTCTCCTTATCCTTCCAGTTTTTTACTGATCTCCAATCCCTAAATTACTTCGCATTTGCTTTGCATGTATTTTGTATTTTACTTACCTCATGCAGGGATGTGACAGAGCTCACTAAATAGGCCCTTTGATAGTCCACTGGTAAATTTTCAGTGGGAGCATTTACACCTCAGAAATTGGCAAATACTTCAAATCAAGGCTAGATAGATTGTTTTTTGGATTGTATAGACTCAGGAAAATGATGGAGAAAATGTTAATATGCAGATTAAATTTTAGAATGTGTTCAGTAAAATAGAGAAAGAGCAGATCAATAATTTGGATATGCAATTCAAAAAAACTAGAAAAAAAACAAATTAAAAATCCTCAATTAAACACCAAATTGGAAATCCTGAAAATTAAAGGTGACATTATTAAAGTAAATATAAGAAAACTATTGAATTAATAAATAAAACTGGGAGCTGGGTTTATGAAAAAAAATAAATCTTTGGTGAATATGATTAAAAAAGGGAGAAGAAAACCAAATAATTAGTATCAAAAATGAAAAGGATGAGTTCACCACCAATAATTTTGTCCAATTACATGCCAATAAATCTAATAATTTAACAAAAATACTTAATAAAACATAAACTTCCCTGGTTAGCAGAAGAGGAAATAGAATATCTAAATAAACCTGTTTTAGAAAAAAGAAATTGAACATGCCATAAATGAGCTTCCTAAGAGAAAAGCATCAGGGCTAGATCAATTTACAAATAAATTCTATTTAATATTCCAATATTAAATTTTTTGGAATTGTAGGCAGAGGGAGTCCTACTAAACTCCTTTTATGAAATAAATATGGTGCTTATACCTAAACCAAGAAGAGAAAAAAACAAAGAATGAAAATGATAAATTATATACCTATATATATATATAAATTATAAACCAATTTCACTAACAAATATGGATGCAAAAATCCTATATAAAATACTAGATACAGCAATATATCACAAAGATTACCAAATGAGATTTATACCAGGAAGGGAGGGATGGTTCAATATAAGGAAAACTATTAAAAATCATGGATTATATTAATCACAAAAGCAATAAGAATCAGATGCTTATTTCAATAGATACAGAAAATGCTTTTGACAAAATACAATATTCATTCCTATTTAAAAATACTTAAAAGCATAGGTAATAAAGAGGTTTTCCCTTAAAACGATAAGAAGCATCTACCTAAAACCATCAGCAAGCAATATATATATATATATATATGATGTATATGTGTGTGTACGTGTGTGTTATGGTAGAAGCCTTCCCAATAAAATCAGGAGTGAAACAAGAATGCCAATTATCATCAATATTATTCAATGATATATCAGAAATGCTAACAGTAACAATAAAAAAAAGGAAAAATAATAAGGAATCAGAAAGGGTGATGAAGAAGTAAAAACTCTATCTTTTTGCAGATGATGTAATGGTGTACTTGGAAAATCCTAAGGATTCAACTAAAAATTAGTTGGAACAATTCATCATTTTTAGCAAAGTAGCAGGATATAAAATAAACCCACATAAATCATCAGCATTTCCATATATCACCAACAAAGATTTGCAAGAGGAGATAGGAAGAGGTATTTCATTTAAAATAACCACAGATGATATAAAATACATGAAAGTGTACCTGCTAAGACAAACCCAGGAACTATATAAACATAATTATAAAACATTTTTATACAAATTAAGTCCGTTTTAAGTAATTGGAGAAATATTAATTGTTCATGGGTGGGCCAAACCAATAAAATAAATATGCCAATTGCAACCTAAATTAATCTACTTATTCAGTGCTGTCCCAATTAAACTACCAAAACTTATTTTATTGAGCTAGGAAAACATAATGAAATTCATTTGGAAGAACAGAAAGTCAAGAATATCAGAGAAATTAACAAAAAAAGGCAAAGGAAGGAGGTTTAGCAGTATTATATCTTAAACTATATTCTAAGGTAGTAATTATTAAAACTATTTGGTAATGGCTAAGAAATTAGAATCAAGGATCAGTGGAATAGAGTAGGCATATTATACATGGTAGTAAATGATTATAGTACCTTGTATTTGAAAAATGTAGAGATATTAGCATTTGGAAACAGAACTCACTACTTTTTTAAAAAAAATTGCTTGGAAAACTGGAAAGCTATCTGGAAGAAAATAGGTATACGTCAATATATTATACTATTTACCAAGATAAGGTTAAATGAATACATAGCCTAAACATAAGATGAAGATATCATGTGTAAATTAGAAGAGCAGAAAACATAATACTTATCAGACTTATGGATAGAATAATTTATGAATAAACAAGAGATAGATAACATTGTGGAATATAAAATAAATAATGTTATTACATTCAATTAAAAAGTTTTTATATAAATAAAATCAATGTAGTCAAGATTAGAAGGAAAGTAGAAAACTGGGGGTTGGGGGATTTTATAGACAATTTCTCAAAGGAATGCCTTATATCTCAAATACATAGAGAACTCTGTCAAATTAATAAGAATGTGTGTCATTCCCCAATTGATAAATAGTCAAAGGATATTAACATGCAGTTTTTGGAAGAAGAAATTAAAACTATATATGGTCATATAAAAAAGGTCTAAATCACTATTGATGAGAAGAATGCAAATTGTAGGGGTAAAGTTGAGGGCCGGCTCTGAGGAGCCCCCCAAAGGGATGCAGATCCAGGCCAAGGTCTCCCTTGAACTTCTTCCCATCCCCCTGGGCTCACTATTTCTCAGGATGTTGGCTCACCTCCCACCACTCATCATCCTTCTATGCTAGGGAAGCTTGGAACAGTCTGGCTGTCCCTGAAACCCTGGCCACTTGAGTGATATAGATAAAGTAGTAACGCATGAGATAAGAGAGTAAGGGAATGTCCCACAGGAATGGCCTCCTAAAGGTTGCAAGTTAGGCACCTCATGTAACAAACTATGTGAGGTTTCCCATAAGAAAATATGATGTAAGTGCTTTAGCTATAGTATATAAAGCTTTACCCTTAGACGCTTCATTGAGACTTGCTTAGCATGTATGCAATAAGCGTATGAATACTTTCAATTTCCACCTGGCCCACAACTCTTCATTCACATTCGGTTGGTGCTGTGAGGTGCAGGCATCAGCAAATTAAAACAACTTTGAGGTACTATCACACCTGTCAGATAGGTTAAAATGATAAAAGAGGAAAATGACACATGTTGGAGGGAATGTGGAAAAACTGAGATGCTTAAACACTGTTGGTGGATTTGTGAACTGATACAACCACACTGAAGAACAATCAGGAATTACTCCCAAAGAGTTTATAACTGTGTATTCCTTTTGACCTGGCAATACCACTTTTAGGCTTCTTTCCCAAGGTGATCATGGGGAAAAAGAAAAGAACCTATACATTCTAAAATATTTACAGCAGCTCTCTTTGTGGTGGCAAAGAACTGAAAATTTAGGGGATGCCTATCAATTACAGCATAGGTTCCCAAAGTGAACAATACCACCCCCTGGAGGGCACTGGAATGATCCAGGTGGGTGATAGTAGCCTCAGGTACAACTGGGGGGGGGCATTGAATAAAAATAAGGGGGCAGTGGAAGTATAAGGAAAGAAGAGAAGAGAAGAAAATTTTGAAAAATCATTCATACATGTTTCATCTGCTGCATAATGGATTTAAAGTTGTAGTGATTACATTATTTTCCAAATAAACTCACAAAATAACCCTTCAGCAGTCAAGTCCACTGACAGGTCTTAACAAGCAAGTAATGGCCGGTGAACTTGTAACCCATTGTCAGGAAGTCCAGCACGCATCAGCAGGAATATGTGCATATAATGACTTGTTTACAATATGATACTATATAGTTCAGAAATGGAATACTGTGTCATCAAAACTTAAATCTCACAAATGTACAATAAATTATTAAATTTAAGATGTGTCATTTAAAAAACCCACAGGGGAAAAAAAACAAATTTATAATAAATTATTACATTTAAGATGTGTCATATTTTTAAAAATTAATATATTTCTTGAAATGACACAAATTTCAAAAAAAAAAGAACACTTAAAGGGTTAAAGAAAAGTAGATTTCCAAGGGGGGCACTGAGTAATTTTTTTAAAAGGCGGTGGTAGGCCAAAGAAGTTTGGGAACCTCTGAATTAGAGAATGGCTACATGAGTTCTGGTATATGATTGTGACGGAATACTATTATGCTGTAAGAAATGATGATCAGGTTGATTTTAGAAAAATATAGAAAGACTTGCATGAGTGAAATGAGCAGAACCAAGAGAAATTTGTATTCAGCAAAAGCAATATTGTTTGAAGACTAACTGTGAATGACTAAACTATTGTGAGTAAAATGAACATTCAAATCAACTATAGAGGACTTATGAAGGAAAGTACTATTTATCTCCAGAGACATGTATTATATATGTAGTAGATATATGGAAACATGTATTATATGCTTTCACATATATCTATATCAAATATTGGCCTTCTGTAATGCAGGGTTGTGAGGGAAGGAAGGAGGGAGGGAGGCAAATTGGAACACAAAATGTAACAAATAAATAGAATTTTTTTTTAAAAGGTGTGTCCTATTACATTTTTTTTCTTTAAGAGCCAGTTGTTATACATTTACCTACACACTCCTTATATATTCTTATATATTATATTCTTATATATTCTTCCTTCCCCTTATGGAATGTAAGCCTCTTAGGGGCAGATATTATTTTCATTTTTTCTTTCTATACATAGCATATAGTAGCTGCCTAACTAATGCTTATTATTTGCGTTAAAATAGCTCTAGTATGTTATTAAGGAGAAGAAAGTCTATTCAGAAATATATGTCCCATGATATAGTCCAAATTCTAGAATATGCTTGTTTTTCAACCGTTGAACACCATTCTATCTATGCATTTTCCAATCTTCATTCTTCCCAACAAGAGCAATCTGATATCACTTAACTTTCAAGATACTATACTCCTTCTTTCTCAATACTTTTGCTCATGCTGAGAGAATGCCTTTCTCTTCCCCACATATCCAATTCCCTGTCTCACTTCAATCCCTAGCTCAATTTACTTATCTGGATAGTTAGTTCTGTGTTTTCTTACACTGTTAATGAGTAATGGTTGTGTTAGGCAATAGGAAACCAATCTGGGTTTCAAGAAGGAAAATAATGTGACAAAAATGTTATCTGAAGGGAAAATTTTGTTCTAACCTTGTGCAACATATAGGCAGAGAATAGAGGCCAGGAGAACACCTAGATGGGGCCTGCAGTCACCCAGGTGTGGGACTCCGAAGGCCTGGATTACTGCAAGCGCACTTAGTGGCAGTTTAACAATTGGTGTTGCCTCTTAACTTGTCCAACTGTGCAAAGTTTAATTCTAAAAATAAACACTCTACATGATTTTTACATAATTAAAAAGAAATCTCCAGAAGAAATTCTTCCAGATCCCCTTTTAAAATGGTTTTCTTTCATATAAGCATGTGCCAGCATAGTCTGCCTGGTCTTGGTTTATATTTGAATTTATACATACTTTATTTTTAATGAAGACCTCAATAAATTGTGCTCTAGTGGAAAGGCAAGAGGCTGGAAGTCACAAAAGCTATGTTCTGTTTCTATTTGCAAGCCTAGATTTTGTGTGTGTATATAACTCTAGGAAAGCTCTTTAAATTCCTCTTACCTATCAAATGAAGGTGACAATATTTTCTACCCACCATCACAAGGATGTTATGAAGTTTCTTGAAAAAAAAGTAATGAATCACAGAATTCTTAAGAAATCTTAAGCCCTGAAATCCTTCTTAAACACAAAGATCGAAAGTTCTAATAATGATATACAGATGCCTAGATGATTCCGTGACCTCATGCATTCATGCATGTACTCCCTCACTGGTATAGATCACAACCTTTCTGTGCATTCCTACCCTGTATCATTTTCATCACTATCCTTTAATAAATCCTAGTGCACTAGAGATCTTTGTTTCTTTCAAGATTATAAAGTGCCAACGTAGTACTCAGACCATCCACCTCTTGATACTCATTCTTTATATGTGAATGGTCTACCTCCTTTTCCAGTCCCATATATCTTTGATAGTGTCACATCCCTTCTCATCAGTCAATAAATCAATGAACCAAAAAGCACATATCAAGGGCCTACTATGAATGTACCAGGCACTGTGCAAAGCAATGAGATACAGAGATTATTTTTCAAATTAATCCCCATTATCATGGAGGTTATTGTCTATTGAGGGAAATGTATGTGTATACATGCATATATTGTGCATATACATACATATTATATGCACATACAGAATAAATATATGTAGAATAAGGCATAATAAATAAAAAGTAGTTAGATGGAAGGTAGTTAAGAAGGGAAGCAGGGTGGCTAAGTGGCACAGTGAATAGACCACCAGCCTTGGAGTCAGGAGGATCTGAGTGACCTGAGTTCAAATCCGGATTCAGACACTTAACACTTACTAGTCATGTGACCTTGGGCAAATCACTTAACCCCAATTGTCCTGCCTTCCCCGAAAAGCAAAAAAAAAAAAAAAAAGGGAAGCAGTCGGGGGATTGGGAAAATCATGGTGGTGCTGATGAATAGTCAGACACAACTGAAATAACTAAACAAAAACAAAAATTAGAGCTGTCCTTAGCAATCCGGTTCATAATGACCAATAGTTTCTGAGGTAGTTTGGGAGTTAAGGAGTGAGACTATGTTTGAATATATGGATCTGGGAGTCATTTATATAGAGAGGATTAAACCCATCACACCTAGGTCACTAAGAAAGAGTGCAAAGACAGAAGATAAGAGGGCCTAGGATGAAGCCTTGAGGTTCATCCACAGTTACGGGATGAAATGTCAATGACAGGCCAACAAAGAAAGCCACAAAAGAATTCATCAAATAGGTGTGTGTGTGTGTATGAAAGAGAGAGACAGACAGACAGAGACAGAGATAGAGACACAGACACAGACACAGAGACACAGAGACAGAGAGAGAGAACAAATCATTGGTAACTTTGGAGAGAGCAATCTAAGTTGAAGAATAAGGTCAGAAGCAAGATTGTAAAGGGATGAAAGGTGAGAGAGAGGTAAGGGAATGGAGGCAGTAAATGTAAAAAAGTTTTTCTAGGAAAGAGATGTATAGGTTGGTAGCTTGGTGAGCTGGTATAGTGTTTTTTTAAGGACGGGGAGACAGGGATGTTTAAAGGCAATATTGAAGGCAATAAGGAAGGAATAAATAGAGAATGAAGATAGAAACAAGGCAATCTGTTGGAAAAGTTGATGGGATCATGTAGGAAATTATGTATGGACTCTCGAACATGGGCTTATGCAGAGGGGTTGGCTTTGGTAAGGAGAAAGGCTCCAAATTCTCAAAGACTGAGGAATGATGACAAGGAGTTTCAAGATGAAGAGATGAGGATTAAAGAGATCTCACACTGAATGGTCACTTTAAAAAATGTCTTTCATTCTAAGTAGGAAAAAAAAATGATGATACAATAGGCAAATCATTTGGAGACCCAAACAAAGCCTGAGGACAAAGAGCATGGAAATGGCATTTATCAAATGCCTAAGCCTAGGCTTCTGACTTTTCCAAATATGGTTGGTTCTTCAAGAACTAGGTCTTATATAATTGGCATTGTGATCAACAGATGGGAAAGATGAGGTTATTGTTATAGTCAGAGTCCCAAATTCTTATAAGATACATAGTGGATATTCAATGCATATTTGGTGGGGTTGTGGTGAGGATGAAATGAGATAGTAGACCTGAAAACAACTTGAAAATTATATTATAGCTTCTTAACCTGAAGTCTGTGAATTTGTTTTCAATATATTATGAGAACTGTATTTCAAGCTAATTGGTATTTAGTAATCCCATGTATTTTTATTTTTATGCATCTGAAAACGTTATTCTGAGAAGGGGTTTATAGTCTCCATAAGACCACCAAAGGAATCCATACTACAAAAGAGGTTAAGAATACCTTGATCTAAAGGAATCATCTAAATGTAAAATATTATTATAATTATTATTAAAATATGTAATTAATGTCGTGATTATTTTAATCTATTCCTAATTGGACTAGAGTATCCTTCCATGTGGATGTAAGGTTTTGACCTGTTAGTATTCTAGGCAATGGGTTATATTTGATTTCTTGTGGTTCGTCAATATGGACCTTATACAAGGACTCAGAAACAAATAAACGAAAAAAAATAGACCCTCATTCTCCCCAGAAAACGATCAAAGTGTTCATAAAAAGATAATTGGTGAAACCTTGGAGGAAATTGAAAGGACTGCCCTCTACAAAAAGCCCAAGTTTCTGTTGCACTGAAACCATGCATTCATCTCCATATGGATATGGAAGTTGTCTACTGATAGATGTGTAGGATTAGGGGCATCTCCATGCACTAACAGACCTTTAACCACTTCTGGTAGTGGTATGTTGACATAATTTCTTACAGGTTTACGTTTTTGAGCCTGAGTCTGTTTCTGGTCAAAGCGAACTTTGTTTATCTTTAAAACAATGCTTGTATTTAATTCTAGCCTGAATCAAATTTAGGGCCTCTTTATTTGATATACATTTTCTTCAGAGACATAGGAACAAACCTGACATCCAATCAAGAGAAATAATTATTTTATAAAAGACATTCAACCGGGTTTAAATTTATCTTCATTTGAAACATCTAAGATTTCTATTCAAGGAGTTGATAGAGGAAGCCAAAAAGGATTTAATTAGGGTAGACACACACACAAAATAAGTTATACAACTATGGCATTATAAAAGAGATAACAACCATAGTTATTGGGTAATTCCATCAGGATAAGCATTAACAGTAATAATCTGGAGTTTACTACCCACATAGCTCTCTGAAGTTGCCAAATTGAGCAGTGTTTCATATCACAAACTAATCTTTAGTTACCTCCTGTGCAATAGGAACAACATTCCTGCTAAAATACTTACAAGTGTCATTTTATCAGATCACATTTAAATTTGAAGTATATTAATAGTAAAAAAAAAAAAAGATCATCCGTAAACAATAAATATTAGGACCTTTATTTTGAAATATAAAGAAGCACCCTTTTACATTTCACTATTGTCTTTCTTAGAGAAGTATTTAATAAAGAGTTTGGTTTAATCACTTAGAGTTAATCATTCAAACTTAAATAAATATTCATAAATTAATGTATATCAAGCAAGGTAGGTTTGCATAGTGGATAATGGGGGGACTAAGAAAGACTTAGATTCAAATCCTTCACTGGCATGTACTAGCTATGTGACCAGATAACCTAAATTGCTAGAAAATACTTCCATTCCTAGAGTTCCCTTGATGAAGTTACAGGCCAGGACCCAAAAGAACAAAAAAAAAAATCAAACCTCAAAATTTCTCTTAAATTATCAATTGAATGACTAGTAACAGAAAGAAATGCACATATTCTAACTCCCCCAAAAGATCATTTTGAAATGGTACCACCCAGAAATTTGCCAGATGGCAACTAAGAACTTAAAGAGCATACATTTTCATCATAAGTAATAATTCTTTTATTCTATAAGAAAAATAAACAAAGTATGCTTTATTCTTCTTTGTGGATTCTAATATGTCCATTTTCTTAAAAAGATGATTCACATACGGGAAGACAGAAAATGACTACATAATTGTGTGTATTTGTGTGTGTATGCATGTGTGTGTGTGTGTTTTATGAACTTGTAGTTGCAGGTCTGAGAATTTGACCTGAAATTCCAATACAGTCTGAATCATTTAAAGAGAGGCTTTTTATAATAGAATAAACTTTCCAACATATCAGATTTTATTGTATTTGTATCTTTGTGTGGGTCTGAAATTTTGAACTTGTGGTCTATCCAGATAACTACAAAAGGAAACGAGCCTTAAACAAATCCATTTTCCATGTCACATATACCGTGGACATTTTCTTCCTATGTTTACTATTGATTTAAAAAAGTTTTTTTGCATTTGACCTGGGACATAGAATTGTCACAGGCCTATTTTCAGATCTGCCTTAATCATGCCCTGAAGCTAGATTTTTGGCATTTAAACACTCTAAATCACCTCTTTGCCAAGAAAAGGATATTGTAAGAAAAATATCTTAAAATCCAACTCCTGAACCTTATATCAGAAAAAAATGCATTGGCAATAATAGTATTTTTGATAGTTCAAAATCTCTCTCTCTCTCTCTCTCTCTCTCACACACACACACACACACACACACACACACACACACACTCACACACACACAACATAATTTGATAGTATATAAATTTCTCAAGACTTCAGAGAGT
>CM053590.1:84844631-84855602 GCA_028646515.1 Pseudochirops corinnae
AAGAAGGGACTGGTGCAGAGGAGTTAACATTTCTTCCCAATTTCTTCCAAATTCTTGTAGAATTCCCCTCATTCCCCTCTTTTTATCACAAGGCAACACCCCTTTCATAGAGTACATTTAGGAAGAGTGTCTAAAAAGTCCTCTATTTCTGAAGTTCTTAACCATTTTTGAGTCATGGATCCCTTTGGCAGTCTGATGAAGCTTTTAAATCCTTTCTCAGAAGATTCTTAAATGTAAAAAGTCAAATATCTAGGATTATGAAGGAAACTAGTTATAATTAAAGACCATAGATGTAAGGACAGATTAAGCACAATCTCACTGGATTATTAGCAAGTCTAATAGGTGAAGTAATATTGATGTAGTGATGAGTATAAATGATACTTTAATGTATCTGCAACTATAATGTGATATCACAATATCCGTGATTTTTATAGGTCACGAAGGCAGAGATATTGCTGATTCTGCTGCAGTTTTTTGCCTGCATTCCTAATTGAACAACATGCTAAATTTCAGTTAGTAGTTAGTAAAAATAAAGATGTGATTTTTTTTCCCCATTCAAATTCATAGAACCCCTGAAATCAAACCAAGGACCCTGTGGGGCCCATGAGATTCACCTAAGATCCCCTCTTCTAATTTAACCCATTATTTTTACAAATGAGGAACTAAGAGCCAAAGTAGGGAAGGGAAGATAAGGGAATAAGCATGTCTATAATGTCTACTATGTGCCAGGTGCTGTGCTAAGGGATTTTTTTTTTTTACAAATATTATGACTTTCTCATGGTCATACAAGTAGTAAGCAGCATAGCCAAGATGCCATTTGAGGTCCTTAGGATAAAGTGAAAAGAGGCTTGCTTCTGGAATCAGTGAACCTGAGTTCAAATACCACCTCTTACAATTATTAACTGCAGGACTTTAGGCAAGTTACTTAACTTCCCTGTGACTCAGTTTCCTCAATTGTACAAAGATGGGTGTTGGACTAGATGACCTCTCAGGTCCCTTAAATCTATGATTTCTTCATTCCAAATCTATCATTCCTTTCATTGTTCCCCTCTATAAAGACCTATGACATAGTTCTTATTTCCAGTAACAGTAATTTAAGAAGCAAGTAGGTAAAATAACTAAACTGTCAAATATAAAAAATCTGATGAACTCAGGGAAAATATTATTTTACTTAGTAAAAAGTAGGAATTTTAAAATACATTAAAAGAAATACAGTTTAATTTAAAGAATGTAGGTAGTAACCAAAGAAAACAGTTCAATATTATTGCCAATAAGCAATCCTGCCAAATAGCCTCTTTGTGCAATGAGATATGTAAAGGCAGCAGAAACGTTTGTGAATGTGGGATGTCCAGAGAGTTTGTTTTGAGTACAACACAGCACAGTCACCGGTCTTTCTTCAAATCAATGGTTCATTAATTCACACAAAAATATTTATGAAATATCTACTAAGTACAGATCATTGTACATCACAGATCATGATATAAAAATACTGATAAAATACTTCCTGCTCTCCTGGAGTTTAGAATTTGTAGGTAGTTAAGACACAAAAGTAACCATAATGCATCATAGTATATAATAGAGCATTTTGTTTGATTGCTTAATTTGAATGTTTTATTTTTCCTCCATTTGTACTTGTGAGGTCTTTGCATATTTTATTGTTTCTGCAATGGAGGAAATAAAGTCTGTCCCATATCAAGTACCCATATTGAATACTAAATACATTTGAGGGGGAGAGGTGGTAAGGTGCAGCAGTGGACAACTCACCTACACACCTATGGACATAAACTTGACCTAAGTTTTGTTTTGCTGATCTGCTTGGAGTTTTATTCTAGAGTGGGAGCAGAGTCAGAGGAAAACATCCCTTATTTGGGAGGGGAAAGGGAAGGAGGACAGTTAAGACATGTATGACAACTATACTGTAAGTATCTAGAAAGCTACAGAATGTGCTGCTATACGAAGACAAAGGAGGTCATTAGATTGAGCGCTAAACTTAGGGTCAGAAAGAACTGAATTCAAACGATGACTTTTGACAGGTACTCTGTGACCACTTCATTTAACTTCTCGGCAACAGTTTCCTCATTTATAAAATGATAAATAATAAAATCTATAGTACTTAACTCATAGGATTCTGTAACACCAAGCATGAGCTGCTTCTCAGAGGCCTGCCACTGTGAACAATCTTCAAGGTTATGATTACAAGCATACTAAACTCTCCATTTATTCAGTAACAGATTAAGGTAAAACATTCACAGAAAATCAAAATACAGCATGTGCCATGTCACAACTCAACAACTTAACACTAAAATGGCCACATAGTTTTCACCAATGGGGTCACATAGTTTTAAACAAAGTACATTCATTTAGTAACTCAATCATTAGTAAGTCTTCAATTCAGTCACAAAGTACCAAGCTTAAAGTTCTCTTTTAAACAAGGTGCATTCATTTGGTGAATCACAAAGTCCACCCCTAGGTCACATTGTCTTAATCTCTGTGATCAAAGTCTTCCTTCTTAAAATCAAAGTATATTCATTTAGTCAATCACAAAGCACAAAGGCCATCCACCCCTAGGTCACAACTGGGTTACAATATCATCAGTCAGCATTAAGTACCCAAGGAGAGGTCTTTTCATCTTGACCCAAGGCAGATTCTCAGCTTCCATGGTTCCCCTTCCCACAGTTTCTGTTCCTGGGAAGACAAAGCTTAACAAAGCCACAATAACATTCATACACATAGCCGGCACCCTCATCAATTCACTTTCTGCCTGTAAAATCAACCAAGACCCAACAACAAGGTCTGAGGCCTCTATCAACAAACAAATATGACAAAGTAACATCAAAACAAAAAGACAAAATCCTGGCACCACAATTATGACCCCTCAGTTCTTGGCAGCTCCGGGTGGCCCTCAGAAGTCCTGGGCAGCTCTAGCTGGAAGTTCTCTCTCTCTCTGCCTCCAAGATGCTGCTCCCAGAAGTTCTTCTGGCCTCTCTCGACTTGATCTTTTCCCTATACATGGCACCAGCTCCTCCCTGTTCAGCCCCCTCTCATCATACCAAAAAGTCCATCCCACTGTGGGATTCACAAGGTCTGTGTCTTAACACTTAACCCAAAACCAAGTGCTAAGTACCTGTTTGCTTACCAATACAAGAGTATCTTCAAATTCTATTACCATTATAGATTCCTGTGACATTCAAATAAGGTACAGAAATCTTGTCTGTACCTAGAACTAGTTAAGTGAAGGAGTGGCTAAAGGAGCCTGGAGTCAGGAAGACCTAAATTCAAATCCAGCCTCAAACATTTTTGAGTCGTGTAAGCCAAGGCAAGTCATTTAGCCTCTGTCTGCCTCAGTTTCCTCCATTGTAAAATAGGGATTATGATAGCACCCACCTCCCAGGGTTGCGAGGATCAGATGAGGTAATATTTGTAAAATACTTCGCACAGTGCCTAGCACATAGTAAGTAATTTAAAAATGCTTGTACCTTCCCTAATTTGCAAACTTTAATGTGTTATATGTCCCATATTATTCCCAAATAAGTGGTTAGGAAAGGGTTCTGAGGAAAAGGTAGAATATAAGTTAAGTTTCAGAGATTGCATAGGAATTCAAAAATCCCAGAATTGTGGAGGAGCAGCATATGGAATAGGAGGGATGTGAAGAAATAAGAGAGGCAGTTAGACAAGAGTGCAGAGTATGGAAAGGGGTATGATGTAAAATAAAGCTGAAAAGTTAGGGGAAATTCATATGGTGAAAATCTTTGAATGCCAAGAAAAGCATTTTGATAACATTATGGAACCATATAATCTCACTGATCTAGGCACATTCTGCACAGGTAGCACACAGTATGCAAATGGCTTTGATAAAGGGTGTAAAAACATTTTCTTCTCTTTTGGAAGTTAATACTCCTCCCCAAAAATTCCATTTATATTATAAATTAATATAAATTTGCTTATTATTCTTTAATTTATTGATATATTTTATTTGGAAACAGCAGACATTTCTTTAATACTTAACACTCTACCTACATGGTATGTTCTCCCAAAAGAATTTATCAGTTGTTAACAGAATGAGGGTATAGCCTTTAAATTTAATATTATATTAGTAACAGTGACTATAATATTTAACCAGAGCCTCTCAATTTGAATTTTATTTGCATTGCTATAGTCATTGTGTATATTATTCTTTTTGGCTCCACTTTCTTTACTCTATAAAGCTCAATACAAATCTTCCCATCACTTTTCTTTCTAGATAGATAGACAGACAGACAGACAGACAGAGACAGACAGACAGATAGATAGATAGATAGATAGATGGATAGATAGATAGATAGATAGATAGATAGAAAAAATCTATCTCCCACAGTTGTATGGAGCAAATGAGGCAAGATTTGTAAAATATTTAGGAAAGAGACAGAAAGACAGAGACAGACACAGAGAGATTATAGATATAATAGACACTATCTATACACACATAAAGTTTACATTCAATAGAGAAGATAAAATATGTATACGTAAGTAAATGTTGGGATATAAAAAGTATCTGCAAGAAAGATATCCTTAGGTAAGATATTTTTCTTTCCTTTCCATATATCATACTCCAGCATTTTTTTGTGTTGTTTTACTATTTTAACTTCTTTGATGATGAGTATCCCTGAATGGTTCAAACTAGAGCTCACTTATGTGTAAGCACTCTTCCTAGCTGTTTATGACTTTTTTTTTCTTTTGAGTGAGAAGCTCTGGAGATTTTGGACCATGTTATGGGCAAATTCAATACAGTTTCTCTCTACTGCTGTCCTTTGCATTCTAGTACTCTACAGGGCTTTCTGGTTCTAATATTTCTGGGAAATTTTATTTTCCAACTTCTTGAAATAGTTTATTCAGACTTTTTGTTTCATTATGATTTTTTTAGAGAGCAATGGATCTTGTATACTCTTTAATTTCTTTATTCCAGATCTCTCATTATAGATATCTCGTGTCTTCTATTTTTCCTGTCTTTTGACTTTCCTTGTCTAATACGTCTGGTATTATTGCATTTAAAGATTCCATCTCTTACATTCCAAAGTGTCCTTTCCTTAGTTTAGATTTTCGAGGTTCCCTTCCTAATCCACCATAAATAGGACATTCTGAGCTACAATTGTCAAATCAAATGTCTGCTTTTACTAAAATACAAAATAACCACTACCACTACCACCACCCACCATCTTCAAAAACCCAGTAAACAATCTGTAAGCCCAAGTGAAGCCACCTCTGGGCCATTTTTAAGAGTCTGGAGTCTGAGTAGTCAACATCTATATTCTCTTCATAGAGGCCTTCACACATTTCAGTGCCTGAACCCATACACTAACTATCCACTTGGAGAAACTCCCTACCACTTGTTCTACCTATACTACATTTGTCTATGGCTAATTCTGGACTGCTACCCTTGGGAGTGGTATTAACAGAGAGGTAGAATGGCATAATGGAGAGAAAGCCAGACCTGGAATGAGGAAGACCTGAATTCAGGTCTTAACTATAACACATGCAGGATATTTGACCATGGCCATCACTTAACCTCTCATTGCCCCAGACAACAAAGTCTAAAAGCTATAGAGAGGTTGATTATCTGAATTGGTGGATAGAATTTCCATACTGGGAGTTATCATAGTAAAGATATTATAAATAAACTGCACAATAAATACTGGTGATAATAATCTTCAATTTAATTTATCAATTATTTCCAACACTCTTCATATAACACTCAATCAGAACAATTATCAAATAAGAACATTACCTAGTGGATTCAATTTTTCCATTCATGGGTCTTATGAAGTTATTCCCCTGTTCAAGAAGCTTCAGTGATGTAAGATGAAAGATAAGTTTCTTTAATTCTCCTCTAGAGACTTTATTAACATGGCTCCAAACTATCTCTCTAGGCTGATTACACTTTACTTCTACTTTCCTTCCCAGACTTTACAGGCACACTGTCCTACTTGGTGCTCCCAGTGGATGATATTCAATGACTTTGCACAGGTTTTCTCCTGTGCCTACAATGTTCTCTTTATTTTTATTCAACCATTGGAACCATTAGTTCTTTTCTAATAAGTGTCAGGCAGAATTTAAACCCAGAGCTTCCTGACTTGAAGCCCAGTGCACTTACCCAAATTCTGCTCTTTAACGTAATCAAGTATTTATTAAGTAAGTATCTAACTGTGCTTGGTATCAGGGCATAAAGACAAAAATGGAACAATCTTGTATATGCAAAATATACACAAAATCAATTTATGAGAATAGGAGGAAACACCTATAACTGGAAAGGTCTCTTGTATGAGATGGCGCCTGAACTTGAAGGAAACTAGAGACTCATAAGAGGTGGAGGTGAGAAGGAATTACATGGCAGGCATGGGGATGCAAAGGCACAGATAGATAACTAAGTCCCTGAAGGAAAGTAATTTACCTGAAGTTTTATGGAAAATAAGTAGCAGCTGGAATTTGGACCCAGATAATCTGAGCCTGAATCCAGAGCTCTTACCATATAGCAGAAATCTTGCTATGTATTGGGCTTTTTGTGCTATAAACATGTTTGACAGGGTGACCTGGGACAACAGTACAAATGATCCAAGCAGGCTCTACAAAATATTTGACCTTTTGGCTGACTACATTAAGAGCTCATATTCAAAATCAAAGTACAGTGAGATCCATTCACCAAGCACTGTTACACTTACGAGCAAAATAATCATCAAATGTCGCTAGCTTCAATTTACAACTCCCTTTGTATTTTAATGGTCACATTAAGGGTTTTGTTGGAGGTCCTTAAAACCACACCTGCCTAGTCTTAGTAATAACAGCTAATATTTTCAACATAGTTTTCAGATGTCCATAACACTTTCCTCAGGTTAAAAACACTAAGAAGTTAAGTGAACTTCACATAATTACATAGTTATAAGAATTAGAGCCAAGATTCAAACCCAGGCCTCCCGATGCCAAATCCAATGCTCTTTCTACTAAGGCAGCCTCTCCCTCCGACATATCTATCTATCTATAGGTACATAACAGTCTCCTGAGAAACTTTCCTTTGCTTAAGTGACAGTGGTAATAGAGGAAGAGAGCCATGGAGGGAGCTGAAAACAAGCTCATTCTGTGCCCAGAATACCTGGGTTGTGGATGTGATTTCATAGTATTGTGGACAACAATGACAACAAGACTGTCTGCCAGCAAAAATGACTCTGAAGGGGTTGGCAAATCAGACTGTAGCCATTTCCCCATTTACTTAACCTTAAAAACATTTCAAAAGATTTAAACTATTTCCTGTGCTTCATGGTATGGCTTCCCACACCCGAACTACTTTACATCATCGAACTAGAATGCACTACAGGGAATTGTCAGAATCCAACAAGGAACAGTTTTACTTCAGCACAGTTGTAGGGAGGTTTCTCTCTCTCTCTCTCTCTCTCTCTCTCTCTCTCTCTCTCTCTCTCTCTCTCTCTCTCTCTCTCTCTCTCTCTCTCTCTTTTCTCTTCCCATCACCCTCTCCTTCTCCTTCTCCCTCTCCCTCTCCCTCTCCCTCTTTCCCTTTCTCTCCTCACCTCCTCCTCTTCTTTCCTTTCCCTCCCCCTTTTCTTCTCTCCCCCCTTCACTGTTCCACTATGCCCTCCCTCCCTCTCCTCCAATTCCCCTCCTTTCTCCTTTTTCTTTCTCCCTATCTCCCTGCTTCTCTTTTCCTCTATCTCCTTTCCCTCTTTCTTTGGTCCTTCTCCTCTCTCACTCAAACTCCTTACCTTTCCCTCCCCCTCCATTCCCTTAATTCTCTCTCTGCTTTGCCTCTCTCCCTCTCTTTTCCACCCCCTTTTCTCCTCTGGTCCTTCTCCTCTCTCCCTTCCTGTTCCCTATTCCTTCTGCAAGTACACAGGCAAAAAGATCAGGTAATGGTTATTCTCCAATCCAATCCATTCAATCAGAAGGAGGAATTTGCCTTGGTGAGGTAGAGGTTTTCCAGGGTATATGCTGGTAAGCATTTAACAGTTGGCTCTCCATTTGTTTTAAAGTATCCATTATTAGCATTTTTCCATCACTTTCTCAAATCTAAACAATCAACAAAACAGTACATCAAGGCCTGAGCTGTAGCACTTGCTGATTTCTAAAGTATAAATGCTCCCACTGAAAATTTAATAATCTCTCTGAGCTAGAAGGAGGAGCTCCAGCAGACTCTTGGTGCCCTTGTCCATCAGCAACACTTGTCCCCTAATTGGAGGCATTCTGTGCTTTATTTAGTTTGAAAAAAAGCTTTGTAGTAAACGCTGGGCTGAGTTCCTACATTCATACTTCTGGTGTGTTTGCTGTTTGAGGATGCCCTGGATGAATATTTTGTAACTGGTTTTACTTTTGTAGCACTTATTACTCATCCATTGGCTTCTCCAGCCCTACCCTCACCCCTTAATCAGGTTTTTACCTTCTCATGATTTCTATTCTATGGATTTTTAAAGGGTTGTTTCCCTACATTTGGCTGGGCCAGTCCCCCATGGGACCCATGAATATAGGTACAGTCTGCTTGAAGCAATAGGATCCTGTCTAGAAACAACATGGGGCTGTCACTTGTTTTCTAAAACCAGGGTAAAAGACAAAAAGCTCAGCCCAAAGATAATGCGGCATCCACTCCAATGCTAAAAATATATTAAAATCATTTCATGCACATGACAGATCTTTTTTTTAAAGCAAAGATGACTTCTAGAGTGTGACTTGCCAGAGCACCTGTAACTGGGCTTCCTCCTGCCAAATCACAGCAAGACATATGGGTCTTATAACAAAGCTATATCAACTCCCATATTTGGTCCTTCATTGAAAAATGGGTCATTTCCCCCTGAGGCTTACATCTCAATATTATACTCCTTTGTACAGATTTGTGGTTCTAGGTGTGCTTTAGAAGTCTTGGGAGGAATTTCTATGTCTTCTGTATCATAAGTAATCTAAACTGGACTGGGAAAACTCTTAAGAAGAACATGAAAATCATGGAAAATTTTTTTTTTAAATGTTGGTGGGAAAAAGGCTGGAGTCAGGAGACCTGGTTTTGGATTCTGGCTCTGACACCAATTAGCTGCCTGATCACCTGTGTAGGCAGGAACTATTTTCCTTTCTATTTCTACTCCCTGTATTTAACAGTGCCTGGCATATAATAAGTGCTTAATAAATGCTTATTAGCTAATAAATTACTGGGCCAATCGTTTCACTTCTCTCACATTCAGCTGTTCATCTACAAATTGAGGGGGTAAGAACAGATGACCTTTAAGGTCCCTTCAGGTTCAAAGTTCCTATTGCCTGCTAAATGGAGATAATAATATGTACTCTCTACCTCCTAGTCTGTTAGAAGGAAAGTACTTTGTAAACCATGAAAAGCTATAATCATTATTTTTAAATGGACCTCTCATTTATTAATATAGAGAATTTTCTGTGAGGAAACTCTGTCACTGAAGATTGGCAATTATAGTGAAAGGTTTATGGATGGGATGCAATACCCTTGCATGTGTATACACAAAAAGACATATATACATGAACATATGTGTATTTGTGCATTTGCATATATGGGAGTGAATACATGAGAGAGAGGCAGAGACAGAGAGAAAGAAGGTGAGGGGGACCAGCTTAAGACTGGAAAGTGGAAGGACTTTTCCTATCAGAAGTTCCATACCAGGTCTGGAATCTAAACATCATATAGAGAATTCCTGATAGAGAAATTTGTATCCTCAACTCCTCTGTACCTCAAAAGTTGCCAAGGGGCACTGAGAGATTAGGTTAGTGATCTGCCCACAAGTGCACAGCTAATATGTTTCAGAGCAAGAACTGATCTGAATTCTTTCCAAAGGTATTGCATGCCATCCATTCCTGCAGCTCTTGTCCATCCTCCGTGACTGTCAATATCCATACATTTGTCATATAGCTATATTAGTATATAACATATGGGTATGACAAGTGAAACTATAGTTTAAGACAGAATTACATAAAATGTTTTCACAGAGATTTTAAAAAGACTATGAAACGTGCAAACAATCATTCATATTAAATAAAGAGTTACCTTTGAATCAGGAAGATCAGGTTTAAGTTCTGCCTGTGAACTCATTCTAGTTATGTTATCCTGGACAAGTCATTTAACTTTTCAATGCTTCAGGGAACTCTCAAAGAATACACATTTCACTCCCACCCCCACCACCCCCTACCACCACCACCCCCAACACCCCCACCACCACCACCACCACCCCCAGGCTGGAGAGAATGATTTTGATTTTGAAAACCTGGATGGAGTGATTTTGATTCTGGGAACCAGTTGAAACTTGTGCTGAGTCTGAGGGCCAACCAGAGCTTCCAAGGATTTCCAAAAGCCAGTCAGAGCCGAGCCAGCCAGAGCTGCTGAGGAGTTGCTGAGGATTTCTGACAGCCAGACAGAGCTGCAGAAGACTGAGGAAGCGTGACTGTGATGCTGGTACTTTGTATTAACCTGTTGGTGACTTTGTCAAGCCTTGTCTTCCCAGGAATAGAGACTGTGAAGGATTTGAGATGGACTGGACACTGTGAGCTCCAATGTGGAGCAGGAACTGCACAGAGAGCTGTACAAGGACCTGGGAGCTGTCTGCCTTTGAACCCAGGGGACAGTTTGGTGAATCCAGGTAGGATCTGGGACCATGGAAGGGGATCCAGGGAATCTGAGAGACCACCCTGAGTCAAGCGGAAAGAAGACTTTACTTGGATACTGTGTACTGATTGAGAAATTGTAAATTTACCAGTGACCTAGGGGTAGAGGGTCTATGTATTTTCTAATGATTGAATAATGAATGATGAAGGATGATTGAATTATTAAGTTTTTTTATATATGTTTTTTAATTTTATTTTAGTTTTCATCATTCATTTCCACAAGATTTTGAGTTACATATTTTCTCCCCTTCTTTCCCCTACCCACCGCCCCAAAACAGCCATCCCAGTGTGTCCCCCCTCCCCCAGTCTATTTTCTCTTATGTC
>CM053590.1:84856102-84883390 GCA_028646515.1 Pseudochirops corinnae
TTTGCTTCTTATGCTTATTCTTACTCATGGTTGGTCAGTCCGTGATTTTTTTTTTTTAATCTCTGTGGGACTCTGCTTGCAGAAGGGAAAGCTCTGTCCCAAATCGCTGGGGTCCTCCTGGCTGCCGTAGCTCTCAGGAAGGTGCTGGGACCCTTCCTACTTACTTCCAGCTCTCTGGATAATGAAGACTCCGAGACCGATGCCCAAGATGGCGATCTGGATCCAGGCCGCTCAACGCGAGAGCACTGGCCTCAGAACAATCGCTTAGTCCCCCTGCTGTCTGCAGGCCACAGGCGGGAAGCTGCAATGCGGAGGTGGGTGCAAAACCTCTGCCTTTCACTTTTCCGCTCTGGAGGCCTTTTGGCCAGACTGCTCCTCCCTCCCAACTTCACAATCTCCACTGACCTAGTTCTGAACGCTGCTTGCAGCTGCTGCTAATCTGCTCACCAGAGAGACCCCTCTGCTCCTCTCGTCTGGCCGTCCCTGGGGCTCAGCAGCGGCTTCAGGCCAGGCTGGTTTCAGTTCGCAGTGCTGATATGGTTCCTCGTAGCCGAGCTGACTTTAGTGGGAAGTATCTTTGTGTGCATTTTGGAGTTCTAGGACTGGTCTGGAGTCCTATTCCATGGGTATTTTGGGGTGGCTATGTGAGAGCTGCGATATGGTGCTGCTGCTACGCTACCATCTTGGCTCCGCCCCCCCCAAATTATTAAGTTGATTGAATGATTGATTGAGTAAATTATTGTACTTAGTGATTGATGACTGAATAAGTGACTGATTGAGTTAATTTAGTGTGTCCCATGATTGGAGAACTTTGACTATTGTACTTTGTGTTCCTTGAGGAAGCAAATCTCATTAAGGATTTTGTGAATGCTTGAGTTACTAAATGATTGTTCTTTGTTGAAAACTTTGTGACCACTGTGGTGAAAACTATGTGGCCATCTTAGGGATAAGTTTTTTGAATGCTGTATTTTGACTTTCTGTGATAATTTGTAACATTGTGAATGCTATACCTTGAGTTCTGTGAATGTTTTGCTCTGATTTGTTATGGAATAAATAGTTTCACTATACTGTATAATCAGAAATTTAAAAGCTGTTCACAGTAGCCTTCTTCTGGAAAGCTGCTCGTGGTTGGCTTTACATTCATCTGGGGGTTTATTATAGCAATGCCTTCATGTGTCCTGTACCTACCCACATCTATGAGCCCTGTAAAGGCATGTATGTATATAGATCTATACATAATGAGAAATCTGAATTTGTCAAAGTATCTAAATAAGGAGGTAGTGTATTTAGTCTGATCTCTTCTTCAGTTCTGGTGGCAAGAGTGATCCTGGTAAGGGCAGATAGCATCTCAGGTGCAACAGAAACAGCACAACCATCCACCAGACAATATCAGTGAGATAATAATTGTAGTAGTTAGTGTTGTTCCTGGCATATAGTAGACACTTTATAAATATTACATGTTAATGGGGGCGTTCCCCACCCCTGCCCAGTTCATCTCCAAATATCTGTCTCTGCCTTTTTTCTTGTTCTCATTATACCTCATCTCCCAACATCCCTACTGAATGAATGTTGTTGTTCAATCATTTCTCAGTTGTGTCCAGTTCTTCTTGACCCCATATTAGGGTTTTTTGGCAAAGATACTGGAATGGTTTGCCATGTCCTTCTCCAGCTCATTTTACAGATGAGGAAACTGAGGAAAAGGGTTAAGTGACTTGCCCAGGTTCATACACCTAATCAGTGTCTGAGGCCAAATTTGAACTCAAGTCTTCCTGACTCCAAGACCCGTACTCTATCCACTGCACTACCTAGTTGCCCACTCTCATGAATGGCAAAAAACTTTTCTCAAAGGAAACAGTGAAATATAAAAAAAGAAAGAATCAACCTGTGGGCCCACAAGGAAATCTTATGCCATCTCCTGATCTCTCATACATTTTCATCTTTGTCCTAATCATACACTTGGATAGTCCCAATTTTTATGTCTTGCTGATTCAATTCCACTTAAACAACTTGAGATGGAGGGTGGGCAGGAGGACCTCTAGCTCCCACAGAGATCAAATATGTTGCATGCACCATTACACAGGAAATTGCAATCTCAAGTATGTAAGGCAATGGAAAGGGAGCCCCCCAGTGAAGCATCACCTGGTCTAGGCTAATTACATCCCAGGATGTATAAAAGAGTTGTGGATGTGACTGCTGAAGCATGTTCAATGATCTTTGAGATTTCTCAGCAAAAGGAAGAGGTCTCAATAGAATAAGGGCAGAAAAATATTCCTTCCAAAATGGGAAATATTATGTATATTTTAAATATAGTCTGTTGAATTTGACATCAATTTCTAGTAATATTCACGAATAAATTGATAAATGGGGAGTTTCTGAGCACTTCAAAAATGAAGCAGTGGTGACTACAATCCAGTGTGAGTCCATTAACAACAAATCATACCAGGCTACCCTAATTTCCTTTTTTTGTTGGAGTTACTAGACTAGTATAACAGAAGAATGCCACAGGTAGAGTGTATTAGATTTTGGTATGACAAATTTCCTCATATAATCCATGTAGATTTAATGGAAAGATGCAGGCTTGGGAATTGGTTTCAGGAAAGACCATACCAGGGTTCTAGGTTCCATTACATTCAATATTGTAGTTAATAACTTTGATAAAATTAGATATGACATTTTAACCAAATTTATAGATAATGATATGAAGCTGGAAGAGATGATAGACACAAGATCCAATATCTGCATAGGCTGAAATAGTAAATACTGAAACCAACAGATGAGATTTAATAGGGTTAAATGTAAAGTCCTATATCTCAGGTCAAAAATTCAAATGAAGAAGTACAGGACATGGAAGGCATGGCCAGGAAACAGTTCATACGGGGAAAAAAAAGACTTAGGGGCTACAAGTTCAATATGTTAATAGCATGGTTTGATGGCAGAAAAGGCATCTTAGACTGCATTAATAGATGTTGTATCCATAGCAAGGAAGATAAGAGTATCACTGTACTCTGCCCTAATTAGACCATATTTGGAGTGTTATGCCCAGCTCTAAACACTATACTTTAGAAGGGACATTAACAAATTAGAGTTTTCATTGTTGTTTAGTCATTTTCAGTCATGTCTACTCTTTGTGGCTCCATTTGTGGTTCTCTTGACAAAGACACAGAAGTGGTTTGCCATTTCCATTTCTCCTGCTCATTTTACAGATGAGGAAACTGAGGCAAACAGGATTAAGTGATGTGCCCGGAGTCAAACAGCTAGTAAGTGTATGAGGATGGATTTGAACTCAGGAAGATAAGTCTTCCTGACTCCAGGCTCCACACTCTTATCTATTGTGCCACCTAAAAACTGGAGCATATCATGGCAGGTAAAGAGGTAGCCTTAGACCCAGAAAGACCCAGATTCAAGTCCTACTTCTGACACATAGTAGTTATGTGATCTTAGAAATGTCACTAACTCTCTTAGACTATAAGCTTCAGATAAACTGCTGACCTGGTTTGGTGGTGCTATGGATAGAGTACAGTAGATTTCAGCAAGACAAATTTTCTCATGGATTCCCTGTAGACATGATGGAATGATGCAGACTTCATGATAGTTTGGAATTAGTTCCAGGAATGAATCCAAAGATTCAAGATTTAAAATACATAAACCTGGAAGGAGATCTTTAGTGGAACATTTCAGGGATCTGTTCTTGGTTCTATTATGTTCAATATTTTAGTTAATAATTTTGATAAAGGTAGACATAGCACATTTACCAAATTTGTAAATAATGATGTCAAGTGTAGGGAGGTTTCTTATATAGGAGTTCCTTGTACAAATAAAATCATAGGTACCATTCCTATCCTACTGAAAATTAGCAGTGTATCCAGAGGATACAAACAGCAAATACCTTGTCCCCAGAT
This sequence comes from Pseudochirops corinnae, assembly GCA_028646515.1. Classification (NCBI taxonomy): domain Eukaryota; kingdom Metazoa; phylum Chordata; class Mammalia; order Diprotodontia; family Pseudocheiridae; genus Pseudochirops; species Pseudochirops corinnae. The sequence continues at coordinate 84,860,002 of CM053590.1, forward strand.
AACAAACTGCAGACAACGCAATAAAGTCTGATGAAGAGATGATTGGGGGTAGAGGGTAGATGGAGAGAAGATGGAGAGAGAGGATATATGGTCATTGTGTTCAAAGCCGAAGCACTATCTTATAGCAAAATTGTTAGATCTGTAATGCCACAGAAGGCAGAATTAGGACCAGTGGATAAAAAGCATAGGAGAATCAGATTTCGGGTTACTACAATGAAAAAGTTCCTAATAATTCAAACTGTTCAAAAGTAGAATCAGTTGCCTTGAAAGGTAGTGGGTTCCCCGTCATTGGAGGTCTTACAATAAAGGATAGATAACTACTTATAAGTACTCAGAATTCATGCTTTAAGTAGGAGTTGGACTACTTAATCTGGAAATCCTTTCCAACTTAATAGGTATTTTATTATTCTTTTTACATCCTTTCTTCATAGTCAGTCACAAATGGCTATCAAAAAACAAACTGACTCCAAACGTTATATCTGGAGAATTGGTGAAAATGATGAAGACAGAGGAATAGGACCATTCTTGCACATTCCAAGAATGAGTAATAAAGTAGACCCTATACAATTTTCTAAGGGTGCCATCAAGAACAACCCTTCTCTCTCAGACTGATTTTGTAGAGGATAGAAGAAAAATTAGCGATAGGACTTAAAAGGATGTGATAGTATGGCCAATCAGTATTATATTATAGAGGACTCAAATACTATGTCCCCCAGCCTTAGAAAGTTCCCATACATCAATAAGTGTCCAGAATGAAATAAATGGTCATTATCAGGAATCCATGTATTCCCTGGTAGAATTGCCTTACGAGTCCACTCATATACTCCTTCAAGTGATGCATGAATTCAGTTAAAATTATACATCTTAAATTGATGAAATAAGAGTAATTATTATTATAAATGTGGTGATAATGTTGGTTATAAATAACATTTTCTACTAAAGAAAGTAGGAATAGTTGCTGAACACCATGCAAGTATAGAAAGATTTTTTTCCATTCAATTTGGCAAATATTCGTTAACCACCTATGTATATAGCCCAATCCTTTATGTCAGGAAACAGATATGGTTTTGGTCCTGCTTTCAAATAACCTCAATAATAGTCCTCAGCCTAAGCCTTTGCTGTTCTGTTGCTCACTGTTTGGGTTTTGATGACTTATGGTGATTGTAAATAGCAATTATTTTCAGTTCTGGTCAGAAATTCTGAGGGTCTTCCCCTCCCAGATTGATCCTTTTATGATGATAAACTAGGCCATATTTTGTCTCAATTCTTACCTAGCCCTTAGTCATTGAATGGGTGTTGCCTCAGACATACAGGAAAAACCTAAATTTAGGAAAAACTTAAATTTAAAAAGGCCCAGGTTATCCTCTACATTCTGGCCCATCACCAGTCATCTTGACTTTTGTCTTGTCACTGGAGTCAGATGACTCTGGAGGAAAGAGTGAGGCTGATGACTTTGCATACTTTGCCTCATTTAAATCCAATTCATAAGAACATCAAGACATTATTCTCATGATTTCACTGAACAAACTACAACAACAATCTCATGAACCAAGAGTAAGTACATACAAATACACACAAAAATCATAACATAAGGTAGAATCAACTGTAAAGTCTTATTAATTTTATCTTCCTCACATAAGTCTTCTCTTCTCTATTCACACATAAGTACCCTAGCTGAGGCCTTTATCACCTCTTACTTGGACTACTCCCACAGCCTCCTTGGCATTCCTGCTTGTAGTCTCTCCACTTTCCAAATCATCCTTCATACAGTTGCAAAAATAATCTTTCTTAGTCACAAGTCTGTCATTCCCTTGTTCAAGAAGTTTCTATAGCTCCCTATTGCCCTTGAGATAAAATGCAAACTCCTTAGCTTGGCGTTCAAAACCCTTCACAAGCTGGTTCCAGCCTACATTTCTGGATTATTTCATTTTCTTTTACTTCATATGTTCTAAATTCCAGTCAACCTGGCCTGTTTACTGTTCCCCAAGTTCAACATTTGTTCTCTCCCCTCTATGTCCTTGTACAGTTGGTCTCTCATACCTGAAATGCATTCACTCCTTCCCTCCACAATTTAGAAACCATGAATTCCTTCAAGAATAAATTCATTCACCACCCTTTCAGGAAACCTTTCTTGATCTCCTTAGATGTCAATGCTCTGTCCCTTTTCAAATGACCATTTATACAATTTTATGTTTACATGTTGTATCCCTAAGTTGCAAACTCACTGAGGGCAGGACTTAAATTTGTCCTGTTTCTAGGGTCTAGCATTGTGCTTCATGCATAGTCGGTGCTGAATAAATGCTTATTGGATTGGATTGGATTAGAGATCACTGTAAAGGAAAGGTCCAGGCAAAATGCCTGGTAACACATCTGATCAGGTTGAAAGAAAAGATCTAGCAGTATGCTGTATTTTCAGTCAGCAATAATGAAAATAAGCTTGGAGATAAGAGACACAGTGGGGATATATGAAGTTTTCCTCATTTGGGATACAAATTATTACAAGAGGGAGCCAGGGAAGAAAAATATATCAGAGCATCTTTGTGAAGAAAGACTAGTTTGTCCCTAATACATTGGAGATACTCCTTAAGAACAGATAGCCAATGTGTATGGGAGGAGGGACTATGACCCTCAAAACACTGCCAGATTCAGTAAGACTCAATATGACGAGCTGTGTTTAAGTACTGATACTGCAAGCCTGAGCTTCCTGGCCACCAGTCCAACTTATCCACCCAGTTTTCCTACAACTGCAGAGCACTTGGAGAGGATTCACACCATGTGCTCACTTGGGTTGGTTCTCCCCTTTCTTCAGCCCATTGTTTTATTTAGGACATGCGTGCATTTGGCAAGTTTACCTAAATCAACACCAAATTCCAGGAGTTTGAATGCTGACATAAGATCACTTTTTTCAAAACTTTATAACTGTTCCCCATTCAAGAAAATTATTAACATGCAATGACTGAAAAGTGCTATGCATCGTAAGAGAATTCTTAAAACAGTTCAAAGCCCTCTTCTCCTTTTCCAAGTTCCACATATCTGTAGGACTCTCAAGAGAGCTTATTAAATACCGATGCCTAACAACAGCGTGGACTAGCCTGAGCCAAGATCCTGTCATCTTCTCACTGCTGCCTCTGCATGAGCTGGTCTTCTTCTAAGCTGAAGGTCCTCGATTGTGGGTCTCCTTCTTCCCATTACTCCTAATTCTTCATTTAAGAAAAATGGGCCAAATCTTGATCTAATCCTTGACTTTAAGTCCCATAGAATATGAAAAACAATCCAAGATATGAAAACTCAAGCCACCTGCAGCATGGTACAATGGGAAGAATAATGAATTGAGAAGTAGGAGACTTGTTATCTGGTCCTGGCTCTGCTATCATCTATGTGACCCCAGATTCATCACCTAACTTCCCTGGACTTCACTTTCCTCAACTGTAAATTGAGGAAGTTATGGCACGTAAACCCCTTGGGCCCTTCACTTCTAAAATCCACCGTTCTATTATTATTCTCTGTCTTTTGAATTGGATTTTGCATTATAGATCTTAAGTTCTGCATTTCCTTCATGACATTGCCTTTGGGTTATCAGAATTGCAGATGATGATGCACAGAGGGAAAATATGGATGGGATTTGCTTTCCATTTTTAGCATTATTTACTTGGTTGAATTGTTGTTTACTGCTAACTTTTTAACAAGACATTTGGGCAAATCACTCGACCTTTGCCTGACTCCATTTCCTCAGCCATAAAATGAACCACAATAGCACCTACCTCCTAGGGTTATTGTGAGGCTCAAATGAGATAATACTTACAAATCACTTAGTACAGTACTTGACATGTTATATGTGCTATATAAATGCTAGGTATAATAATAATAATAATAATTATTATTATTATTATTATTAAAATTTGTAGTGCTGTATAGGCATTTTTCTATGCAGATGGTGTCATACTAATTAGTAGCAATTTGACTTAATTTAAAGTTTCATTTTAATTTTGTATAACTTTTCAGCTTTTGAAGTACTAAATACCTTTCTCAAAAAAAAAAAAAGCTGATTATATTTTCTCTTTAAAATTGTGGAACTACAACTCCTGTACATTTCAGGAAAAGCTACATACATCATGATTAAATAACTGGAACATCTGGGAAACTCCAGGTGACTTCTCCTGCCTGGTCGTTTATTAGAAGACTTCGAAGTGCCACTTCACCTAGAATTAATTGGTCTCAAATTTTAAATGACAGATTTAAGAATACTTCTTCTAACATGGGGAAATATGTAATATTTTTAGTGGTAGGGCAAGAGTTGAGAAAGGTGAGGAAGGGGTACATGTAACTGATCCTAGAATTAAAAGTTAGCATGAGACATTTCAATTAAATACAAAGTGGAAAACATTGCCCTGTTAAATTGGATCCCTTCTGAACTGGTTTGACTATTCTTCTGTTTATGAACGATGTATAATTCAGGGCCTCCTCCTCGGCAACAGAGAGACTATCCAAAAAGTGTTAACTGAGAATTAGAAACAGCAGGTCTGGGATATACTAAATAATGATATCATACTCTGGGTTTATCCTGGGTTTCCCTGAGTTTCCAGGGCAACCATTTATTACAGTGTTTTGGCATCTTTTGGGTTAAGCTCTTAGAAAGGTGGCTTAGAGTATACTCTCCTAAAACAAGTGGAACAGGGCTGTTTTGAGGGCATTCAGTGTCGTATGCAATCAAAGCAATGGAGTTTTGTTTCTTTGTCTACTGAACCACAATCAATGTCTCAGTCCTCTTGGTTTCTGACCTGCCCCCTCTACAATGATAAGTTTATGTTTGGAACTTCTAAATGTACTAAGACTGAATGGACTTCATCCAGGAAACCTTTCTCATAATCATACCATAAATTTAGAGATGAAAGGGACCTTCAAAGCCAGCTAGTCCACTCCCCCCATTTTACAAATGATGAAACTAACTCCCAGAGAGCTTGTGACTCTAGATCACACAATTAGAAGTAGGAGAAGTAGAATTTGAATTCATGTCATCTGACTCCAAATTCATTCATCTTTCCACTGTACTATTTTGTCTTATGCCCTTGCCTATCAATGATTTTCCATTTCTCAAATATCACAAAGAATTTATCTCTCACAAGCTCCTATTATGCATCTTTTTGTAGCACTATAGTTAATATTTGTGTGTGAACTACCTATCTTTTCCAGCTTCTAGTAGATTGTATACTCCATGAGGCTATGGGTTATGTCTTTATCATCTTTTCATTTTCCTCACTTCTTTGACCATTGCACATGTTTAATAAATAGCTTACAAATTGCTGAACTGGTAAACACTGCCTTAAAGAAAAAAGGGGATTATTCTCCATAGTATTCCAATAATACAACATGATATGAATTAACATTAATATTAAATAATTAATAAACTATTATTTCCTTCCATGAAAGTCTTCCAATGAGTAACTGTGTCATGGAGGTAATCTTCAGTTCTTGAAGGCTATGCTAGGAAAATATAATATCTGACCATTGCAAAAAAAACTAGAAAAACTACTAGCAGAAACCTAATGAAGGACTAATCTATGTGCCTGTCATTTAGAGACCAGCTAGTTAAATTTCAAGAGGTCCATCCCTATAAGTTTATCTGTTGGAAAACTATCTACTGGCGTGGAGAAGTTGTATTCTGCATTGGTATACAGAGTGACCATATGAAAGATTGAATCTATGGAATACAAAGTAGTATTACTTATGAAGTGTATTGAATACTTATATGAAATGCTGGTCATGTTTAGCTTCTTGGGATATCACTAAAAGTTTATAAGAGACTGCAGTCCTTGGCATAAGATATAGGAATACTTCAATGGACCTGTAGTCATTCATACTTACTTATCTCATGTAATTCTTGACCAGGTCTTTTCATGAATCCTCAATGGAGGACATAGCCATAGATTTGAGGCATATCTCTGTTTTTTTTTTTTTCATACCTCATGGATGCTCAGTGGTACAGTGGTTATAGCCTTGGGCCTGGAGTCAAGCATACCTAGATACAAACTTGTAATGGTAAAGGGAATTTGAAGATCTTCTCTGCCCTTTAATAAGCCTAAGGGAATTTGAAGACCTTCCCTGCTTTGAAGATATATCCTGCCTTGTAATAGGCTGAATGTAATCACATGGAGCCTGTGATTGGAGGAGTTTGCTGAAGGGTAGAGCAGAGCCCATAGGAAGCTGGGAGTCAGAGCAACTAGGATGGAGGGAAGAGAGAAAAAAACTGGGGGAGACAATTAGGCTTGTGAGTAAAGGTTGGTTTGTGAGAAGACTGAAGGATTCTGTGACTCTCTGTGCTATTGTAGTTTATTAACTTCTTTGCTACTATGATGGAATCAGCTTACTGGTTTGGGGATTTGGTTTTCTTTCATCTGAATGAATATTTGCTTCTGTCTTCTTTATGGAGAGTCTGTTATATTTTGTCAAGCACTATGCCAGCATAATTATATTCACAGTTGGTGGCATAATCTTGCAGAGGTGCTACATTTGGTGATGAGGATGAGATCCCGAAATATTGAACCTCTATTTGGAGGCAGAAGGGATTTAGAAGAAGAAATAGCTATCCCAATATGAGAGGATTTACCTTATTCCTCCCTAGCAAGAGACTGGGCTAAAAGTACAGAGTTCTGTGAAAACTGGGAAGTGAGGTTACAGAAGGGACAACCTAGAGATTTGGAAACATGTTTGCAAAGAATACCAATAAAACCAGGGAGAAAACTAGAGGCAGTGTATAGAACAGTGGTTCACAACCTTCCTAATACCATGACCCTTTAATACAGTTCTTCATGTTGTGGTCACCCCCAACCATAAAATTATTTTCATTGCTACTTCATAACTGTAATTTTCCTACTGTTATGAATTGTAATGTAAATATATGATATGCAGGATGTATTTAAATTGAACATAATCCACAGGTTGAGAACCACTGGTATAGAAGAACCTGGGTTTTACTAACAGGTTACCATATTATGTGTAAGAGCAGAGACAAGTTGTTACAAGAAAAAAATGCAGACAGAGAAAAAATTAGCTGTTTTGAATGAGAAGTTGACTGTATTACAGCATTCATGCTCTCTTTTAGAAAAGCAACCTGAGGGAGCGGGGAAGTCTCAGGTGGTAGAACACAGGGCTGTTGTGAATTTGGCTCAGAAAAAGAAGAAAAAAACTAACAAGAGGAATGTGCATGCTTCCCTAATACAGACTGTACCTAGTTGCCATGATGATGACTGCCAGGACAATGCATGGTTAGAAAGTGATACAATATTAAATGATGATGTTTTTACAAGGACACAAGTTCAAACAAGAACAAAGCAGGAGAGTAAGGGAGGCCAAACAGAGTTCAGGAAGATAATTGAGGATTTCACTCAGCAGGAGGCTAGTGATATATTAAGCAGATTCACCCAAAGGATGGGTGAATTGTTGGTGTCTTGGATGGTGAGAATCAATGATGATGGGGCTGGAGGAGTATGGGTAGACAGCGTGGACTGCTTGAAATTTAAAGGTATTTGTCAGAATTCTTTTGTCCAGTAAACTTTTACAGATTTTCATATGGCAGGAGGTAACAATATGACCAATCCATTAGCTTTGGCTGTTGATGGATGCAATAGAACATATCCCACTGATTCTATGTGGGCTAGCGAGCACAGACCCTGGTATTTACTTAGACACTGCATGAGAAAGTTGAAAGAAGTAATGAAAACTACTATCATGGTTGGAGATGGAGATGCATGTCATGATATTCCCTTAACACTTTCTCATAGAAATATCATAGTGAAGACAGCTTCTCCTGCTTATAAGAACCTTCTTCTGACTTTACTAATTGATGAAATAGGATATCCTCTTTTGGACGTGCTGGATAAGATTTCACAGCTATGTGACTTGGGAGAATGTGGAAAAGATAAGTTTCCTTGAGATAGGAGAGTAAATGGCTAGCAGATTCAAAGTCAGAATAAATTGACAAGAAAACAACTATTTACTGCTTTATTGAGAGCAGGGGTTGATTTTGGATGAATTGATGGTATTCCAACTAATGTACTATATAAAATGTACCAAGAAAAGGGGCTTAATATTAGATGGATTAAGCAAATGAAAACTGACCCTACAGATCCTTCTGAAACATTGTATCTAAATTTGTCACACCTTTAAGGAGAATAGGAAATTGTGGGATTACAGCCCCCATATCAATTTGACAATATACTGGAAAAATAGATTAAATACTATAACTAGGGCACTAACTGATACTGGTGCAGAGGCCTCCTTTATTTATGGGAACCCTGATAAGTTCAAGCATGGGACTCCTATTACCATCACAGGACTGGGAGGTGCTGAAATATCAGTCAGAGAAGTCAAACTAACAATGAAAATTGAACAAATAGGGGTAGCTAGGTGGCAGAGTAAATAGAGTGCTGGCCCTGGAGTAAGGAGGACCTGAGTTCAAATCTGGCCTCAGACACTTAACACTTACTAGCTGTGTGACCTTTGGCAAGTCATTTAACCCCAATTGCTCTCCCAAAAAGCAAAAAAAGAAAAAAGAAAATTGAACAGTCCTGAATACATCATTGTAATAAATATATTGAGAGGTATGATCCTGAATTTACTTGAACTAAGATACCAATTTGCAGTAAGGAAGATAGGAATTCATACAACTTTAGTGGGAAAAATAAAAATGGACTCAATCACTTTACCTGAACCTTCTGAAGTAATTACTTTAAAGCAGTATTGTGTGCCAGGTGGGCAAGATGAAATTACTAATACTATAAAGGAATAAGTTAAAGCAAGAACGTTAGTCCCTAAAACCACACAGTGGAATAATTCTGTCTGGCCAGTATGAAAATCAGATGGGAAGTGGAAAAAGCCAGTGGATTATAAACAACTAAATATGGTAACTCCTCCCTTGTGTGCTGCTGTTCCAGATACTGTCACCTTAATAGGAAGGATCCAGAAATATGATGGGACTTGGTATACAGTTACTGATTTTAGCCAATGCTTTCTTGACCATCCCAATAGATGCTAAATAAGGGAACCAGTTTGCTTTCACTTGGCAAGGCAGACAATATACTTTCACCCTCTTGCCACAAGGATATCTGCATAGCCCCACTATTTGTTATAGGATTGTGGTTGAACATTTGGAAGAATTAAAGCTACCTGTTGTATAGCTTACCTACTACACTGATGATATCATGATACAGGGGAAAATGTAAAAGAAGTGGAGAAAAGTTTGATGCTTTTAATTGAGCATATGAAAAGCAAAGAGTGGGAAATTAACCCTGCAAAGATTCAAGCATGAGCTCAAAATATAAGCTTTTGGGATATACAATAGAATAATGGGCTGTGAGAGATTCTTCTGCAAACCCAACAAAAGATTCAGGATTTTCCTATCCCTACCAATAAGAAAGAGGCCCAAAAGTTTATAGGATAATTTGGATATTGGAGACATCACATACATCACATACGAATTTTGAAACCCTTACATAAAGTTATTCAGAAGAAATGTGAATTTGATTGGGGACTTGAGCAGAATAAAGCTTTTGAAAAGCCAACACTGCTATACAATTGGCCATAGATTTATAGCCTATGCAAAATGACCTGGTGGAATTAGAAGTGACTGTACAGGATGAATATGCAAACTGGATTTTATGGCAAAAACAACAAAGCTGAAATGTACTCTTAGGATTTTGATCATCTGAAGCTCAATATATATCTTTTGAAAAGCAGTTGTTAGCTAAATATTGGGCTTTGGTAGAGACTGAACAACTGACTCTGGGCCATGAAGTGATATTAAAGCCTAGAATCCCAGTTATGACCTGGGTAATGAATATCCCAGCTTCTCACAGAATTGGACATGCACAAGAGGCTAGCATAATTAAATGAAAATGGTATATTCGAAATAGAGCTAAAACAGGCAAAAGTAAAGTTTCTGCTCTACCTGAATCTATAGCAAACATCAATACTGAGGGAAATGATGCATCCCCTGAATCAAAGCAACAGTTGGTACAGTCCTTGGTAAAATGGAATGATGGATTAAATCAGTGGTTCTCAACCTTCCTAATGCTATGACCCTTTAATACTCATATGTAGGTGTATCTGCATGTGGGAGGACCTGCCTGGAGATGAATAGAGGAGCGGTGTCTTGGTTCCTAAGACCATTGGAAATATGTGTTTTCTGATGGTCTTAGGCGATCCCCAAAGGGGTCATGACCCACAGGTTGAGAACCACTGGATTAAATGAAGAAGATAAGAAACATGTATGGTTTACTGATAGGACAGCAAAATATCTGGGCCATAAAAGACATTGGAAAGCAGTAGCCTATAACCTATGCACTAGGTGGGCTTTGGAAAGTACTGGGATAGGTGGAAGTAGTCAATATGCTGAACTTATGGCAGTACATTAAACCATCAAAACAGAACAAGGATGACAGTGTCATATATTTACTGATTCATGGGCAGTAGCTAATGGATTAGCTACATGGATGCCCATGTGGAAATATCAAAATTGGAAAATTCATGGTAAAAAGTCTGGGGCAAAGAATTATGGGAAGATATATGGGACATGTCTTGAGTTACTAATTTGTCAGTTTTTCACGTAGATGCTCACGTGACCCTCACCACGCCAGAAGGTGAGTACAATGCACATGCTGACCGACTAGCAAAGATTTCTACTGAACATATTGTCTCTACTCTGACACTAGTTGATGACCCAGTAGTAGCAAAATGTGTCCATCAAAGGGCCAACCATTTAGGGATCCAGGTCACATATTGGTGGATGCAAGATCAAGATATTAATATCTCTCATTCATTGTTAAAACATGTAGCAGTGGAATGTCATATATGTCAACTGAAAAAGGACCGTTCCTCAGGTAGTAACTGGAGAGATAACAAGGGGGAAAATTTCCAGCCCAAATTTGGCAAATAGATTATATTGGTCCTCTACCACAAGATAAAGGATGCAAATTTATATGTACTTGTGTTGACACCTATTCAGGTGGCTTGTCCTTATAAGAATGCAACTCAGAAAAAAAAAAGGAAGTATGGGGAAGGGTATGTGGAAGACATAAGAGAGAACAGATTGGGAAAAGGGGTACTTAGTATGCTTGCTATCTTGCAGTAGGGGATTAAGTTCTAATAATTTGTATCAATATTGTAAAGATTTGTTCGCTGCTTTACATAATTTGAATAATAGCCCATTGGGAGGAAGTACACCTCTAGCCAGAATGATGACCCCAAATCTGCAAATTAGAAAAGAAGAGATACCTAAGATCCTGAATAGTGAGTATTGGACTGTGAGGCAAGATATCTCAGCACCGTACCCAGGAACAGCTGGTTCAACAGGATATGATTACATTGTTTAGAGGACTTTTGGTCAGATAGAAAAGAAAAAAGAAACATCTCTACTAGAATATGTATGAGAATCCCCAAAAATCATTTTGGGTGGATATTACCTAAATCAGGTTTAGCAGTTCAAGGAATACATGTATTGGCTGAAGTAATAGATTCTAACAAAATTTGGGTGAAGAACCCATACAGTTTCATTAAAATGATAGAATAGTTCAAGTGATTATATTCCTTGTGAAGCAATATCCCTTGTGAAAACTGAGCCTCCTGAAATAACTATCAGAGGAAGTGAAGGGTTTGCTTCTACTAAGAGGATAAAATTGGGAGCTAAAGTATGGGTAAAGTAGAAGCCAGATGATGTTCCAAAGACCGTGGAGATTATAGCATGTGGGAAAGACAATACTGTCACTGTTGTTTATCAGGAGAAGATAATTACCAAATTGTACCCTTCATTCATATATTGTACCATGAATGAGTCTGTGATAATAAGTTCATGGACTCCAGAAACACAACTGACCCTATATTTGTCTCTTTTGACTTTTTATATGTTAAACTTGTTTGTGAGATTTGTTTCCTGCAGGTTTAGTACCCTCCACCTGCAGAAGCCTGATTGCTTAAGCTGGATGCTACCTCCCGTTCATGACAGTGATGTGCCACCCCTGGACCTGGCATCAACCAAGTTCAGGATGTCAGCTAAAGAACTGACCTCTTGAATGGGACCTCTTCAGGCAGGGACACCTCTACATCCAATATCATTTGGAAGTAGCTATGGAGAAGAGATCTTCACCACTTACCTCAAGATTTTGAGCTCCATTAATTCAGGCAGGGAAAGATAGGGTGCTTGTGGCCAAGTCCCCACCTTAAGATTTTGCTTAATGTGCTTATTTTCTATTATCCCTGTTACATTGTTGCAAAGTTCTATTGACATCAGTTACCCCACCAGTTACACCTAAACTCTCATTAATCAATGTAATGAAGCATATTGTTAATGCATTTTCCCTATATAAGGGACATGAAAGATCTTGGGGCCAAATGTAAAGGTAATGGGAATTTGAAGATCTTCCTTGTCCCTTAATGAGCCTAAGGGAATTTGAAGACCTTCCCTGCTTTGAAAATACAACCTGTCCCCTAATAGGCTGAATGAAATCACATGGAGCTTGTGGCAGGAGGAGTTTGCTGAAGGGTGGAGCAGAACCCACAGGAAGCTGGGAGTCAGTAGAGCTAGACTGGAGGGAGGAGAGGACGCATCTGAGGGAGACAGTTAGGCTTGTGAATAAATGCTGGTTTGTGGGAAGGTTAAAGGATGCTGTGGCTGTCTGTGCTGTTATGGGTTATTAACTTCTTTGCTACTATGATGGAATTGGCCTACTGGTTTGGGAATTTGGTTTTCTGCTGTCTGAATAAATGTTTTGCTTCTGTCTTCTATATGGATAGGCTGCTATATTTTGTGATTGAGCACTATGCTAGCATATTTATAGTCACAGATGGTGCTATAAATATTGTATTGGCACTACAAAACCAACCTCAAACACTTTTGAGCTATGTGAGCCTAAGCAAATCAGTCACTTAACATCTGTCCACTACAGTTTCCTCAACTGTAAAAAAAATGAATATAATAACAACATCTATTTCCCAGGATTGTTGTGTGAGGATGAAATGAGAAAATATTTGTAAAGCACTTAGCACAGTTCTTGGCACATAGTAGCTGCTTCTCTTCCCTTTTATTGATGCCAGTGACACATACTATGGCTGTCCATCTATCATTCCTCACTCTTACTACACAGTCAGGTTACTTTCCATTATAGTTTCTGTAAATGTATTTTATGACACTTCTTCAATGCAATCCAAGATTCTTCTGTAGCCCTTTTATCTTTCCATTGTTCTTTGAGTGACTTGATGCATTGATTCTTCAAAAATCATTTTTCAAAAGTAATTATTTCTCTAGTACTTAGAGTACCTGATACATTGAAGGCACTTAATAAATGCTGATTGATTCATTGACATATTTTCCATAAGAAAAAAAATAACAGTAGAACATTACCAATAGAATACTGATATTAAGAAAATGGGCATTAGAATGTACAAAAAACAATTGTATCTCTTTTTGAATTGGCAAAGATAGCAATCTGAAGGAGTGTCAGTAAAATGTGGAATGGCTGACCAAGGTAAGGTACAAATGTGATGGAATACCACTATGTTGTAAGTAATGATGAAGAAGTTGCTTTCAGATTAACCTGGAAACACTTTTATGAACTGATAAAGAGAAAACAGAAGCAGAAAAGCAATTTACACCATGACAACAATATGGTAGAGACAAACAACATTGAAAGAATTAGGTGCCCTTATTAGCATGATTGTCAACCAAGATTCCAAGGAAAAATGTTGAAACATAGTACTTGCCTTCTGATAAGGATGGGAAGGACTCAGAGAGCAAAATGTGATGTATATTTTTGGAAAATGATCAATGATGATTTTTTTTTTTTTTGCTTTAATAAATGTTTCTAACAGAGGATTAGTTTGTCTTAGTTCCCAAGTGGAAGTAGTTGTGATGGGAGTGAAAAAAGATAGATCTCTGATGATTGAACATACACACACATGTACATGTGTGTTTGTATATACATGCACACACATACATATGTACATGTGCATACATATACACACATATATACATACACACATATGTAAATTAAAAGCAAGAAGATTGACCTTTGTGCTACAATTTTCCAAATGCAAAACATCTCATAGTGGGCATGTGGTCAGCACAGAACTGATGTTCAAATATGCCATTGATTAATTTCAGCGATAGGTGATCATGCAAGCAGGGAAATACAATTTCAAACACTGTTTTTCCTCACTAAATGACAAGGGTAAGCCTGAATTTCTCTCTCACTCTATTATATTGGCTCTGATAGCTCTGTCACTTTCCCTTTTCATTCACTGCTTTCCTAAGCATCTCTCAAGTACTTGCAGAAAGCCACAGCACCAAGAACTGGGCAGACTGGGACTTGAAAACATCAGTTCTTCTACAGATTAATGTGAGTTATATTTTGGAGTTCCCTAAGTACCATTTCTGTGCCCAGAACTAGATTTATTGTTTCCTGTTCTTCTAGCATCTTTAGTATACCTCTAAGCAGATTATCTTCTCATTTTCTGTTGGAATGCTCCTGTTTCAATATTTCAAGGATCCATGTTTGTTTGGGTTTTTTTTGCTAATATGGGTATTTCTATCACTGTTAAAGATAAAATTCCTTATGCCTTAGAAGACAGTCTCTGTAAACTACTATGATCAAAAAAAGGCATCATCCTGTGGCCAATCTGGTGATAAGCCTCTCTAGATCTAGTTTGGTTAAGTCATAGAGCTGGATGGGACCTTAGAGGTCATCTAACTCAGCCCCCACAACTTGAGGCCCAAGGAGGGAACTCACCCAAGATTACCCAGAGCCATGATTCAAACGTAGGTACTCTTTCTTTCTATGAAAATTCTGCATTGGCAGAAAAAATTCCTCACAAGAAGCCCCCCTTATACTGATGATAACCCAGGCCCAGTGAAACACTCTCTCTCTCTCTCTCTCTCTCTCTCTCTCTCTCTCTCTCTCTCTCTCTCTCTCACACACACACACACACACACACACACACACACAGCAAACAACTAGTTGGATGATTTTAAATAAGTGTTAGACCAATGAAGGATGTTTAGGACAAATAGAGCCTTCAGAATTTAAAGAACATTTTACCATTACAGGCTGATTCTAAGTCTAAGGAAGATACCTGACACTCAACTCCCTTTAGGGGCCTATAATTTTTATCTCTCTCCTTCTCTCTGTCTTTTTTACAACTCTGATGAAATGTGGAATTGGATATGGAACATAACAAGAGGAGGTAAAAAACCTACAGATTCAGTGTCATCTGGATTTTCTGTTAAAAAGGTCCCATTCTCTCATTTTCCCCACTGAGATGCTACTCTCTGTATAGATCAACAGGCATCAAGTTGCCAGCAGTATAGTCACCCATTTCTCTGCTTCTCACACAAAAATGCCATAATGATATCCTCAGTTGTTTCCCTTCCAGGCTTTGCAATTAATTAATTTCAAGATCTTGGAAATGTGGCATTCTCTTTCTGGGTTTCCATTTCATCATCTCCAAAGTAAGGGGATTGAATTAGCTGATCCCTAAGTGTCCTTTCCACTTCAAACATATTATTATTCTATCTGTATCAATTATTTCTGCTGTATGTGACACAGGTGTAGCATGTTTTTCACCATGAATTTGAAAAAAATCAAATAAAACATTTACCCATGGTTTCATTTTTTAACTGCAATAATGGTTCTTTCTCTTTAAAGGAATTTCATATAAAAGAAAGAATTGTCCAAGAAATTATAAATTCCTTGAAGGCATGGACTATCTTATTTTTGTCTTTGTACCAATAGCATATGGTAGTTAGGTGGTGCAATGGATAGAGTACTGAACCTGGAGTCAAGAAGACCTAAGTTAAAATCCTACCTCAGTCACTTACTAGCTGTGTGACCCTGGGCAAGTAACAACACTATTCTCCTCAACCTTCTCATCTGTAAAATGAGCAGGAGAAGGAAATGGCAAATCACTCCAGTGTCTTTGCCAAGAAAACCCCAAATTGGATCTCAAAGAATTGGACACAACTAAAAACAACTCAACAACAACCACAACCGGTATAATGGCTAGAGAGTTGGCCTATGATCAGCAAGACCAGCATTCAAGTTCTTATTCTGACACCCCCCCTGTCTGTGTGACCCTGGAGGAAATCATTTCTTAGTATCCCCAGGTCATTCTCTGAAATTTCTCTGTGATGGAGAGTTCCTCATCAGAAACTCCCCATAGCAATGGCATTACATACTGGTTAAAAACCAAATATAGCTTTTTTTATTAAAAATGCTTAGTATATAACAGGCATTTAATAAATGCTTTGTTGACTGGTTTTTGTAATATAAATAATCAGCCTATTCTGTTTATTCTATGAGTGCACTGGATGTTGATACATTGGATTTCCCTAAAGTCGAGAAAATTAGTATGTTATGACATGTACTGTACATATCCCAATGGATTCATGAGCTCATTGGCAGGAGTACTCCATCCACCAGAGCAAATCACAACCAATCTGTGCTCTTGCATCCTGTGTTTCCCTAAGTTCTGCCTAGAAGATTAACCCAACTCATTAGAGGTTTTCCTTTAATCCTTTGAAAAGATTTCATGGATACCAGAGCGGCACTCAAGGTGTCCATCTATTAGCCTTCATTTTTGATCATCTGAGTGACTACAAATGACAAAAACTCCTGATATCAGAAGAATCAAAATTTCAGATCACCCAAAGGGGAATGGAAAAATGCATAGTGAGAGTAAGCCATGATAGCAACAATTATTAGCATGTAAGAAGTGGTATAAAAGACACATACAATGTACAATCTAATAAACTATTTGTCTGTCACAAAGTAACTTGCACAGGAAATAGCACCTTTTCTAAGAAACAAAACAAAATATTCATTGTGTCCTGTGTTCTACAATCCTGCATCACGTTTCACCTATAGGGTTGACCCACTGGCATTTCCTTTCTTTACATAATGACTTTCTAATTGGCCTGAAAATGGAATAATTGTGTCACAAAAGAAAAATGCCCAATGCCATTAAACCAGGCACTGTGGGCCATTAATACGAACAGAGAGGGAGGCAGGGTGGAGAATGCAGACTCCTCTAAACCCCTAACCTAGGATTAAATGCGTGCTAATCTATCATTGTATCAGTCTATAAAAGCATTCTGCTGCTGCCTCGGCCTTCACACTGCACTGAGTCAGTTCATATATATTTCCCATTTGGGGTTTTGGGCAAAGTTCCATTGAGGTCTGGTCCAGGAAACTCCCTTGGGCTTCTCAGGGTCATAAGTCCTGCAGGTTTATGATGGTTTGGTTTTAACTTCTGACTACACTGGGCAGGATTTTACATACCTGATGATAGCAAGCCTCACTCTGGGCCAAAAAATTCTGCAATCCAATTGGTGGTAAGCCCTGCTAATTCCCCAAAGCCTAGCAAGGAAGCTGGGAAGAAGGATAAAACATACAAAAAAATAGAATTGTTGCTAGGCACATAGAATCTGGCGGTCGGAAAGTATTAGATTAGAGAGCCTACTTATGAATGGGTACGTGTATAAGTTTGAATAGATATAAAAAGGTGCCTTGAACATCCTGAGTACACAGTCTCTGGAACTGGAGAGTACTCTCTAGCATCCGTCTACCAGCAGTGGTGAGCTCTTAAGATATATAAACCTGGACAACCACAACCAACAGGAAAAAGTATAGAACAAGCCAAGGTCCCTCCTTTTGGAACTATACATATAGAATGCAGTGGACAGAGTGGAATTTGGTGTTGAAGTCCTTGGGGTCAAATCCCAACTCTGCCCAATACAATCTGTGCTACTTTGGGCAAGTCCTAACCTCTCGGCCTTGATTTTCTCATAACAAAATGAGGGGGCTGGAAGAGGTGACCTCCAAGGGTCCGTCCAGCTCTAAATCTGTCATTCTTTTTTTTCTTCCTAATACCTCCAAAGAGGCAATAAATGTTCAGAAAGCAAATCCATTCATTGAAATATATCTTTGGGTGGGGTTTGTGGTTCTGGTCAGCAGTTCCAACCTGACTTTGTGCTTTTTTATTTCCAAGGGAAGAAGAAAAAAAATTGGTTCAATCTGTCTTTGCTCCTATGAGTGCTTCAAATATTTCTGGACACACATGTCAAACTCTGGATTAGGAAAGGCTTCTGCTGCAGAGATTTCTCTGACATGACTGTGCTACATTTCAACTCACTGTCAAAATGTCATCTTGATGCCAGTCTCCTTCTCCCTCCTTTAACCTGTATATAATCTAGTCATTTCTAAGCTATTTCACACGGCCTTCAGAAGGCAAGAATTCCAGACTGAGATATGCTTCAGTCCCAATTGATGTAGTCCAGCGTCTTTCCTGTGACATGTTCATCAGTGGTGCAACAGAGCTGCCAGAGTAAACCAGACAAGAAACCCAGAGTGTCCCTTCTCATAGGGTCATTTCTCATGTCTTCAATTTGGAATTATTATTGTGGTGGTGGTGTTCATTAGGGATCATTAGAATTTTCTTTTTCAATTCTATCTCTACAATGCTTTTAGGATTGTGTTAAACCTTTGGCTTTTAAAAAATTACCCTGGGGAGGTTTTTGTTTTTTGTTTCATTTTAAGAGTATCAATCTGTGAGCAAGTATTTTTTGGGTGCTTGTTTTGCTATGGAAAAAATAGAAATTCCATTCAACAGATCTCAATGGAGTACCTACTACGTGTAAGAAGGAGTCATGCTCAGTGTAAGAGATATGAAGAAAGATAAGAAACTGTCCTGTCAAGCTTATTATACAGGTGGAATGATAAGGACATCAATAACTACATGAGGAAGAAATAATTGGAAAGGAGAGGTCGAGACAAAATACTTTTAAGAAACTGAAGGAGAAAGAGATCGCCTCTTCATGAGTAGAAGGTGAGGACAGGGTGTGTTGACAAGAAGTCAGGGAAGTCTTTGTGGAGGAAGTGCATTCTATATTGGGCCTTCAAGGAAGGTGAAAATGTTAGCTAGACCAACTTGGAGAAAATTTATATTTGTTAAGTACATCCCAGGCATGGACAGTAGGAGAAGGGAGCATGAGAAAGGGGGCCTATTTCCTGTTCTGTTTGACAAATCTTTCAGGAGGACAAGATAAATACAGATGAAATGACAACCAATTATGTAAGGCCTTATCAATCAATCCAACAGCATTTAATTAGCAGTTGTCATACACCAGTCACTGTGCTAAAGATAGGAGATGCACAGGCAAAAGTAAGACAGTTCTTGCCCTCAAGGAGTTTATGCTTAAATAGTAAATTGTGAAGTTTAGGTTATAAGGGCTCTTTAAGTTCAAAGAAAAGGGACATCAATAACAACTATAATAGTCAGGGATGGCTCCTTAAGGACAGTAGGAATTAAGCTAAAACTGAAAGGATACATAGAAGTGAAGGGGCCAAAGGAAGATAATAGATCTTCTATTGTCACGTCAGATATTTCCCTTCATCTTCATATGTAAGTATAATTTTTAAAATGATGATTCGCTTTTCTACCACCCTGAGGAAAACTAGGTTCACAAAGCCCAAAGTCGATATATATGATATATTGTGATTGATTACATCACCAATGTAATGAGAATATTAAATGAAAATCAGAGTAGTTTGGAACATTGTGTAGTTGACCTAGGATGGCCTCCAGGAATTTTAGTCTGATTGAACAATGTTAAAACATCATGAGAGGTGCAAAATAAAGTCCTTAAAGCTAGGGGTTCTAGGACCAGGCAAGATACTATGGAGCACAGCACATTGCTGATTAGACAATGATACCACTGTACACCACTGTATCTGGGTCCCCTACAGACACCCCCAATAGAATGGCATCCTCCATTCCCTGAACACCTCTACCTCCAAATGCTTTAGAATTAACCAGCCTGGGATCTCCAAATAAACTTTATTGGCTCGGTTTACAATTTCAGGTGTCCTGATTGCATGCTGAGTGCTCCACATGATCACTTGAAAAGTTAGACATCTCTTCTCACTCCACCCAAAGTGAGAGAGGGGTTAGAAAGAGCTACTGAAGGAAGGAGTATAGTATAGAAATACTGATTCAGGTTGATCTCATCTGCTCAAAAATAGTTCCCCTCCAAAAGTCCACCAAATTAAGCCTATTTCTTATATTCATAAACATACATATTTGTTCATTCAATTTCTTCATTCCCATAAGAAATTGTATATTACAGTGAGTGTTAGCACAAAACTCAATGTAATTCTGACAGGATGCATGCTGAGAATTTTTACATATGTAATTCTCTAATGAGGGAACTGCATAACTGTTGATTTATCATGATAATAATAGTTGACATTTATGTAGTACTTTAAGGTTTGCAAATTGCTCTACACATATGATCTCATTGATCTTTACAACATCCTACCTATGGCAATAGGCATTTATTTTGTGAGAAGTTAAATCTCACATATTACAATGAAGGCTCAAAGCCTAAGGGAGAGAATTTTTAAACCTTGTCTAGAGAACATTTATGCTTTGTCCAGGCTTGGAGGAAATGGGAAAAAGACAACATAAAGGGAAATCTGGATAATCTATAGCCTAGAAAGGTAAAACTTGAATAACTGAGATTTGATCATATTTATAAAACATAAGAGGAAGCACGTCACACTAGATAGAAACCTGGCCTTGAAGTCAGAGGAGCACCTAGGGTCATATCCCATTTCTAACATATATTGGTTGGTATTATTATCCTCATAATGTAGACGAGAAAACTGAGACCAGAAATATGGAATAACTTGTTCATGGTCACACAACTATTAAATGTGAAACCATTGTATTAAATATATTGTCTTCTGGTTTATTATTTAAGCCCTTCAGAACTTGTCTCCAATCTCAATTTCTAGCTCTACTGAACAATTCCCCCTTTTCTGCACTATGCAATCTATCCAAACTGACCTGAACTCTCTTCTTCACACATACAACACTCCTAAACTCTACATCTTTACAGTGGCCATTCCCCATGCCTGGAATGTCCTCTCTCTTTATCCCACTCCCTAGAAAGAATTACTCTCTTCCCTCAAGTTTCAAACTCAAGCACCAACTTGTATGTAATGCCTATTCTGATCTTAACTCACCAACTGCTACTGTCTCCCCTCCCAAACTACCTTGTACGTGGATATTTCATCTTTATTTGTGTTTATTCTATTTATATTTATTTTGTATATACTTGCATATCTACTTGTTGATTTCACCATTTGAAGGTAGGGATGGTTGGGTTTTTTTTTGTGTGTTTGTCTCCCTAACATCAAGCACAACACCCGGCACATAGTAGGTATTTGATGATTAATTGATAAAACATCAGAGTTAGGATCTAAACTCATCTCTACTCACTCCAAGTCTAGAAACTCTGGCCTCTGTGATGAATCAGTAACAATCAATAGATATATACATGTACCTCCCACTACAGATGCCAACATGCCATCACATTTCCATGGAACTGTTCCATCTTTAATTAATGAAGAAATGTTCAAGGTGATAAATAAAAAATTTCTGGATGTGATATAAATTTTCAATGTTGCCTAATGATTGCTGGCTACATGGTATGATAGAAAGAGGACTGGATTTGGAGTCAGAGGACCTGGGTCAGAATCCAGCTTCCTCAGTTGGATTAGATAGATGACACTTAGGCCCTTTCCACATCTAAATCAACGACTCAAACTATTGGGTTCTGAGGCCAATGAATCCTAGCGAAAGACAAGTCTGAATAGCAACAACAAAGGAACATACACCTTTCTTTTTTCCAGATAGAGCTCTTAGAAGGCACTATGTGAAGGCAGCAGCACACAGGCCAGTCCATCAAACAGAGTTCAGACTGACGGTTGTTCAACGTAGGCTTTGTCAAGCAAGAGGTTAGGACTCTGTGGTTTTGGCTGTACTGCCTCTCTGGACTTCAGCAACTTGAGTGCTGGAACCCAAATTCAGTTCCAGTGCCAAACATTTGTCCACACACTGTTCCCATGTAGTTCAGACTCCACTCTGTCAACATCCCAACAACTAGAAGAAGGCACTCCTCCTCCCATCCCACATGTGGGAAGTGTCCCCTGCTAATGAAGTCATGCTGGACTGAATATACACGCTCCCAATGAACAGTGGAGCAGACACTTAAGAAGGGCCCAGAGAAGAGAGGCCGAGAAAGCCATCAACACTCCACACTAATGGGCCCCTTAGCAGGGAGTGCACATGCAATTTACAAAAGCTTACACATCTTCAAGTGTTTCTAGATGCTGCTGTAATGATGACCACAGATAAAAAGAATCTCTTATCAGGGGGTGAATGGATTGAATTAGAGCACAGAATCATAAGTTTAGAAGTGGAAGGGACCTTAGAGATCATTTAGTCTAAACCTTTTGTTTTACAGAGGAGGAAACTGAGACTTAGAGAAAATGAGCAACTTGCCCAGAATCATAGCTAGTGAGTAGCAGAAGCAGGATTTGAATCCAGTTCTTTCTGATCCTGAGTTTAGCATGCTATGCGCAAAACTAGGGGTTCTTAATATTTTTTAAGTCGTGGACCCCTTTGTTAGCCTGGTAAAACCTATGGACCCCTACTCAGAATGATGTTTCTAACTCATTGGATTACAAAGGAAATAATTATATTGAATTTCAATAGGCAAAATATAGTTTTTAAAAGTTCACGGGTCCCAGATTAAGAATTTTAGTATTACACTGATGATTTGATCTATATCTTTATGTGGATCGATCAATAAATAAATTAGTCAACGAGCATTTATTAATACTACACAGTGCTGGCACTATGAAAGACCCAGGCATTACAAAGACAAAAATGAGAGGCCCTCCCCTCAAGAAGCTTACATTTTATAGAAGAAAATATGTATACATGTAAGTAAATATTAGACTTTGGGGGCACCCTGTATACAAAATATACACAAAATAAATGCAATATAATTTTGCAGCAGGTGGGCACTAGCACCTGGTGGGATCAGGAAATACATACTGCATGTATGGCATCAGAGCTGATTTCTGAAGGAAACTAGGCATTGTAGGAAGTAGAAGTGAGACAGTGTATTCTAAGCATGGGGGAAAGCCTTTGGAAGTCATAGAAATTGAAAGTATGATACTGTGTATACAAATAAAGAAGCCCAGTTTGCTAGAAAAATCTATTCTATATTAAGAGAAGTGCATTATATCTACTAAAGCTAGAATCAAACCATAGACGGCTGTAAATGACAAACAGGGGTAATAGGGCAAAGTAGTGACATGGTTAGACCTGTGCTCTAGGAATATTTCATTGGTAGCTATGGGGAGGAAGGTTTGCAAAAAGAAGAGATTAGGGGGGCGGAGCCAAGATGGCGGTGTAGCAGCAGCAACATATCGCAGCTCTCACGTAGCCACCCCAAAATACCCATAAAATAGGACTCTAAACCAATCCTACAACT
>CM053590.1:84883890-84955938 GCA_028646515.1 Pseudochirops corinnae
AATCTGGAGCTCCATAATCAAATGTTATGAGTATGTATCTACGTATATATATGCAATTATTATTATTATTATTATTGACTACATCCAACTGGAACTTGAGATACACAGGCACGGTGGTTGGGAGATCCATCTTGCCCTACCGAAAAGTGACATAGGAGAGAATAGACTGGGGGAGGGGGGACACACTGGGATGGCTGTTTTGGGGTGGGGGGGGGAAAGAGGTAGAGAAAATATGTAACTCGAAATCTTGTGGAAATGAATGATGCAAACTATAATAAAATTAAAAAAAAAAGAAGAGATTAAATTTCCTAGATGATGAAGGAGGAACTTTTTCATAAGAAACTGATTTCCTAAATAGAAGCATACTTGATTGTTAAGAAAAGGTAAGAGCTGAACAAATATTTTTCCATGTTTAATATAGAATATATCTTAATTCAGATCTGACTTCCAGTGTAACCATATTTTGATTGAAAAGATCCCTTTTTTTCATCAAATCCCAGGTTGTTCCCATATCAGAAGCTGTGACAAGAAGGCTAGCCTTGATTTGCTAATATGCATATACACATATTGATATATAAACACTATATATGTTTGTGTACATATACATACACGCACATTTACTTAATATTTCCTGAACCAACATAATTCCACAATAGCATTGTCAATACACTGAAATTAAATGCCACCTCTGTGAAATACCATTGGAATATGATTCTACCATGATCCATTTATAACATTTGTCCTCTGGGACTAAGATCCCCCATAGTACTGTCTCAAATATTGCTAGTGGCATTTTCCCCTTAACTAATGTAAGACATTAGGACCTAGACCCCATGCAGCAACTATGACATTTGGTTGAAAAGAATACAGAAATGCCTTTGGGGAGTGCAGAAATAATCATCAGTAATTCAATGTGAGTGAAAAGAAATTCTCTGACCAAAGTCATCTGTTTGCCTTAAACCTAAAGCTTCAAGTTGGTAGTGAGAGAAAAATAGTCACAAGAATAGACTTCATGTTACCCCGGATCATTCTACTGGCTTTTGTTGGCTCTCTTGCCTAATACAGCAACTAATAGCTCTCAGTTACACACATAAAGACCTTAACTCTTCCTGTCAGAGAAAGGAATGTTAGTCTCTACAGGCCAGCGAATGATAACAGAGAGTAATAGATAATGCTGAAGAGAATGAAAGACATCAGATGTTAGCAGGGATCAACCTGGTGACTAGATGATCAATAGACGCTCAGGGTAGACAGCATCCTGAACAGGATAGAGAATATCTAAAGTCTAAAGAGACTATTTGAGCCTAGTAAAGAATGATATTCGGTAGAGAATGGAGATTTGACCAAGTTAGTATCCATCAAAGAACAGGAGAAAGCTACTATCAGGGGAAGCCTATGGTTTTCTCACATTAGGTATGTGTTGCCTAGTCATTCATTTACCCTGACCTAACATTCTCCTACACATTTACTCTCAAGGTATTTTTTCTGGTTGCGTGTATAAGCATTCCCCCTCTGTGGCTTCTCACACTAGTATATAGGTAAGGTATGGAAGAGTACATCCCACATGTACTTAGTGATTTTTTTTCCTGTCACTTAATTTGTTTGATTAAATGCCTTTTGATTTGAACTAGTAAGTCTTTTGGTTATTTGGCAATATCATAAATGGCTTGTGAAATGCCCAGGTTTCAAAACACTCTATGGGTGAACACATCTTTAGCAACAAAAAGCATGAGTGGTCTCTGAGCTGATCTCTGCTACTGTTTGGTGGTCTTCAGTCTCTTCAGAGTCATTGCCTGCTTTCTGCTAGTATTTTTGTCAGGAAGAACTAATGCTCTTTTAGGGAAAACTTGAGTGCTATCACACCAAACTAGGAAGACAGCTAGGTGGCAAAGTGGATAGAGTGCGAAGACTAGAGTCAGTGAGACTCATCTTCCTGAGTTCAAATCTTACTAGCTGTGTGACCCTGGACAAGTCACTTCACCCTGTTTGTTTCATTTTCCTCATCAGTAAAACGAGTTAGAGAAATAAATAGCAAACCACTGCAGTATCTTTGCCAAGAAAATCCCGGATGGGGTCACAAAGAGTCAAACACAACTGAAACAACTGAACAACAACAAACCAAGCTAGGAAGCCAAAAGAACCAACAAGAATGCACCAGATTAAAATTAAGTTAGTTCTTGTCTAATATTTTCCTGGTACCTACTTGAAAGCATTGGCTAAAGACAACTACTACTGACTTTGGGGTCAAAAGATTCCTTTTCTCTCCTGACTAATATGTGTTTGCCATTCTGTTTTCCCAAAACTTGTTCCAGGAACTCCCTCTCCCTAACAAAAATCTAGAGAATCTAAGAGGCTAGGGCAACAAGGCTCCCCTTGATCCCATGATACTCCCTGAATTAGCATACAACAAAACCTAGGGGCAAGAACAAAAGAATGGACAAAATAGGCAGGATTGTTGGCCTCATACCTTCTTCTCTTTCATATTCTTATCTTTATTATACATATCTGCCAGCAACCAGTGATGTTTGAGTAGCATTCTGTCATGAATAAAAAATCACCACTCTCTCTACATTAACAGGAGAATGGGATGTAAAAGGACGCAGTTGAAGAAAAACAAAGAGGGGAATCAGTACTGAGCAGCAATGGTTATTGATAGCAGGAGAAACTTTTCATCTCATTAAAAAACGGATTGGGATTACAGGAATTAAGAGAACAAAAGATGCCAGAGAAAGAACTACAGAATCTGAATGCAGATTGAAGCAAACTACTTGCTCTCTCTCTTCTTTTTGTTCTGTTTTATTTCTTCTTTCTCGTTGTTCACTCCATTGGTTATAATCCCTCTTTACAACTTGACTAATGTTTAATGTGAAGTTATTTGTAGATCCTGTATTTGATTGCATGTCACCATGGGGAGAGGGAGGAGGAGAGTGAGTGGGAGAAAATTTGAAACTCAAGGGATTGAGGAACTGAATGTTATAAACTAAAAGTAAAGAAATGAATTAAAATTTTTAAAAAGAGAACAAAAGATGGACAAATGACAACCACAGGATGAGAGACATGTCAACTGATAAAGGGTTTCTGCCATCCAAGATCCTATAAAGCCAGAAGGCTAAATCAGGGTGGGAGTAATCTATTACCACCCACAGAATATTTGGTCTCCAAAAACCAAGGATTTGGAGATAGAGGCAACAGGGAATTTAATCTTGGTGTTCAGAGTCAGCAAGTACCTGCAGGTAGGGTCTCCAGGACTAGACTGAACTCAAACACGGTCTCAACTTTGTAATATTACATCTGCTGGGGAACAAATCACATCCAGTAGGTTCTTAAAACACATGGTCAAGTATGCAGTCTTTGGTCCTTGTTCTGACAGGGAAAGGAGGGCTGGACTATTCCCATTGGGTGGCACCAACTGAGCATATAACTCTTCTCCAGTGCATCCTCTTAGAATCTTAACAATTATAGGTTAATTCCCTCACTTTACAAATGAAGGAGCAGAAAAAGAGAGAGAAATCACTTGCCAAAGCAAATAATGGCAGAGTTAGAACCCAGGTTTCCTGGTCTCTGGTCTAGAGCTTTTTCACTACACAAGAGTATTGTTCGGTTTCACAGGAAAAAAAAAAGAGATAAAATGCTAGTCTGTACACTTATAGAAAAACATAGCACTTAAATAGTGATAATCATAAATACGAAATTCTAACTTTTTTTCTTTCCTCCATTTCTGTCTTTTCCAATACACCCTTTCCACTGCTACCAAACTAACGTTCCTTATCCATAGATCTGATGTCATTCTTCTGTTCAAAAACCCCTCAGTGATTCTCTATTATGTACTAATAAAATCCTCAGATAATGTTCATGACCTGGTGCTACTCCCTCTTTTCTCATTCACTATATCCTGGCCAATGTCCTATGCCTCACATACACCCATTTTACATATTCTACCTCTGTGCCTTTGCTCTTGCTGTTCCCTATGCCCAAGGTGCCCTCTGTGCTTAATTTCTGTCTTTTGAATCCTGTCCAGATTTCAAAGTCCAGCTCAAATGCCACCTTCAATTCAAAGCATGACTAAATGTCATCTTTGTGCAAAACTCTGTGCCAGGTGATGGAGGTAGGAATGTAAATATCTTTTTAAAATACCACCACCAAAATAGAGACAGTTCCTAGTCTTAAAGAAGTTTTATGTTCCAGGGATGGAAAGTTACAAATGGCATTTTACTCCTCCAATCTCAGATAAAACTTTGTGCCTAACTGGTACACATATTGTGCTCCATTCTGCATTAGAGCTACTGAATAGTATTGCATACCTGTTAATATGTCATGTCCTTCTTGAACAGTCAAGTGGCAGCTCCATGGGGGATGGTGCATGTCTTGTGTCTATATCTTCCCGAGTATCTAACTCAATAGTTTCTATAAGGTAGGCATGTAAATCAATGGTGGTTCAATGAATTGATTTACATGGTTCATATCTGAAGGCATTCACTGACAATCAGTCAATAAGCATTATTAATATATATTAATATATTATATATAATATAATATATGCCTGGCTATATAATATATAATATTATAACATGTTATATTATAATATATCAATTATACATATGATATATGCCTGGCTAAAATTGGATATTGGACCTAATAAGCTATAATATTATTTTTAGGGTGAAGGAAATTATTTTTAAATCTGAGTCTACTACTGAGTTTTTATTTTTATTTTTCTTGCAGTTAATTAATAACAATAACTAGAATTGATGGAACACTTTAAGACACGGAAAGTGTTCCAGATACATTATCTCATTTAATTCTCATAAGTATATAAGGCTGGAGTCTGCTCAAATGACCCCATTCTTAAATTTTCATTGTAAACACATACACTGAGGAAATAAGCAAACACTACAAACAAGGGCTTGATTATTATATTATCAATTGTCTAGAGTCTAGAAAATGATGGGGGAAATGTTAATATACAGATAAAACTTAAAAGTGCATGCTGCAATTTTCCCGTACAATTACTGGCATAGACCTGAGGCAGATATTATCATGAAGTCCATTCTCTGATGAAAAACCTGAGGCAAATAAAAGTTATAATTTTAACTAAGTATACCTATTTGTGTCTAATGGTAGGTATCTTGGGGAGAGGAGGAAGAGAAGGAAAGGAAAAAAAGGAAAAAAAAGAAATTCATATAACTTTATCATATATTTAAAAGGAATAGCAAGTTAAACATAACAGATCTTCAATTTCATGCACAATCATCTTTTTTATTATACTATGTTACGGAATTGCTTCTTTTATTCTATAAATTAAGAAAAAATAAATTGTTTAAAATGACTGGTCTAGGGTCACACAGATAGTATGTGTCTGAGGTGGAATTCAAACACAGCTCTTCCTGCCTCCAAATCTAGTGATGAATCCACTGTGCTATATATTGACTTTAAATTTAACCTACTCACTCAAAGGAATCCCATGTGGTATTTAACCATGTGCTTTTAACAAGTTATCAGAGAAAAGCTGATAGCAAGGAGCACTAAAGCATATAGTAACTGCTTAATAAGTAATTATGATAAGCAGCTACTGTGTGTGCTGCCCTATACTAGATGTTCCAGTGGGACAGGTAACTATGAGACATGTTTAGCTGGAGAGCTCAACTATGTGAAACAGACGTGAAACAATTTGAACACCCATGAAAAATAAGAATCAACCCACAGCCATAATTACTGCAGGCTAGATCATAAACACTCCTAAAACTGGAAGACCTTAAACATCACTTAGGCTAACTCCTTCACTTTACCGATAGGAAAACTGAGATCCAGAGAGGTTAATGACAGTTTGTTTGTTTTTTTTATATAGTACTTTGGAATTTACAAAGAGCTTTATATCCTTCCCTCCTTTGGATCTCACACGCTCCTGTGAGGTGGGCACTACATCTGCCCCATCTCTCTATTCACTAGTCACCACTCTATGTCAGGCTGTTATCACTTCTAGCTTTGACTGTTTATTGACTAGCCTCCTAACTGTTCGAGCTGCCATCATCATCTCTCCTCTCTCATTCATCCTTAACGTAGCTGTCAAGAGAATCTTCCTAAGGCACAGTTCTAGCAATGTAGCTCATCTCCTCAAAAACCTTCAATGGCTTTCCATTGCTTCTAATACTTCATTCTACCTAGGAGGAGGGATATACGAGTCCCAAAAGCATACTTTCTAAACCTTTTTGTGTTACACACTGCTTTGGCAGTCTGTTGAAACCTATAAATACCTTTTTTAGAAAAATATTTCAAGTGCATAAAATAAAGGAATTTCAAAGGAAACATTTATGTTGAAATACAGATACTAAAACAAAAACAATGAAGTGTACAGATTCCAGGTTAAGAACTCTTGACCTCCAAGCAAGCCACATGCAGGTTAGAAGGAAGAGGGAGTGTAAATATAGAACCAGAATAAAGATGACCTGAATTTAGTAGCAGTGAGAGATCATGGGAAGGAGAGGGAAAGAGGATCATTGGCCCTTATGATGCAGGCTACCAAGTGACTTACTTCGACCATATGAAAGGGCTTCTTTTATGAACCAATATTTCACAGACTGAGGATCAGCAGAAAAAGACTCCCGAAACTTCCAAAAAAATAAACAAGCAAAAGGGAATGTGAATTTAATACTGAAAAGAATGATAAAGATTCTAAGGAAATGGAATAAGGGGCTCAGATGTTTTGCTAGAAGCTCTACCTCTTTACAAAGCACATAGAGGGAAAACAGAATGGACAGAATTCTCAATAGACTAAAAGCAGATGGAAACAAAGGTGACAAAATATTTGAAAAGTTCTTAGAAAAGGGGTCTACCCACCAAAGTATTGTTGCTGGGACTGTAAATTGGTATGATTATTCCGATGGGGTATTTTTAAATTATGCAAGTCATTTAGCAAACATTAAGTATCAACTACGTATGATTATTCCGATGGGGTATTTTTAAATTATGCAAGTCATTTAGCAAACATTAAGTATCAACTACGTATCAGGCATTATTCTATATGATACAAGTATAAAAAGGAATGAAACCATCCCTATCGGCAAGGAGCTTCCATTCTAATAGTGGATATCAGTACATTTAAAAACACATACAGAATAAACATAAAGTAAATAAATATAAATATATATAAAGCAGCTAAACACAAGATATTTTTAGAGAAAACACTGCACACAGAAAATGATTTTTGAGGTAGATCTTAAAGAAAGGAATTCTAGGAAACAGAAGTAATGAGGGAGTTCATGCCAGACAAGACAGAGTCAACGCAGAGGCTTGGGGGCTGGAGACAGTGCATACACGCAGATCAACACATAAGCTAGGATATCAAGACCATAGAGTATGGAGAGGAGAAACTATAAGAAGACTGAGAAGGGAGCGAGAACTTTAAATGTCAAGAAGAAGATATTATATTTGATCCTGGAGGGAATAGGAACCCACTGGAGTTTATTGAATTGGTAAGGGAGGCATCAACAGACCTAAACTTTAGGAAAATCACTTTGGCAGCTGAATGGAAGATGTATTTGGGGGGGGAGGGAACAGGAAGTTTATTATTATTATATTTGTTATATAATATAATTATATTTGTTAAATTCAACCAATTCATTTTACAAAAGGGAAAATTGAGACCCAGAGAAATGAACTAAATTTTCCAAAATCACACAGTGAGTAGAAGAACCAGGACTTCATTCTAGGCTGACTCCAAATTCACTATTCTTGTCATTGATGTGGACAGAATTAGCATCCCTTTTAAAATGTTAGCTGTTTGAGACTCTTAGCAAGACAAAGTAATAGTCTAAATGAACAGTTGAGTTTTCCTTTTAATCAGTGAAATCTTGCACCAGAAGTCCAGAGTAGGAAAAGGAGGACAAAACAACTCTTCATCCAAGGAGATGCATTCTGAAAGTACTTTCCCTTGAATTCAGAGGGCATTTTATGAATCTGAGACCAGAAAGGTGTTTCTTTTCTTTTAGTTCTTGTTATCCATAGTAATGTATGTCTTGGAAATACACTACTACTCTGTTACCATAGCAAATCTTCCCTGAGGAATCCAGAGAAGACATTAATAATATAATAGCTTACCTTCATATAACAATTTCCAGTTATGTGTCCTCGCAATGACCCTGTGAAGTAGGTAGTACATGCATTATCCCCGCTTTATCAATAAGGAAATTGCATCTGAGAAATTAAGTGACCCACCCAAAGTTATACAGCTAACAAGTGGCAGAAATGAAACTTGTCTTTGGATGCCCAGATCACTGTCCTTTCCACCATTATTCCCTGTAACTTACTTGTGAAAACAGGAAGGCAGCAGAAACTCTTACCTATATTGTACCCAAATGATAGTCCTAAAGTCAAAGGACACAATGCCTTGCACATAGTAGGTGCTTAGTAAATATCTGTTGAATATAATCAGCTAGGAAGTTGGGGGATATCAATGAACAATCTAAGCAGCCTATACAAACTCTCCAAGAAAGACTTGCTTCTGGGTAGGCAGCTATATTCCACACTGTCAGCTTTTATCTTAGTGTATTTCATATTATATTGCAATCTATCCTGAGATCTTAGCTCTATTTCCTGCAAACCAAATTATTATAGGATCAATATATATGCATTTGAAACTGAAACCCATCCAAGAATGTTTCATTCTCATTAGCTTCCCACCCCTCTCTCTCTTTCTCTTCCACTAAAAGACAAAACAGAATAATCTTTCCAAGCAGTTCTGTAAAAAAGGAAATAAATGAAGTGCTAAAATAATAGCGAGAGTTAAGGCCTTAACAAATATCATAAATCAGACCTCTGGCAGGCTGGTTGTGCCTCCAGCTGAGGATCTGTCAGGCCTCATAAGCTAAATAGGGCTGAGCTGGAGCAACATCTCACTGGAAGACCTCTAAAGAGCTCCTGCACTATAAAGGAAGTCATACCTTTCTCAGTGTGTGCCATTCTCAATGGTTGGCACTCTTTCCTTTAGATTTCTAGATTGTTAGAGGTAGAACAAACAAGAAGGATCATCTGGTACAAACACTTCATATAATGGAAAAGGAAACTAAGTACCACAGAGGGGAAGGAAGACACCATGATATAGAGGTAAAGTGTGGGACCTCAATTCAAATCCTGGCTCTGGCATTTGCTTGCTGTGTGATCCTGCAGTCACAGTGTCTCTGAGTATCAGCTTCCTTCTGTACAAAATTAAGAAAGTAATATCTGTAGTGCTCAGCTAGGTGTCACAGTGGATAGAGTGCTAGGTAGGGAGTCAGGAAGACTCATATTCACGAGTTCAAATCCAGTCTCAGACACTTCCTAGCTATGTGACCTTGGGCAAGTCACTTAACTCTATTTGCCTCAGTTTCCTCACCTACAAAATGAGCCATAGAAAGAAATAGCAAACTATTCCAGTATCTTTGCCAAGAAAATCCCAAATGGGGTCATGGAGAATAAGACGCAACTGAAAAATGACTAAATACATGTGAATGCACTGAAAAGTGCTTTGTAACTTAAAAGTACTATTTAAATGGCAGATATTATTTTAAATAAATGTTCTTGATACATTCTATTTCTCTCATTATAATATCACTCCCAAGTATCACCTCCCCTCCCCATCCCACAGAACCATCACATGTAATAAAGAATATTTTTTAGAAAAAAAAAATTAGCACAACTGATCACATACATTGATAATGTCCGAAAACATCTAAAATGTATAACACCTGTGGACCTCCCACGAAAAGGTGGGTTGGGGAGTGTCCTCTCATATTTCTTCATTTGAGTCTTATAAGATCTTTATAATTTTGTTACATTTACTTTGGATTTTTCGTTATGTAGTTATTCTTTTCATTTACATTGTTGTAGTTGCTATGGATATTATTTTCTTGGTTCTGTTTACTTCACTCTGTATCTGTTCATACAGACCTTTTCATGCTTCTCTGTATTCATCACACGCTTTTTACATCACATACATTTCTTACAGTACAGTAATATACTATTACACTCATGTACCCCAATATATTTAGCCATCCGCCAGTTGATTGCCATCTACTTTGTTTCCAATTCTCAGCTATCACAAAAAGTGCTATTATAAATATTTTGGAGTATATGGAAACTTTCTTCTTGTCGATGACTTCCATGAAGTATAAGTCTGGAAACGGAGTCTCTGGTGCAGAGGATATGGACATTTTATTAACTTTATTTGCATAATTCCAAATTATTTTTTAAAATGGTTATACCATTTCAAAACTCCACCAATAATGTGTTAGTGGGCCTATCATACAACAATCCCTTCAGAATTAACTATCGCCATTTTTGGTCATTTTTGACAACTTTCGGGGTACAAGTTTGTTTTGCTTTGCATTTCTCTTAATATTAGTGATTTAGAGATTTTCATTAGGTTATACTTTTGAGAACTGTTCATATCTTTTGATCATTTATCTATTAGCTAAGTAGCTATTATGTATTATATATGTGTATATGTACACATCTACATATGTGTCTGTATGTGATGTATATATATATATAGACACATGTGTATACATAGATACAGATTTTTTTTTTCTGTGCAGAAGTTTTTCAGTTTTAAGTAATCTGTTATTTATTTTATCTTTTGTGATTGTCTCTATCTCTTATTTGGTAGACTTTTCAGGTGCCAAAACCCCCAGATTACACACAGCACAAAGTTCCCATCTCCCTTCACAGACCATTTATTTTCACCCATAGCAACATTTATCAGTGGAGCTCCTTTCCACCACCAAAGCAAGGTCTCCTTCCTTTTCTTCCTTTTTCAAAGGAAGTGTCCTCCACTCCCACTCCTTTATAGGATCTTCTTTCTGAGACTACAGGGGTCACCTTCACCTCGCTGCCAGAGCTCCATTTGACCTAGGCACATCACATATTCCTTTCTATGCCCCTCTTTCGTGTACCCTTCCATGTTGTAATATAGAATCTCTCTCTCTCTCTCTCTCTCTCTCTCTCTCTCTCTCTGTCTCTCTCTCTCTCTCTCTCTCTCTCCCCCCCCCGTCTCATGCACTGCACATGCATGTACACACACACATACACACACACACAAACACACACACAAAATCTGATTCACCTGGAGGCAAGGTATCAGTAGGTTCTATCCAGAATGACTCATGCCCTCCTCTTCACTGTTACCTATACTACACCAGAATTTCTCCTTCACACCTGTCTTTTTGTATACATTTAGGAAGAAGTTTCTTATTGATCTCTCTGCTGTTCCTCTGTTACTATTGGAGGCATTGGCTACTGCACTCCCACATTTCTGTTATTTGGGGTGCTTGAGAAGGAAATAATCTCTTCAGTACTTGTTTTCTTTTGAAAAAAAATTCAAACACCTTTTTATTATTGAATGTCTATCTTTTTCACACATGGTCAACCAGAGATTTTCAGGATAAGTCACCCTGGGCTGCATCCTGAGCTCCATTGCTCTTTGGAGCACATTATTCCATTCCCTCCTACATTTTCTGGTAGGTATAGAATAGGTTTTCATTTTTCAAATTTCCTTTCTTTTGTATTTCAAGGTCTTTTCTCCTTGTTGCTTACAGAACTTGTTGTTTCTGAATTGAAGTGTTAAATTTAATCATTATGTGCTTTGGTGCGTTGGGCTTTTTATTTGTTTGCTTGTTTTGTTTTCTGGAGGTGATTTCTGAACTCTTTTCAATCAGTATTTCATTTCATATAGTCAGAATTTCTGGGGAGTTTTCTTCTAGTATGTTAAGGGTTTTTTTTTCTTGTTATTGGTGTTGGTGTTTTGATCTTGTCATGTTCTTCTGGGAGGCTTACAATACTTTGGTCGTCTCTATACATTCTGTCTTAAAAATCATTGTGATTTGCTTGCATAGTGAGCATATTTTCTTTTAATGTAATTGTTTTTTATGTGTTGTGGTCCTGTAGCCGACTCGCATCTCACAGGGTCTGCTGTCTCATAAGTGTTAGATCATTTTCCTTTGTTTTATAGTATTTATTCATAAATGTCTGAATTTGGTTACTAGACCTGGAGGCCATATATATCTTTCTATTGTTATCTACTTATTTTTGAAGTCTTTGAGTTTTCTTCTTCCTGAGATTTTTGGTAATTTCAGGGTGTTTTTCCCCTATTTACTTTCTGATGTTGTATCCTCTGATGATGGTTATCTGGATCTCAAAGTATCTTATCTCCTTCTATGCTGGGCAATTCATTCAGCTTAAGTCTCTGCCTCAAGTGACTTTTGGGCAACAGAACTGCGCCTGATGGAAGCTGTGCTCTTTCCCTCAGGTTCAGTGGACTGCTACATAGCCCACACACACACACACACACACACACACACACACACACACACACTCACACAGTGTTCTGTCCTGGGGTTCTGTGTTATTCCCTCTAATCCTTAATTCTCTGGGCTACCACTGGCCGTTTGGACCTTAGCAGCTCTGGTGCCATAGATTGTCTGCCCTGACACAAGCTCTGCTAGTGCTACACTAGGGCACTGGCAATCTGGAGCCTTGCAAGACTTGTGCTAGGGGGTTGCAGAACTCCAAAAGGTTTTTGCTTCTGAAGGGTTTTGGCTGAGCTGTCTGTCTGTCACTGCCTGGGAAAACTTCCAGAGGATGGAGTCAAAGTCTCCACAGCACTGGAAAATGGATGAAGAGTGTGTTTTGTTGTAAGCCTGTCTCAGGGCCAGCTAGTAAAGAATGGGAAGTGGAGGAAGAGTACTTAGTCAGTTCAGGGTAATCAGTTCATGTTTTTTTTGCAATTTTTTTGCCTTCTTTTGAATTTGGCATGCCCTACACCATGGAGACGGCTGAAGTCACTTCATATTTTGTCCATAATTTCTGTTTTGCAGAGCTTTTAGAGGTCATGGGGAACAAGAACAATGTCTGGGACTCCTTCTTGTTGCTTACACAGCTTATTGTTATCTTTAAGTTGCATGGCTAGTGACCAGACTATTACTCTGGACTCCTAATGCCTACCCACTCCAATGTTCTCCCTATTATACCCCACTACTTTTAATTAGACAAGGAATTTCCAGCCAAAGCTCTGACATCTTCTAACTGCAGTGGGTCATTCCTACACTTCCTAAGAGGACAGGTAGATGAATCCCACTGAATGAGAGTGGTGCCCTGGTCCCTTTAAATCATCTACTCCGCACTTTCTGAGGAGGTCAGCAGTACTGGTTCTTCAGGCAATATTAGAGAGAGAATTGTGCTAATCCTGGATGGGGTCATCACACTCCCCCAAAATAGCAGGGCCTCTTGGGATAGGATAGGGCCTACTCACCTGTTCGTAGTTCCTAAGGGTCATATATTCCTTTGATGATATTGGTGACTCTGCTATTGTCTTCCTTATTCTGGTGCCATTTAATCACTACCACCAACAAAACTCATCCCATCTCATTACACACACACACACACACACACACACACACACACACACACAAATACACATACACACACATACAACAAAAAAAAGCAAAAACTAGCTTTGGAGCAATGAGTCTCAAGTCCAAAGTGATATTGCACTGTCCAAGTAAATATGTCAGAGTTGCCAAGTCTGCCTGTTTAAAAACTTGAGCAGTCTCAGAGGGCTGTAATTGAGTAGCTGAGTGTTTAGTTTTGCTGCTGATTAAACAGGGGCCTCAAGGCCTTGGAACAAATCAAGTTATTTGAGGACTAAACTCTTTCCCAACCCCCACCTCTTACTCCTTCCTCTGAGTCCCATCCAGGACACTCAAAATAGAGAAAGAGATAGTACCAAATATCAGGTCTGTAGAAGAATGAATTTCCAGCATCAAAAGTACCATCTCTAAGATACAGAATGGGAAGTGGCCTTCAAGATCACTTTGTTTAACTCCTTTATTTTGCAGAGAAGAAAACATAGGCTCTGAGAGAAGGTATTTGTCCAAAGTCACAGAATGACTCAGTGTCAAGACAAGATCACAATTTAGTCATCTAGGTAGCACGGTGGATAGTGTACTAGGTCTACAGTCAAGGGAGACCTGAGTTCAAATTTGACTGCAGACACTAGCTGTGCGACCCTGGGCAAGTCACTTAACTGCTATCTGCCTTACTTTACTCAACAGTGAAATGGAGATAATAATACCTTTGTTGTAGGGTTGTTG
Source organism: Pseudochirops corinnae (assembly GCA_028646515.1). Taxonomy (NCBI): domain Eukaryota; kingdom Metazoa; phylum Chordata; class Mammalia; order Diprotodontia; family Pseudocheiridae; genus Pseudochirops; species Pseudochirops corinnae. The sequence continues at coordinate 84,898,011 of CM053590.1, forward strand.
TGAGGATCAAATAACTTAATATTTGTAAAGTCCTTAGTACAGTGTCTTATCTGTAATAGGTGATTAATAAATGCATGTTCTTTTCCCTCCCAATCCCTCCTTGTATATTTGTAAATTAAAACTCTAGACCAGGGATGGGGAGCCTACAGCCTAGAGGCCACACATGGCCTTCTAGGTCCTTGGGTATGGCCTTTTGACTGAGTCCAAGTTTTACAGAACAAATCTTTTTATTAAGGGGATTCGTTCTGTGAAGTTTAGATTGAGTCAAAGGGCCACTCTTGAGGACCTAGAAGCCCACATGTGACCTCAAGGCTCAAGGCTCCCCACCCTTGCACTAAACTGTTAGCTATAAAGTCAAAGGCCCAGAGAAAAAGGTAGCAATTTGCCTGAGGTCACATAAGTAGTAAATAGCAAAGTTATGATTTAAATTTCAGATTACTCATCTATAAAATGGGAATAATTCTTGTAGCCCCCTAGGATTCCCCTCTCATGTGAAGCCTCAGGGGGAAAAAACCACCTCCCAGATTTGAGGCACTCAGTGAGTCAGTATTCACTGAGAACCATATCTAATGAACAAGAAAAGGACCTATGCTCACTGACCAGCCTGTGTGGAAGGACACCTGTGTGGAAGGACTATTGCCAAGAACCTGTGTGGTAGGAATGCATGTCAAGAATCTGTGTGGCCAGAGTACATTATGTCCTGGACAAATCCCACCTTGAATTATCAAGTACCACCAATGTTCTCTGATGCTGTCATATGCTATTCTATGTCAGTATCTTTTGGGTGTCATATTTCTGATCTTCTCTAAATTCTTTCTTCCTTTTGGACACCACAACTTTATTCCCTGTCAAACTATCCTTGTTGTAGTTGGTTGCTACTGTCTGCTGGGCTGCAGCTACCTATTCACTTCAAGGCAAATGGTCACTCTTTCTATTGCCATCTGCTGGAATGCAGTGGCCAGAAAGCCTGTCCCTGATAAGGAGAGCTACAATAATCTTAATGCATAGCTGACAACGCTGCAAAAGCATACCTAGCCCAGTGGTAGCCAACAAAAGCTAACATGATTACTGAAGCTAACAAAGTCTATTCTTTTATCTTATTGTATCTGGTATTGATGAAAAATGTATGGCTCCAGACAGTTATCTAATTTAGGATTAGGAAATTCATTTTAACTTGTTACATCCCTTATTGGGATCCTATGTCCCCAAAGGCTATTTTGGTGACTCTTCTAAATAAATAGCCCATAGGAAGTACATGGAAGCTAGGGCAATAGAACTCACCTCACTCTTTTGATTCTCCTATGTTGACATGCAAATAAAGTTGGGTAAACCAATAAGAGTCCACATCCTAGCCTTTATATATCCATACCAGCAATAAAAATGTACCTTTCTCCCTACATAATACTTGCATTCCTATCTCAAAGGATTGTTGCGAGAGAAATGTTTTGCAAACCTTAAAATCACATGTATATATGTAACATATGCAAAACATATATGTGTATAAACACCAAGGTGTGCTACTGACTAGTTGCCTGATTCTATTCCATTGTAGGAATTAAGTTGTGTCGAGTCAATGCTTAAGCCTAGAAACTCTTTTTTCTGGCTGCCCCCCATGCCTGGAATATTATGCTTCCTTTATTCTAGCTATTGAGCTCTCTGGCTTCCTTTAGGTTCCAACTAATATCTCTCCTTCTACAGAAAGCCTTCCTAATCTCTCTTAATTCTAGTACCTTTTCTCTGTTAATTATTTCCTATCTGTCTTGAATATAGCTATAGATAGGTAGATAGATAGATGGATAGATAGATAGATAGATAGATAGAGATCAATGATAGAGATGGAGATAAATATTTAGTTTGCATGTTATTTGCCCCATTAGATTGTATGTTCCTTGAGGGCAGGACTGTCTTTTGCCTCTATTTCTATCCCTAGTGCTTAGCATAGTGCTTAGCACATAATAGGTGCTTAATAAATGTTTGTTGATTGATGGAATTATATGCTCCACCTGACAAGAGAAGGCACCCTGGTCACAGTGCCAAGTTCTCCATGATTCTCAGAAAGCTGCCTACCTCTCTTTCCCAGCTCTATACCTCTGGGAAGTCTATATTGCTCCTATGGTCACCCTAAGGGTTTATTATGAATTTATCCTATCAGCCTCTTGGCTTATCATACTATCCTTCCCCTTGTGAGGAGGAAAAACCTTCTACTCCTCATCTAATCCCAGCTGCGTTTCAATTGAAATCATAGGCAAAACATACTATAGGTAGGTATTTAAACATGATATTTGAAAAGGGATCAATCAAATACCTTAAATCAACTAGGAGGGGTTGGAAACCCATGAATCTTTCCCAAACCAGATAGCTGAAATCCCCTTTGCTTACAGAGAAGCCAAAACCCCCAAGAGCTTAGTTAGGTCTCTGCTTCCAGCCATTCCCATAGGGGAGTCAACTGGCATCAATCTGGGTGCTTTCTTACTCCTGTCAGAACCTAGAGTCAATGACGAGTATAAAGCCATGAGAGTAAAGAACATTTTGAATGGCTTTATACTCTTTCCTTTTCTTACTCCCTCCACCTAATCCATTTTAGATCTAAGTTATACACCAATATCATGGGCCAAAGCCAGTCCAGATGGAATGGACCATTGGGTGGGGGATAGAACACCATTCTCTATGGCTTTATATGGATAATTGAGAGCCTATGCCTCTTTCTGGCATGTTCAGAATTTAATTATTTATAGCCCCAAAGGGAATGAACTAACCAGATATGGTGGACATAACATTAAAAACACTTTGTGAATCAATCATCTATTTATAGTGTGGTTTACCCACATACCAGGAAAAATTCTTAACATTTTTTTTCTAGGTCAGCATGAAAATCTTGGCGATCTTTGGTATTCACCAAAATACTTTGAACTATAAGTTAATGAACTCAGCTGTTTGAACAGAAATGTGAGTAAAGTACATTTCCTTATTTCCTTATTTACTGTCATACAGATTCAATTTTCTTGAATCTCTTAAGAGATTAAAACAAGACTTGTTCCAGTGGTTAAAATAAATACCAGCTCTCTTTTAAAAACACAATGGAGTTATAAAAAAAAGATTGTGATTCTACACATGCATAAGAGATGTGTAAATTCCCCCTCCTGAACTGAACAAAAAGGAGTAGGGCCAGTGGTGGGGGTGGGCAAGAAGAAAACTGGCTACTAAGGAAGCAGACCAAGGCTCTTGGAGAAAAGACTCATCCTTTAGTTTGGGAGAATGGTAAGAGACAAAGGATTTTATAGGAACTTAAGCAGATCCTAGTAGTTCCTGTACTCCTCAACACCTTGTAAGATAATAAAAGTTACCTAAATACTAAGCCAGTGATATCTTAAATCCAATAATCACGTTCTCTCCAGCCAAATTTCCCCTTTGCTTACTTTTCCCTTGTTCATGGCTCCTGTACCACGTCATCTCAGCCTGTCACTTCTCTAAGCACCTGAAGCCTCTTTGCCCTGGAATACCCAACCATTCCTATGACCTTCTTAACCTGGAACATCTCTTTGTAAGGCCCACCTCTTCCCACTAGTGATTTCTTCCTAGGGCCATCATTTTGTAGAGACCTGGGTGGGTCTTCATTTCCCTCTAGGCCCTGTTCCTGCCTTTTGGACTTCAAAACCACATCTCTGTATCAGGTGCCTTCTTCCTTCCTATTGACCCCCACCTTTCAGCTCCATTTGTATACTGTCTTTCCCTGTTAGAATGTAAGCTCTTTGAGGACAGGGACCATCTTTGTATATCCAGCATTAATACAGTGCCTGGCACATAAACATATTTTAAAAAGTTTATTTCCTTCCTTCTTTCTTTTCCATTGGTCTTCTTTTTACATACCACTGTAGGAGAGGACAAGAAGGAGAGAGGGAGACAAAGAGAGAAAGAGAGAGAGAGAGAGAGACAAAGAAAGAGAGAGAATGGTCAAAACATCCTGTCTCCTAGAACTATAATATCATAGGAAGCAGAGATGAGGTAGATATTAGAAAACTGTAAAGATAAGGTAGCCAAGGACAACAACTACTGGTTTAAAATACAAGGTGTCCCAAAAGTCATAGTGTAGTTTCAAGCTACTAAAACTTAAAGTGTTTTGGAACACTATATTAACTTGTTAGTAAGAGCTTTAAAAAGCATCAAAGGATGGATTCTTTTTTTGTTGTTGTTTTTTGCATTGGGTTTTTTTTGTTTTGTTTTTTTTGCTTTTTTGGAGGGGGAAGGCAAGGCAGTTGGGATTAAGTGACTTGCCCAAGGTCAAACGGCTAGTAAGTGTTAAGTGTCTGAGGCAGGATTTGAACTCAGGTCCTCCTGATTCCAGGACCAGCGCTCTATTCACTGCACCACCTAGCCACCCCAAGAGATGGATTTGTAAAGTATATGAAAGGGGAGAAGACAACACAGTCTCTTCATAAGAAAATTCTATACCTTAAACTTAAAAAAAAAAGTGACAGAATATTACTACCAATTCTTATGCTCACTTTCTCATGGCAATAAATTTTAATGGAAATAATCTATATGCACATAGAAAGCATCTTGACAAAGATATGGGAAGGTTTATCCAAGTGATATTCAATGGCAAATCACATTTGTCATCATGTAATTGACTGAAAGGCAGAGAAACTATCAGTTCCCACTGCATTTACTGTCTGTTGAATATAAAAAAGGATTTGACTCAGAGAGCAAAATGCCTAAAAGGCTCTCTTCCAACAAGTATATTTGTCAAAATTATGCAATTATTACTTGAAAGACATAACAGCAAAAACAACTACCCCATAACTTCATTTTTATTAACAACGAGTGAGGAATAAACCAGAGAATTGTAGGCTCGTGATAGGTGTTTGACTCTATGATGGAAGATGTCCAGCATAGAGTCCAAAGAAAAGAGAGATTCCTTATAAGTCAGGGATTCCTACCCTTTTTTGCATCATAGATTTCTTCTAGTGAAGCCTTTGGACACCATCTCAGAATAATATTTTAAAATGGACAAAGTTAAACACATCAGATTACAACACAATTATAACACAAACCAGTCATATTGAAATAAAGATATAATTTTTTTCCCATTAAAGTACACAAATCTTTTTTAATTTATCCACAGGCCCTTTAGGGTTAAGAACTCCTGCTGCAAATGATGACATCCCCCATATGCTCCTGTTTGTGGATGACACTATTGTCATCAAGCCCCAGTTGACAGCAGCATCTCCTAAAAGAAATCCCTATTCACTTAAAAGAATGTGACCTAATTATCCACACAGGAAAAGTCAAGGGCATGAAGAATTAACCTTTGGTCTAAGCAATGATATACAGTCAAATGCTCAATCCATACAGTTGTCCATTAGTACACTTGTCTTGGACATGTACTATACAAGAATGATCTAAGCCCGGAAGTACATAGGAAGAGAAAAACTGACTGGATTACCTTTGGGACACTCCACAGGCCTTTTGATGATCCCAAACTTTTCCATAAGACCTAGTCTCCATGTTTTCAACAACATATTCATCCTCTGATACTATATCATTGTGAGTCATGAAGTCCCTGAAGAATGAAAATTCAGAGTCATCCAAAGGACAAATGAAAAGGTATGAAGTGGATATGAGTAGTATTCACCATATTACTGATGAAGAATAGTGAAGAAGAAGCAAGATAAAGATGTTATCAGAAAAGACTTGAAGAGAAGGTGGGCTATTCATGTGTCCAAAATGAAAGATAACAAACTGTCCCTGTGCTCTGCTTTTGTCTAGACTATGTGAAGATGATGGAAAGGGTTCTGCATCATTGAATGGCATGTCCAGATGAATGAGAACACAGGTCACAAAAATGTCAATATGAGAGACCTTGGTGAGCCTCTAGTCCCTCATTCTCATTTTACAGATAAGGAAATTGACTCATCTTCCTGAGTTCACATCTGGCCTTATCCACATACTACCCGTGTAACTCTGAGCAAATCACTTAACCCTGTTTGCCTCAGTTTCTCTTCTGTAAAACAGACAGGAGTAGGAAACAAGGAAATGGCAAACCACTCCAGTATCTTTGCCAAGAAAATTCCAAATGTGATCAGGAAGAGTTGGACATGACGGAAAACAACTAAACAAAACATCAAAGCCAAATTTTAAGGCCAATCTGTTGGGTAAAACATCTTTGACCAAAACCTAGTTCATATTACTAAAGAAATCCCCAACAGTTTACAGAATACTAAGAGTTAACATGTATATAATGCTTTGAGATTTTCAAAGCATCTTACATACCTACCTCATTTGACCCTTACTACCCTCTGGTGATAGTGGAGGATCTAAGGGACTGGCATGCTATGGTCTATGGGGTCATGAAGAGTCAGACATGACTGAATAGAAGCAAACAACCACAATCCAGTAAGATAGATCAACAGAGAGGCAGGGTGTGGCTTATCTCTAATTTATAATCTTAGAGAGTTTCTCCAGGCTCAGAGGAATTAAGTGACTTACCCAAGGTCACACAGCTAGTCAGCACCAAGGCAAGGATGGAAGCCAGATCTTCCTAACTTGAAGTCCTGTGCTTGACCCACTAAGCCAAGCTATGAGGTACTTTTATTTTCTTGGATTAGACCTACCTGCAATTTAATTGGCATAGGAAACTCCACATTCCAATGCAGATGGGCACCTGCCTTGAGAGATTTAATAACTAAGCCCAGGTCACACAGCTAGCATACATCAGAGATAAGACTTAAACTTAGGTCTTTCTGACATTGGAGTGGGCCCTACTTCCATTATACCACATCACCTCTCAGTGGGCCTAGCAATCCTTATGTAGGTACAGTTATGTCTACTTTTTTTTAGAGTCATATTTTACAGGTATTGAAGGTGGTTGTGGTGGGAGTTCACAGAATTTCATGCTCTTATCCTGCCATCTTGGCTACACACACACACACACACACACACACACACACCCACGTCCACTTTTATAGATAGTGAAACTGAGACTCAGAATGGCCAAGTGACTGGCCTGAGGTTCTGAAGTTGAAAAGTTTTATAGCTGGGATTTGAATTCTAGGTCTCTGTTGACTCCATGCCCAACACTCTTTCCACTATCATATACTGACTCTCTGTGTGTTCCTGGAGATTCAGGCAGCAATGGGAAAGAGACCCCTTCAAGATTCATCTGATTTCTTTTCAAATCAAAACCTGCTTAGTGAAAAGAAATCTCCTGGAAGAAAGCAGATCCCCAAACCCCCACCCATAGAAGCAGGAAACCTAAGAACAAAGGAGACAACTTTAAAAACAAAACAAAAGAAAAAACAGGGAACTGACCCAGAACAGCCCAAAGGGAGAGGAGAGTGGGAAGGAAAAGATGAGTCACAAACAACACAATATCAGTTAGGAGACAGATAGAAACTGGAAACAAAAAGAAGAGCTAGAAGCAAATACACAAGACAAACACTACCTTCTGTCAGAGAAGGGGCAGGGAGGGGAGTGGAGGTGGCGGAACCTAGCAGTGGAAATCCTTGCCAACAAACCCAGATAATAAGAAGTCCCATTTCTCTTGTGCTTTACAACTTACAGAACTCTTCGCTGCCCACAGCCTCAGGAAGAATGTAATTTCAGTATTATTAGTCCTATTTTTCCGAGGTGGTAACTGAGGTTTAGAAAGATTATGTGTCTTGTACCTCATCACACAGATAGGAAATGTGAGAGTTGGGACCCGAAACCCAGGCTCTTTCCATTATGTCTAGTTTCTTTTCAGGAAAACAGTTTTTGATTTTTTTTTTTTAAAGTTCTGTTCTGGTATGTTTATTCTTCAAATGTTCTCAAACATGGTTCAGTAGAGAAAGTAAAATTTTTGGAGTCAGAAAACTTTGGTTTGAATTTGGCCTTTGACTAGTTATATGACCTTTGACTAGTTTTATGACTAGAATATGTCATTTCCCCTTTTTAAGATTCAATTTCCTCAAATATAAAATGAGAAGGCTGAACTAGATGATAACTAATTTCCCTTCCAAATTCAAGAAGAAAATGTGAGTGCTATGACCACTAAAATAAATAAAATTTGAGTAAAGACATAAATATAATGTACAAATTTCAAATAGTCTAGCTCTAGGCATGGTGGATGAATCAGACAGCAATGGCCTTCGAAACCTAGTGTATTTTGCACCTATCTAAAATTTCCTATACACACTAAACCACAATCCTGCCTCAAATTTATTCCTTGAACAAATGTTTATTAAGTGCCTATGGTATGGTGACCGGAACTGTGTTGTTACTGGGGTAGACACAATGGTTAGAGAGAACAAGGTCCTTGCCTACATAGAACTTAGAGGGCAGTAGCAGGATGACACAAACATAGGTTACACTAACTTGGTACATTTTGGGGTGCAGGTAGCTAGGGAGGTGGCCAGACCTGTGATTTTATTAGGTTGGAGAACTTCCAGTATGGAAACAATACAGATCCAAGAAACTTCTGTAATTCACAGTCTTTATAGAGTTGTGGCAGTGAAAAGTAATGATTTTCCCATGCCATATAGGCAATATTTGATAGTAGAGAAAATGGACATAACAAATATTACTTCCAGAAAGAATAAATTCATCATTATTGAACAAGCGTTGGGTTCAGAATGTGAATGGCCTTCTGGGAAGAAAGATGTTTTCTCCTCATTCCATCAAGAAGAGAGATAAAGTACAAGGATGTCCTTTTGCCTCATACCCAAAACATTAGCCAAAACCAAAGAAGGAAAGTAAAATCCTTGAAATACTGGAGAAGAAAATGAGTAGAATATGAGAGTAAGACTCCCAGGAGACTTTGTGGATAATCTTTCAAACTTCCCTGAATCCATGATCTCTTTGATAAGGTTGTTGCTGAATCATTTCAGTTGTGTTCAACTCTTCATGATCCCATGTGGGGTTTTCTTAACAAAGATACTGGAGAGCTTTTCCATTTTCTTCTCCAGATCATTTTACAGATGAGGAAACTGAGGCAAACAGAATTAAGTGGCTTGTCCAGGGTCAAACAGCTAGGAAGCATCTGAGAACAGATTTGAACTCAGGAAAAGGAGTCTTCCTGACTCTGACCCCAGTGCTCTATACACTGTACCACCTAGCTGCCCATCTCATTGATAGGGACTCTCTCTCTCTCTAGTGGCACAGATCCCATCCCAAAGGTGCTCATGGACATAGGCTTCTAGAGTCGGAACTGGAAGGGACTTTATAGGTCATTTGGTCCAACCCCCTCACTTCAGACTTGAGGATACTGAAGCCCAGAGAGTTCAATGATTTGTCCAAGGTTACAGAGATAGAAAGAATAGTAGATGGAGGATTTGAATCCTGGCCCTTAGACACCAAATTCAGCAGTCTTTTGAGTGTAGCATTCTGCCTTCTCATCCTATAAGACTCTAATCCATGTTCTTCTATAAACTGTCCATAAGAGGACCATCCAATATAGTGGAGGCCTTCCTCTAGATCTCTTAAAATTGATAAGTATAACAATAGCACATTCAGGGTAACCATAAGTTGGCCCTTACTCTCGCTATATGACTGGTTCACCTTCATTTTCCAATCCCATATCTCTCTTTCTAATGATAGTTCTTACTCCTAAGAAATTACTTGTTTTTAATATGTTGCATCCTACTCACACCCACCATGTATCTCTCTAACACCATTTAAAGTACATGAACTTTACTTCTTCAGAGAGTGTGGTGTTCCATGACTCACAGTCACAAAGCAACAATGGAAGAATTAATACTAAAAAGATGGACCTTTGTTTCAAGGAAAAGCTTGGAATCATTAAAAGCATTGTATAGTTACCCAAAGGGAATCCAGACAAATATCCTCCCATTTAATTCTGAACCCTATTCATTCTCCATTTTGAGTATCTATGAAAGATAGATGAAATGAAAAATAACATTAGGACAAGTTATACACTCAACTATATATAAGTATTTGGGTAATAGGTAGCCTTCATCCACTTGTGTGGATAGGCTAAACCCTTGTAGAACTCAGTCAAGAGACCCTACAGAGTTCTAGATCTTGATGCAATGTTCATAATAACAAATAGTAGAACGTGGAGGACTTTTCTATCTATCTGGAATTCCTCTTTAATACGGACTCTGCACTGACAGCATCCACAACATTGGCAAAGGCACTTGGCAAGCATGCTTTATGCCTTAATTGATATCAATAACTTCAGGGTCATCTTAGTAAGCTTTTGTACCACTTTGATTAGATCTCTAGAGAAACCTTATGGTATTTTGACATACGGAGGGGAAATTGCTAGTTTAAAGAAAACCTGTAAAGGGGCATTTTGCTCCACCGAGCACTATAAACATTGCAAAGATAAGGCAGAATTATTTCATTCTTATTTTGCTTCTGCTTCCTCAGCCAATGAAAATGGTCTTTGGACCATAAGGAACAGAACAAAAAGAGCAAATGAAATTTATACTCAACTAAAGCAAAGGATTGGCAAAAGTCAAGTATCTTAATTTTTTTTTAAGTGGAATAGAATAGAGACTACAGTTGATAGGCCAAGAAACTTGATTTCTATTCATACAAAATTCTAGAGTTAGCATAAACGGAATGGTTTTTGAACATTCAGAATATGAAGCCATGATTGCAAATGCTACCATGGTTTCATTAAAAACATGCAATGCCAAACAAATCTCATTTTCTTTTCTTTTCTTTTTTTTTTTTTTTTTTTTTGGATAGGCTTATTAAATGGGCTTGAAGCAGATTGACATAGTGGATAGAAGATTGGATTACGGAAGTTATAACTCTGACACAAACTAACATCTCCATACACCAGAAAACTCTGTAAGACTTTAAATTACAGGTGAGTTGCCAATATGCACCAGTGGATAGAGTTTTCATATCAGGAACTTCTCATACTCATGAAATCACAGGTCCTGCCTCCTACCCCTCCAAAAAATTCTGATTTTAAAAAGAGCTAGACTGAGAATTAAGGGGTATGCTATAGGTATAATCTACTTAGAATTTAGCAATGTTTTTGACAAGTGATCTAACTCAAGCTAAGCTTGTACAAAAGGTAGAGAGATATGGGGGGAAAGGGAAGAAAATAATCGTTTATGTAGCATCTACTATGTGTAAAGTACTATCTTAAGCGCTTTACAAGTATTTTCTAATTTGGGGGGGGGAGTTGTGTTTTTTTCCAATTAACTTTTGTTTATGTTTAGTTTACATCATTCATTTCCACGAGATTTTGAGTTACAAATTTTCTCCCCATCTTTCCCCTACCCACCACCCCAAAATGGTGATCCCATTGTATACCCCTCCCCCAATCTGCTCTCTCTTATATCCTCCCCTATCACCCCTCTGACTTTCTGGTAGGGCAAGACGGATCTCCCTATGCCAGTGCCTGTATATCTTATTTCCAAGTTGCATGTAAATAATAATAATGATAATAATATATACATATATATATTTAACATTTGATTTTAGAACTTTAAATTCTAGATTCTTTCCCTTCCTATTCTCTCATTTTATAACAACAACCCTGCAGAATAGGGGTTATTATTATCTATAGTGGAGGAAATTGAGGGAAACAGAAGTTAAGTGACTTGCCCAGAGTCACAGAACTAGTAAGTATCTGATACAGGATTTCAATTCAAGTCTTCCTGACTCCAAACCCAGTGTTCTATCTGCTGCTCCATCTAGCTAGATCTAATGATAGTGCATAAAGTGGATTTGGAACTGATTAAATGATCAAACCCAATGTCAACTTTGAAGAATTCCCTAGTATAGTGCCCTAAGGATCAATGTTTTGTCCTATACTGTTTGACTCTTTTTTTTTTCAAATAATGATTTAAATAAAAGGAGATATGACATGTTTATCAGATTTTCAGATCTCATAAAACCAGGATGCATAGCTAGCCTACAAAGTCAAGATCCAAAAAAGATCTTCACAGATTAAAAACATTAGGCCAAATTGAACAAAATATAAGTTAATTGGTATATAGCCTTTTACTTGGCTTCAAAAACAAACTTAGCAAATATAAGATAGGGTTTGTAACAGGAGAGCAATTTCTTTGAAATACATCTGTAGGTTTTGGTGGATCACAAGTTTATTAAACAATAGTAGGTATGGTATGGTATGATGTGGCATGGTGTGGTGTTGCATGGTGTGGTATGGTGTGGCATGGTGTGGCTTGGTATGAATCAACAGTAGTATGGTAGGGACAAATAGGTGGATAGAGTGCCAGGCCTAGAGTCAGGAAGCCCTGAGTTCAAATTCTATTTTAGACACTTAACTAGCTATGTGACCCTGGGCAAGTCATTCACATGATGTTTAAAGTTGACAAAGTATATAATACAGAGTGTTCCAAAAGTCTAAGCACAGGTTTAAGCTTTAATAATTGAGGCTCAGTAGCTTTAACAGCTTAGCGCTGCACTGAAACTTTTGGGACACCCAGTATAATAACTTTGTAAGCTTTAAAGTGTTATATGAATGTTACATTGTTGTAGTTGTTGTTGTTGTTGTTACACTACAAGACAAGTTGTGCCTTTCCATCAGACAAAATAAATTGCCATGGATGGAAAAAAAAGTCATTGCCTTGTAGTAACAAGCTTCTTTGGACAAAAGCTAGGCTGGCCCTGAGACTACTGCCAGCTCATAACCAGTGGTTCTCAACCTTCCTGATGCCACAACCCTTTAATACTCATATGTGGGCATATCTGCATGTGGGTAGGCCCACCTGAAGACGGATAGAGGAGCGGTGTCTCAGTTCCTAAGACCATCAGAAATATGTATTTTCCAATGGTCTTAGGTGACCCCTAGGACCCCTATGAAAGGGTTGTTCGACCCCCAAGGGGTCGCAACCCACACGTTGAAAACCGCAAATCAGAGTCTTCCAATTGGAAGGTAGACCTGCCAGGGCTAAGACAGGATAACTGCACTAAAATGATACCCCAGTGAAGAAAAGTGAGTGGAGGTTTTTCCTAATAAACAGTATTGTTAAAGGTTAGATTATCTAAGAAAAGAGCACTGGATGGAGTTACCAAGGTTTGGACATTTTGGAGTGGAAGGTCTGCTGGTGTATAGGAGAAAGTCTGATCATCCATGGAGTCAGGAAATCCAGACTTGAGTCCCAGGTCAGAGTCTTACTAGTTGTCTGGGATGTGGGCCAGTCATTTCCCTCTCCCAGCCTCAGTTTCCCTACCTATAAAGAGGGAGCAATAATATTTGCACTCCCCAGAGTTGTTGTGGAAAAGTGTTTTGGAGAACTTAAAAGCGCTGCAGAAATGTATTATTATTAGTAATAAAGGTGGTCTGTTTTCTCATGGAGCAGAAAAATAAATGCCCGATGCAAGCAGAGGATGACATTTTAATGAGCTCAATTTTTAAATTAGAGCAAAAGATTGCAGATAAGCTTCCACATTTCCTTCTATATTTGGAAACTGTAGCTCTTATTTTCTAATGGACCTCACTGAGTGGATGATGAATGAAGTCCTAAGTGCTTTCCTAGTTCACACTCTCTGATAGCATGCCAATGTTTCCTAGTAAGTTATTTATTTGACTCCTTGGCACTATATACTAGAATGAAAATGTATTTCTCGGTATATAGCTCCCAAACTTTATGAAAACATTTCCTAATCAATTCCTTATGATCTGCCCATAGATGTTTTTTTCTAACTGGGTGTGGGTCATCTCCCCAAAGTCCAAGTATGAGGTAGCAGTCCCTTGTTTCAATCCAGCAGAGCAGGACAGCAGGAAAAGTGCAGGGTATGGTTGGAGTCAGAGAATCCTGGCCTTGCCACTTACTAGCTGTGTGACAATGGGCACAAAACCTCATCCTCTGAGCCCCAGTTTCCTCATCTTGTAAAATGAGAGGTTGGAATAGATGGGCTCTGAGGTCCCTTCTAGCCCTAAATCTTTTATTCTATGACTAATAGAGACCAGGCTAGAAGGATAAAGTGGGCTGCACACAGACATTTAGAGAACCAGAATTTTTTTTTTTCCTGAGTCCCTGGGTAGAGGGTTAAATCAATGGTAGAAGACAATTTTAAAGACAGCCTTACTTGTCAGTAGCAGTAAAATGCAGTGAACAGAGGACTAGCCTTGGAGTCAGGAAGACCTGAGTTCATATCCTGTTTCCTATATGTATTAGGTTTGTGATCTTGGATAAGTCACTTAATATCCCTAGAAATTGTTGTACAACAATTGCTTACTTGCATTAACGAATGAATTCCCTATATCAGGAATTCTCCAAACTGAAAAAAATCACGCACACATGTATATGCATGTGTGTGAAGTGATGATTATACATACACACTAACACGTAAACAGAATATATAAATTAGCATCTATTACTTCATCATAATTCTGTGTGGAAAAACCCACCACCAATGTAAATCAGCAACTCATCTATAACAAAGAGACCTGTGTTCAAAGATGGCCTCTGACATTTATGGCATGTGTGACCTTGGGCAAATCAGTTGACATCTCTGAACCTCTGTAAAATTGGAATGATAAAAGCACCCACCTCAAAGCATTATTATGAAGCTCAAATAACATAACGTATATAAAGTGCTTTGCAAACAATAAGCTTATTTAAATGTTAGTTGTTATTACCCTACAAGTCAAGGTATGTCTTCTTAGATACAGACAATACTATGCATAATTTATATATATCTAAGCATCAGCTGCTGAGAATTTGCCATGATTTTTGGTTGAACATGAAAACATACAGCTACAAACGTGTGCTACTCATAGTAAAACAGGTTTTTCCCAGGGGCTGAAAAAAGGAACATTGTAATTGGGAACATTGCATGGGCGTGCGCAAGGAGCATTCTGGGCTGGAAAGCATTAAGGAGTGGGTTTTACAGTACGTGAATTACCACTGTACAGTTTTTTCTTTATGCTCCTTCCTGGTGGAAGAGACAGTTACAGCATTCTCCCTGGAGGCAATTCGCCCATTAGATTTCTGTTGGTTAAGAGGAACCTCCAAAGGAATGAGGAGGCTGGTGTGGCTTTAAGAACACAGATGTCTGTCTTGAGCATGTGGGGGGAAAATGCCTTGCCCATAAAAGCACACCTCGACACATAATCTCGGAAGGCAATTTCTGGCTTGGAACAGGATTGAGCTCTCAACATTTTAGAAAGGCAGGGGAGGTGGGGAGCTGGGGTGAGGGGGGAAGTAATGTCCAAAGTGCTTGCTCCTGAAATGGACTTAGGGCACTTTCTCAAAAACAGGAAACAAGTGAATTACTTTCAATTCAGGAGATGGAGGCAGCGCATGGCTACAGGGATTAGTAAAGACATATGGAGCCTTTCTGTGGACAGGTGTTAGCCAGCTCCCTAATAGAGAGGTTCCACATCAGAGACCCCAGCCTCACACCTGGAACTAATTGGCCCTCTTGTTGGCAAATTCAGTAAATAGGCCGAAGATTAAATAGACCTCAGAGACTGAACAACCACTTCCATTCCTAAGTACAGTCAACCTAAGGGCAGAAATGAGGTTAGTGAGGAGAGGGCATAGGGAAAATTTCTGCTGGCCCTGCAGGCCCTGCACCTGCTCCACTGATAGACTCCAAGTCATAAAGAGACTTGAATTTCCAAAGGCAAAAAATCCTTATGTAAGCATTCACTGTGCTAATGATTATTTAAAAGATGGTATTGGCCCAATTTTGAGTACTCTGTAATGAAAATATTTTCATTTCTAAAATATTTGACATTGCCTAAAATGTTTCTTGGCAGGTGGGGGGTGGGGTGGGGTGAAGAGAACTACCACTTTGGTGGAGTTTGACAGTTAGTTTGTTTTTTTTAATTTTGTCAATATGAGTAATTCATCCACCAAAGAAGATGACAACCCCTCCAGGCCTTCCCATCCAATGTGACTCTTGTCCATGTTTCCCCATATGCTTCTGGTTATTTTAATATCTCAAGAATACCAAAGTGCCACTGGGGCTGTCCATCTGTTGCATCTCATTCTCACTACGTGACAAGCCCACCTCCTTCTGTAGACCATGCATGTGCCTTTGTGATAATGTTTTTTATGCCACTGCTTCATATAACCAAGTCATTGTCAGTAATAGCTACAGCCTATTTACTCTAATTATGTCTCTTTCTATCATTCCTTGGTTTATAAAAAGAAAAGATGATATAGTGAACTTCAAGTCAGGAGGGTTGGTTGCGAATGAGAACTTGACATTTACAAAGCAGACTTACAATGCCTTAAGTCACTTAATTTCTCCAAGAGCCAATTTCTTCATCTATAAAATGGGGATAATAATGCTTATAATAAACCTACCTCATAAGGCTGTTCTGAAACAAGTGCTTTATAAATCATAATGTACCACATAAATGTCAATAACTATTTGCAATTTAATTTCTTTTGAGAACATGGTCTTCTAGGATTCATAGGCACAAAGCATCGCCAGGAGAATATTAGTGTTAGAGAGATGGTCTTATCCACCAGTCAATAAATGTTTATTAAGTGCCTATGCTGGGGATATGAAGAAAGGTAAAAGATAATGACTGTTCTGAAGGAGTTCACAGTCTAATGGGGGGTTCAACATTCAAACAACTAAATATAAACTACCTACATATAGGATAAATTGAAATTGTCAACAGAAGGAAGGCACTAGCATTAAGAAGAATCAGGAAAGGCTACCACAGCCAGCAGTTTGGGATGACCAAAATCACCATGCCGTTTACCAAGGGTGATGCAAAATTTACATTGAGGAAGAGGAAATCATTTTGCATCATCCTTGGTAAACTGCACAGTGATGTATAAGTGTGTGTATGTGCATGTGTGTGTGTGTATGTATGTGTGTATGCATATATGTATGGTGTACATGATATATACATATATGTTTATGTGTGAGCATGCATAGTTATGCATATTCGCACATGCATATATTGTGTATGTATGTACATGTGTGTGTATAGTGTGTGTATATAATTCATAAAGAATTAAATTATTTTCTTCTTTTGGCTAACTTAGAAAAGAATTCTTACTAATAGTTTCTAGTACCTTGAATAATAATTAAAATAATTAGTTGTTGCTATTGTTCAGTTGTTTCAGTTGTGTCTGACTCTTCATAATCCCTTTTGTTTTCTGGGCAAAGAGACTAGAGAGCTTTGCGATTTCCTTCTCCAGCTCATTCTACAACTGAGGCAAACAGGGCTAAGTGATTTTCCCAGGGTCGCACAACCAGTTAGTGTCTGAGATTGTATTTGAAGTCAATCAGTTCTACATTGGTCTCATTTATAAGTACCTTGTCTCTCAATTACTGTCATCTCCTCTACTGATTCTCATGTAATAAAGGACTATAAGACTCTGAGGCTAACTGATAGTTTCATGTTCTTTTTTCTTCCACAGGGGGAGAGGAGGAAATACATTGCTTCCAGCATTTTTTGAAAGTATAAAAAGAGAGGTGGAGCCAAGATGGTGGAGTAAAAGCAGGAACTTGCTTGAGTTTCTGCTCCAGCTACCTCCAATACCTGCAAAAAAATTACTCTAAACAAATTTTAGAGCTACAGAACCCACAAAGTGACAGAGAGAAACAAATCTCCCACTGAAGGCAGTCTGGCAAGTCAACAAGAAGGGTCTACCACACAGGTTGGGAGCCCAGTGCAGTCCTGTGTGATTTGCTTGGGCCCAGACCAACTGCACAGACTGGTCAGAGCAGATTTCAGGAGAGTGAATCACTGGCAGCTGTGGCAGTTTCCAGGCTTCTCAACCCGTAAATATCAAAGAGAAAGTAAAAGGTCAGTGGGGGAATTCTGTTGATTCTGGGTGAGAGACGAGCATGGTCTGGTCCCTGTTGAGGTGGCAGAGTCGCTGGCAGGAGCTGCATCTACTGCCACTGCTGCTACTTCTGGCTCCAGGCCTACAGATTGTAGGGGGACCAAGTGACTATCCAGCAGGCATTTGCAGGAATTTCTCCGCTGGCGCTGAGGCAGGATTCTCTTGCTTTGCCCTGCTTGGATCTGGGTCTCAGTCTTGGGTGGTGGTCCTACTGTGAGGAGCACTGGTGTGGCAGAGCTTGTTGAGGTTATGGAGAGGAAATCCTCTTCACAGTTCTGAGGCAGGTCGCTGGAATAAAGCTCTGACAACAGCTGCACAAAACCCTGGAAATTTGAAACATAGCACTCTCCACTCTAGAAGCAGAGTTCTACTATGTCAAAGAGCTCAAAAGTCAAGTAATTGGCTGGCAAGATGAGCAAACAGAGGAAGTGCAATCAGACTATAGAATCCTTTTTTGGGGACAAAGAGGATCAAAACATAGAACCAGAAGAAAACAACAAAGTCAAAACTCCTGCATCAAGAAGCCTCCAAGAAAAATATTAATTGGTTTCAAGCCATGGAGAGCTCAGGAAGGATTTTGAAAATCAAGTAAGACAAGTAGAGGAAAAATTGGGAAGAAAAATGAGAATGATGCAAGAAAATCATGAAAAATGAGTCAACAGCCTGACTGAAGAAAATAATACCTTTAAAAACAGACTAACTCAAATGGCAAAAGAGGCCCAAAAAGCCAATGAGGAGAAGAATGCCTTAAAAAGCAAAACTGGTCAGATGGAAAAGGAATTTCAAAGACTCACTGAAGAGAATAATTCCTTCAAAATTAGATCAGAGCAAATGGAAGCTAATGAGTTTATGAGAAATCAAGATAATATAAAACAGATCCAAACAAATGAAAAAATAGAAGGCAATGTGAAATATTTCATTGGAAAAAAACATTGACCTGGAAAATAGATCCAGAGAGATAATTTAAAAATTATTGGACTACCTGAAAGCCATCATCAAAAAAGAGCCTAGACATCATCTTTAAAGAAATTCTCAAGGAAAATTGCCCCAATATTCTAGAACCAGAGGGCAAACTAGAAATCCCCTCTTGAAAAAGATCCCCAAAAGAAAACTCCAAGGAATATGATAGCCAAATTCCAGAGTTCTCAGGTCAAGTAGAAAATATTACAAGGAGTCAGGAAGAAACAATTTGAGTATTGAGGACACACAATCAGGATAACAAAAGATCTAGCAGCTTCTACATTAAGGGGTCAAAGGGCTTGGAATATGATATCCCAGAGGTCAAGGGAGCCAGGATTAAAACCAAGAATCATCTATTTGGCAAAACTGAGTATACTACTTCAGGGAAAAATATAGACCTTCAAAGAAATAGAGGACTTTCAAGCATTCTTGATGAAAAAAACAGAGCTGAACAGAAAATTTGACTTTCAAGTAGAAGGAATACAGGAAAAAGAAATCATAAGGAATTTATTAAAGATGAACTATTTACATTACTACATGGAAAAATTGTATGGATAATTGTAACTCATGAGACTTTTCTCAGTATGAGGATAGTTGAAGGTAATATATATGTGTGTGTGTGTGTGTGTGTGTGTGTGTGTGTGTGTGGGTGGGTGTGTGGGTGTGGGTGGGTGTGGGTGTGTGTGTGTGTGTGGGTGGGTGGGGGTGTATAAATACATGCAACTGGGAAATAAGATATATAGAAATCCATCTTGCCCTACAAGAAAATATGAGGATGAAAGGGACAGGATACAAGAGAAAGCAGATTGGGGGAAGGGATATTTGGCATGCTTGCTGTCTTGGGGTGGGGGGTAGGGGAGAGATGGGAGAAAATTTGTAACTCAAAATCTTGTGGAAGTGAATGTTGAAAACTAAAAATTAAATAAATAATTTTTTTAAGTAAAAAGAAATATTATTTCTGTTTTACACTGTTTTCCTGACTTCAGGCCCTACACTCTATCCACTGCAGCACTTAGCTATCTCATTAATAATAATTAAATTTAGTTAATGATAAATAATAATTAAAGTCCTTGAAATATGCAACAATGCAGTGGTGACTTTATATTATCATATACCTTTGCTAATGACTTATTTTTCTCTTTTGGCCCAGATCTGTCATTTCACATGATTCATAACTCCTAGCCAGGAAATATTCTACCAGTCCTGCCACCTAGTGTAACTTAGTGTAGCTTAGGACCTGTTCTGGAACTTTGTCATCTTAGAGAGTTGCTAGGGATAATTGGGAGGTCAAGCAATTTGCCCAGGGTCACACAAATATATATGTCAAAAGCAGGATCTGAACGCTGGACTCCCTGACTCTGAGGCTAACCTCTATGCCTTGTGTGCTCCTCAATTTGGCCTTTGCAAAACCTAAGACCAATGAATGTTACTGTGAACATGTTCAAGTACATTGATCTGGGCATGAAGCAAATAGAACCTACAGTTGAATTTTAAATCATTGATTTGCGGCATGTGGAACACATGCAGCAATCCAGCCTCTTCCTATTTTACTCCTCCCTTCCCCAAAATATATTCACACAAAGAGAAAATAACCCTAGACAAATGGAGACACAGAGAGAAGGGTAGTAAACCAGGGACCCAGAAATGGATGAGGCTAGTTAAACCCTGTAATACATTTCCTTCTTTCTGCTGTATTTCTGTTCTCACTTTCAGAATCCTTATCACATAGTAACTCAGACAAGGTCTCCAATTCAAACATTCAAAAAACATACTACCTTAAGGCAGACTTAACTAACACACCAATATCATCCCTCTGCCTCCATGGAAGAGCTAAGTTATCTTTTCTTAGTCCTGACTTCCCTGATTCTTCCATGTAGATGAGACAGCTGCGCAGCTAAGACATTTCTTAATGTCTCCAGTAGCAGTTCCACTCACATCCTCCATAGGATAATGATGCATAGGGAGGATGCGAAGTGATGAATGAGAAGGCAGGGCGGGAAGTCCTTTAAGTAGTGAGGTTGCTAACTGAAGAATCCTAGAAAGGTCTGGGAGGTTAGGACAGTGCTAGGCAGATCTCTCCCTGCCCCTGCCCAGAAGTGTCAGATCAACTAAGATCGCACCCCACTCCCATCTTCCATGGGGTTTTTAATACCAAGTGTGATAGAATCATTGATTTGCAGCTAAAGAGGACATGACAGCTCAGCTCATTCAACCCCCTCATTTTACATATGAGTAAATTAAGGCCCTGAGAAATTCAGTGACCTGATTGAGACTGTTCTAGGCCCTCTTCTCTTCTTTCTCTATAGGCTCTTACTTAGTGAGGTCCAGAAAGAGGGAAAATTTTGTCCAAGGTGACACAGATCTCTATCCAGGTCCCCTGACACCAAATCCAATGCTCTTTCCAAGATACCACCCTACTTCTAGATTATCTTTCCTGCTGCCCAATCTCGGGCTAAAAGGATACCCATTAAAATTCTATTTCACCAAAAATTCTACATTGGTCCCATTTATAAAAGTACCTAGTCTCTCATGTAATGTCATCTCCTCTACTGATTCCCATGCAATAAACAGATAGTTCCATGTTCTTTTTTCTTCCATGGGGGTGAGGGCAGGGAAATACATTGCTTCTAGTACTTTTTGAAAGTATAATGAAATTATTATTTCTTGCTGTTTTACACTAAGGAAACAGAACCTGAAATACTGGCTAACCAAACATTTAGTAAACTCTTGCTATGTGCAGTCACTGTATGAAAAGCTATGGATACAAATATGGAAAAAAGAGTCTTTGCTCTCAAAGAGCTTATGATCCAATGGCGGGGAGCAGGAAATAACACAAAAGGAAGGTGAAAGAGGGAGGAGAGAGTGGGGAAGGTATCTGCCAGGCATAATGGAAAAGTCAGAGAAGTCCTAAAGTGGTACAGCCAGATGAGAAATGAGGAACTCCCTCCTTAAATGAAGGCTTTGGAATCCATGGCTCCACTCTCCAAGCAATGGGACAGAGGATGATGAAGAGGGAGAGCACCACGGCTAACGGGGGCTTGCAGGACAGAGCTGTGATTATAACTGGCTCCTCTGCCTCTCAGGTTAATTTTTTTGAACTGGACTCTAATTATTATCCATTTAGAATTTATGTTTATGCCCAGAGTGTGAAATATCAAAGATGGTTCATCTGAATATAAAAATAGTCACTAGCTCAAAAAAAAAAAATACTGCTGTGATCATGGCACCTCTCTGCTCACAAACATTAAGGGGCTCCTCATTGCCTACTAAATAAAACATAGATTTGTTATCACTGCATTTAAGGCCTTTTGCAATCCAGTTTCAACTGACTGGCCCAGCTGCAGCTTCTCCCTCCTTTAGGTGGCTTGCCTATGACCACACAGTTGTTAAGGTCTAGGGTAGGATTTGAAAACATAAATTCCAGGACTAGCTCTTCTATCACTATTTCATTCCAATTCCAAGTCAGCCAAACCACTTACTATTCCCTATTCTCTCCCCGTGTTGTCCCTGTGTTTTTATTCCTTCTTTCCCCAATAACTGGAATGGGTTCCTACCATTAACTCTTTAGTGTAATCCCTCCCTTCCTTGATATCCTAGAATGGTTGCTGTCTCCTTCTTCAAGGCTTCCCTTACCACTCTGCATTAGTCTATCTGCCCCATCCCCCACAAAACATACATCATATACAAACACATATCACACATTCATGCATATTAAAATATATATGTACTAATATAGGCACATGTACATACAGAAATACATATTTAGACATGTATATATAGAAACATATATTCGTGGTGGTATGTATATACCTCTTCGATGCAAGTAAGTGTCTTTGTACTCCTCAAATTTTGCAAAGCATTTGAATTTTTGCTTTTTATATTTACCAGCTTTACTTGTGTGTGTAGCTTTTCCTCCATCAGATCGTAAGTGCTGTGATACCCTATCTATCCTTGCATCCCCAATGCATTAGTAAGCCTTTGATGAAATATTTGTCGGCTGAATGAAACACAACAGTTATTAAAAAAAAATTTCAAAACTGAAACACCCTTAAAATGAAAACAGCACACTGAAATTATACTGTGTCCATAACTGTTTGTTTTTCTTGATTTTCAAAAAGATTTTTTTTTTAGTTTTCTAGGAACTGATTCCAAGTCCTGAATTCAGCGCTTTTCAGACCAGGCGTAGTGGTTTAAGTATGACACAGAGGCGAGTAGAGAAAGTCTTTAAAATATTTTATTACTCAACAAATGTGGCAAGAAAAATGAGGAAAACAAATGGAGTGCTCGTTTCTGGAGCTTCTGTATTAATACAATAAACCAGAGACAGATTTCCCCAGGCAAAACATATCTTAGTGAGAAACATTTTCATTGTTCGGGACAGGCCAACTCTTTACCCAGAGGAAAATATCTGACACAATTAGGATACTGAAACTTGGACTCGCAAGGAAATGTTGACTCTAGTCTACTCAAAACAAAATTAACTCAAAGTTTCACGAGCAAACAGTAGAATAAAATAATCATAGCGCCAGAAGGTATCTCAAGAGAATACCTGTTTCAAGTTTCCTGCCCTTAATTTGGGCAGATGAATGTCTACATCAGCCAGGATGGCTTGCTATCTGTTTTCTTTTCTGAAAGTCCTCTGGGAGAAACTCTGGAGCTTCCCTCGGCCATTCATTCCCAAACTGAATCACTCTGATGGTCATGAACTTCTCCCTCACGTCCAACCCAAATCTCTTTTAACTTATGCCAGTAATTCACATTTAGAAAGATAGAGAAAAGAGACACCAGGGAAATGGTATCAAATACCTAAACTAGAGTAAATATTGTCAAAGCCATAACTGATATTCCCCTAGGATGGCGTGCCCCAGGGGAAGGAGAAATTAACACACCACCACCTCACCATCACAGCTGGGAGTGAGTAGGATTTAAGCCAAGCACAGAGGCATCGTGGTGGATAATGAAAGCCCAAAACACAAAGTCATACCTGAAGGAGATAGGGAAGCAAATAATAGTTCACATTTCTGCTGCAGACATTTAGGGTTTACAAAATACTTTCCACTCAATAGTCAGGACAGCTGGTGTCTGGCCTGGTGTCTCTCCCACACAGCAAGCCAATTGGATCAGCCACCAGGCACTCCCAGGGAGATGCAGGCAGAGGGACAGCAGCCCCGCCCCAACAGAGGAACAGAAAAGAGACAGAAAAGTAACCCTTTCTTGCTACCTCTCCTATGTTACTTTCGTGTCCATCTTATTGATGGATAGACCGTGCCCCTGATATTGCACATTTTAGGATACTCTTTTTGTTCAAATGAATGTCCCCACCCACCAGATACCTGACTCTACCTTCTCCCCACAGCTCCTAAGTAGTAGGCAACACAACTTACATCCTTCCTCTTGAGTGATGATGGAACCAGGGAAAGCCAGAAGCAGGGAAAGGCTGCCAGAGGCATTCTGAGTAGGGAATTCATAGTGCCTGGACAAGAACTTGATGTTCTAGCGAGCTTCTCACTTGCCCCACATGAGAGATTCTAACTACTGCCAAGGGAAGACTCTTTGTACTGCTTGATTATTTTCTTTAAGAATACAGTTTACAGGCAAATGCTGGTAATCAGCCCCTACCTGACGAATCAGACAACATGCACTGAAGATGTGTCTACTAATGACCCACTTGGACCACCTCTGGCAAAAGCCTTGGAAAATTCTCAGGCCAAGAAGATGCAGCTACTGCCCCAGAGCTATAAGTAGGGTGAGGCAATCTGGTTATTACTGCAGGATACTAAAATATAGAGGGTATTTGCAGTTTCCAAAAGCTTAGAAAAAACAGCATTCAGCATTTAGTTAATTAAAATAACCAGTTGTGGATTGTGTTGTTGTTGCTGTTGCTGTTTTTCTTTTTTTTTCATTGACTTGTTTATTTACTTTTAGTTTACAAGATTTAGTTCCACAATCCCTTGAGTTTCAGATTTTCTCCCCTACCTTCCCTCCCCCCCCCCCCCCCGGTCCCAAGGTGGCATGCAATCATGTATAGGATTTGCAAATACTTTCACATTATACAATAGTCTGGTTGTATAGAAGGGTTGTAACCAATGAAGTGAACTATGGGAAAAAAAGAAAGAAAACCAGACATGAAAAGAAAGAACGATAGCATGTAGATTGCTTCAGTCTCCATTTAAACTCCTGTCTTTCTAGATCTTTCTCTGAATGTAGATATGTACTTCCATCCTGAGACTTGTAGAGCTATCTCATAGCTGTGCGTTGCTGAGAAGTGTCTAGTTTATCAAGGTTGGTCGTCACACATACGATGTGTCTGTGATTGTGTACAGGTTTTGCCTGGTTCTGCTCTTCTCACTTAGCATCAGTCCGTATAAGCCTCTCCAGGTAAATATGAAGTCCATCTCCTCCCCATTTCTTATAGCACAATAGTATTCCATTACATTCATATACCACAACTTGTTCAGCCATTCCCCAATTGATGATCCCCTAAATTTCCAGTTTTTTGCCACCAGAAAGAGAGCGGCAATAAATATTTTTGTACATATGGGTCCTTTGCCCACTTCTATGATCTCTTTGGGATACAGCTGTTGTTTTTCAGTAGGAAGCTATGAGATAGCATGCTTGCCTTGGGTATGGTGTGTACTACTTACTGCAAGGGCAAAAATTACTAGTTTCAATTATGTCCTGGTATTCTGGAGACAGTTCTTACCTCCCAACACTACTGAACTTCAAATTCAACCTTAAGACAGAGCTATCTAAAAATACTTGTTTTGCCAAGCTAAAATATAACCCTGAACAATAAGCCTCTAGATTAAAAATCCCCACTATTATGCTAACCTGGGTCTATCCTCTGTCAGTCCATCCCTCAATTTCTCTGGTCCTAATTCTAGTCTGGTGATCAATACATTTAGCTCTATCATCTTTTTAGTACTGGTTCCTTTTAAGAATAGAAAGAATCAAAGATACCAAGAGTCATTTCCCTTCTTCCTTAAAAGATTTTTTAAAATTTGATTCCGCCTACTACTACTCAAAGAATTTTTGAGGGTGGGAGCCCCACTCAAAATGTCTTGCAACTCTAATCTCTAGCTAGCAAATTTCTACCTGTTCCTCTCTCTTACCTGGTGATAATACAAAAATCACTAATTGCCTAAGTGAAGATCACCTCTGCTCCCTGCTACTACTCCACATTCTCTCATCGCCAGCCACCTCAGCCTTTTCCAAAACAATACTCAAACCATCTCTTCTTGTCTCTTCTATTGTAGCCTCTATAATCCCCATTCTATTATCAATGAGCCTTTTTTTTCATCTTAGCTTTGCTCTCATGTTCTCACATCTTTTGGAACTCACGGAAATCTATCTTCTCACCCCTCAGAAAGCACTGACTTTGGGCACCATCTTCAGTACTAGATATACCTGTATGCCCCCAGAGACACTGGACCAGCTAGAAGATTAGGTATATTCCTTGTCCCACACTGATACTTCCAGACCCCTCATTTGTCACCATCACTCACCCCTTCTCCTGTGACATTCACTCCATTCAGATTTATCCTACTATTCAGAGCCAATCCTCTGCGAAACCTCAATTCGTTCTCTATCCTCTCTCAAGATAGTATTTATCTAACAGTCTTCTTCACCCAGGATCTTCCTCTTATACTAGAGAACTTCAATATACATGTTGCTATCTATTCAAGCAATATACCTTCCATTTCATCTATCACCTTTCTTCCCATAACCTGTGACTTCTTTCCACCTCAACAGAACACAAGGAGACAATTAGTATAGAGTAGGCAATTTTCTCTAAGAGGCTATAAGTGGATGACATGTATGGAATGATATCTTGAGAATATTGTAAGGTCATTTTTTTTAAGGATGAGGAAAATCTGGGCATGTTGTACTCAGAAAAAACAGATTGCATAGGTTCCCAAAGCAGGCAACTGCCTCCCTGTAGGGCAGTGGAATGATCCAGGAAGGGGAGTGGTAACAGTCTTGGGTGTAGTTGGGGCACATTGAATAAAAATAAGGGGGTGGTGGAAGCATAAGAAAGAGAATTTTGAAAAACCATTTGTACATGTTGCATCTGTTTTGTAATAGAGTTGGAGTTGTAATGCTTACATTATTTTCCAAATAAACACACAAAATGAAAGTTATAACCTATCAGTGGTCAAGTCCACTGGCAGGTCTTAACAAGAAAGTGCTGGGAGGTGAGAAGGTTGTGCATTGTCAGGAAGTCCAGCATGCATCCACAGGAATAGGTATGTGTAATGACTTGTTTGCAATGTGAGACTATACGGTTATATGATGCAATACTGAGTCACCAAAATTTCAATGCAGGAAAAAAAATCTACAAATTTACAATAAATTATTAAATTTAAAATGAATTATTTTAAAAAATATATAGATGCTTGATATATGTTTTGAAATGATGCAAATTTCAAAAATAATAGCCTCTCTGCTCATCAAATTTTAACTTTCTGTTAAAGAATTAAAGAAAGTATATTTCCAGAGGGGCACTAATTTTTTTTGAAAAGGGGGTAGTAGGCCAAATAAGTTTGGGAACCTTTGGATTAGTGAAACAGGGGAGATGATTGCCTATATACTCTTTTGGAGGGAAGAAAAGTAGACATGACCAAGACTATAAGTAGAAGGGCTGGCTTAAA
Source organism: Pseudochirops corinnae (assembly GCA_028646515.1). Taxonomy (NCBI): domain Eukaryota; kingdom Metazoa; phylum Chordata; class Mammalia; order Diprotodontia; family Pseudocheiridae; genus Pseudochirops; species Pseudochirops corinnae. Next base: position 84,925,375 of record CM053590.1, read on the forward strand.
TGAAGATACAGGCCACCTCTTAATCATAGATTAGAGTAAAAGAAGAGATAATGATGAAAAGGGGGTTTAGAGATGTAGAGTAGGTGAGAAGAGGGAGTTCATGTATTGAACTGTACTCTTTGTTCAATAAAATGTGAGTGGAGGCCATTTGCAGAGAGATTAGGGGTAGCAATGGTGTGGGAGGTTTGAGGAGAAAAGAGAATATTTTGGGCAAAATGCTATAGGGAGCATGATAGAGTTAATTGGGGTAGAATAAAAGGTTTGCTTTGAGACAGAGAGGGTCCAGTTGAGATTTGATAGCATGTATTTGTAACTCACTCAGTAGGCAAAATTTGATACCTTCCTCTACCCCCTTTCTATGGTAGCAATGGAGGAGGCAAAGTGTTGGGATAATCTGGGATTGAGATTCATCAAAGCATGTAGGATGATCATGTACAAGGGATTTCCGAGCAGGGGGACTATACAATCGAACTTGTTAGTTATAGGGTCAAGACTAGGAAGGGAGAAAAGTAAATACGTCACAGGCAGGATGGCCTGGGAGAACCTTGTGGCTCACAGGGAATAGAAATTGTCAGTAGTTAATAAACATATAATCATACAAATGGGGAAAAGAAAGGCAATTTTTGCTCTCAGGAAGTACATCATGAGAGGTCATGGAGAGAAAGCATCACAGTTATCCCCCATGGTCTAGATCAGGGCCTTAGAAAACAGAAGCAGCAAGCATCCCAAACATGAGTTATCTGGAAGTGCAAATGGGGTCGAGATAAATAAATGAAGAAAAAATCAGGATACACATAAAATGGAAGAACAAGGCAAAAGATTTTTTAAAAGTTCATATAAACAGCAACAAGTGGAACATCCTGCAGAGCAGGTAATCAAAAGTTCACACAAGTGTAACCAGGTAGCCCCAATGGTAGTTCTGGGTTGGGATCAGACTGGGAGGCCATTCCTGTCACTCAGGAATAGACACAGAGGAAAATATTCTGGGTCAGTCAGGCACATGATCAAGTCTCATAGCGGAGGTAAGCGTAATGAGGTATAATCTACTATCCAAGAAGTCTAAGGAAGTGTGTAGGTTACGAATTGAGTTTAAGGCACCAAGTTAAAAAGGAACTAGCAGTTGGTAGCAGTTGCTCCAGAAGCTGTTTGAGAGCATCTGTTGACTTTTTATAGGCAAATTAGGCCTTCTTGAGTGGCCTCCATTATTCCCAACCAATTACTTTAGAATTTAAGTAGAATGAGTTTTCTCTTCGCATCAAGGGTTATGACTCCTAGGGCTTTGCCTGTGTAACACATGGAAGGGCTTCCATCTCCCACCTCTTTGGAGGTCAGACTGGAGCTCTTCAATTCAATATTACTGTTTCCCTCCAATGATTAGTCAGTAACTCTGACCACAGCCACCCTGATATAGACAACTCTAATCAGAAGATGCTGAGGGATCAGGAAGAAGGCTGGTAAGAAAAGCAATGCTTGGACTCAGAGACTACTGAGTGCTATAATTTTTAGGAAATAAGGGTCACCCTGATCCCCACCCAGGTTCTAACACCTAAGAGCCAACTCAAATGCTACATCATCCATGAACACTTCTGATGCCACTGGATGGAAGTCCCACTCAGACCTCACATAATGTCTTCTTTGCACCTCTCTAAATGCCCTTATCATATATCATTATGAATTATTGTTAAATCTGTGTTTTATCCCCTTATTAGACTATAAGCTCCCAGAGGGTAGGGGTTGTTTCTTCTCTCAACTTTGTATCTCTTCAAGTCCCTGGTATAGTTCTCTATATACAATTATTTGCTGAACCTGATTCACAACCAAAGGAGATTATCAAGTCCTCAAAAAGAAGAAATCATAACAAGAAACAGATGTGGGTTCTAAGCAATTAATTCCATATTCTTACTTTTGCACTGCTGCAGAGAATACATTCTCCTGGCTAATGCCCTAAATTTTTGCCCTCTTCCAAGGATTCATCATGGTATATATAATGTAGTCATGATTTCTATAATATCATAGAACCAACATTCATTACATGCCTACTATGCTCAGAGCACTGTTCTAGGTGCTGAAAGAGATATAAAATTGAGATAAAACACCATCTTTACCTTTAGGGAGCTCATGACTTAGTAGTAAACCAATGATGAGATTCTCTTCGTCAGGACCTGAGCCTCTTGTCACCTAGATATGAATTAAATATATGAGACTACAAATGAATCCTCATAATGATACCCTACCAAGGGCAGTGGCACTGTTATAGGAACATAAGAAGGAACCAATTTTGTCCCTAAACTGCAGTCCATAATCAGGAATGAAATGACCCAATGATCAATTCAGTTTGGTTTAACAAACATTTATTAAGCACCTACTATGCTAGGCACTGTGCTATATATACATACCTCTGTAGCTGCTGGGGATGCCCAAAGGCAAAAACAAAACACTCCCTTCTCTCAAAGAGTTTTAGAATGGCTCTTGGTGTGATCTGCTTCATGATGCATTTTAGCTAATGTCAAAACTGACAGAGTTCAGTGTCTACTGATTCAAGTTCAAAATCCTTTGCTCGACCTTCAAAGGCCTCCCAAAAATGGCACTGTCCTGCCTCTTGTGCCCCAGTCCATATTGCTTCCCTCCATATATCCCAGGCTCTAACCACATTAGACTGTTCTTTGCCTCCCAAGCATCCAATGGTTCCGTTCCCACAGTTCCCTGTGTCTAGAATATATATCCTCCCATTCCTCCCTTGTCAGATGCCTTCTCATCCTTAGAGTTCAATTCAAGGATATCATCCTATGGAAGTTTTCTCTGATTCACTTCTATGTTAGATCTCACCTTGCACTGTGTACTGTACTTCTCTGCTGCATATATATCAGGCAAGAGGGAATGCCACGATTATTTGTATATGTGTCATTCCCTCATCAGACGAAATACCAAGAAAGGAGGGAAAATATCTTCTAGGAATTGTATGTCTCTTTCCCCAGTGCTTAGTAAAGTACTCCACACATAGTAAGTATTTAATAAATGTTTGTTGTTGCTAGGTAGGCCCCATAATACTGAAGTTCAGTAGTGGATACTTGGCCCTTCATCCATTCCAACTTAGAATGCATCACTGGGCAGGGTCACAACTATGTGAATTTCTTTCCCAGGGGATAAAGACCACCCCAAGTGCAAAACAAGAGGAGAGCTGGAAGAAGGTGTCAGAAATTCCCAGGGCCTTCCTTGTGATGTTCAGAAAAGTTAACAAAGCTGTATTATTCCCTCCCCACCCCCCCCCAAAAAAAGCTGAGGGGATTAAATCGAATTGCAGGTGATATCATAGTGGAGAGGGAGAAACAAGCAAGGTCAGATCCAATAGCAAAATTAGCATGCCTGCTATAGCTAGGCAGAAAGGAAGAGAATCATAGACCATTATAACCAGAAAGCGCCCTTGGAGGTCATCAGTTCAAAATGTTGGCACGCTATTGTCTCAAGACCCATGCTGCCCACCACCTGTTTTTGTCCAACTGGCTAGCTAAAAATGTTTTTACATTTTTAAATGAAATCTTTATTTAAAAATGTAAAAATTATTCTTAGTTCACAGACCATACAAAAACAGGGAAAGAGTCAGAGTGACCTGCAGGCTGCAGTTTGCTGACCTCTGACCTAGTCCATAATTTTACACAGGAGGAAACTGAGGTTCAGAAGTGATTGCCTAAATTTACACAATTCTTGGCACCTCAGTCACCTGTAGATCCTAGGACTCCTGACTCCTAATGCCATGCTTTTTTCACTAAATCAAGTCATGGTTCTCAATTTGATGAGTGAAAGGGCTTTGTGGATCAGGAATTTGAAATGGAAAAGTAGAAATTCAGATATCTACCCATCTTTACTTCTCTTCCTCTCACCTTCATCTATTAGTATGTGATGGCTTCTACAGTGAAAAAGTATGCCCAATGCTGTGCCACCCAAAGTTGTGATTTTTTAAATTTTTCTTCCAATTCATCCCCTGTTGACCATAACCTAAAAAGAAATAATCCATTCCTTCCTTTTGGTATTCCTTATCCAATTATCTGGAATTGGTAACCCCTCATCAACTTTCTAGAACCTCTCACCTTCACACCTTTCTCCTAGAGCTAGATAATCTGGCCCAATTTCTTTCCCATGCAGAGACCAGCTATTCCACCTTGGTGGAGAAATAGAAAGGAATTAGTGAAACATTCCTCCTCTAGTTTCTTTTATCACGTTACTTTACTGCCCACAATAAAATCATACTGGCCACCTATGTGTGCCTGCTTTAAAACTTCATCACCACCTCCCCCCACCAATATCCACTGGGTTCCTGGGATAGTTCACATCTGGCCTTAAGTGATCTTAATTAGAAGTTTTTGTAAATTATATCATTGAGAAATTTTAAGCCAAGAGCATATTGGACATGTCAGACATACAGATGTATTTACAGTGACCATATTTTCCAAACCAAAAATCAGGGCACATGGTCCAACAGTACTCCAAGGTCCCAAGGAGTTGAGCCCTCCCCCTCTGTCCCAAGGAAATAACCCTGCCAGCTGACATAGTCTGGGAGAGTGCCTGATTAGAAGCAAAGGATATTACTTTTGCGAATTCTAGTTAAAGGTACAGTTCCTTTTCTTGAAATCAGAACTGACCCAGGAAATCCCTCCATTTGTGGTCACCATAAAAGCAATAAACAGAGCTACACTATTTCTATTGGGTTCATAAGAGACACAGACAGATGATTTTGTGTTTTTGCCCCAGAATATAATCCCTGTGACAAGTTCTGTGTATCAAGAGTAAACAGCCAACTGAACAACACAAGAAAAGATCTATGGGCCACCCTAACTAAAGCCACTGATGTCATTTCCTGTAAGTGGGTGGCCAATGGTACTATGGAGGGTTAGACTGCTTCAATTTTTTGCCTACTTGGATAAATGACAGGCAACCCATATCCAGCCACCTCTTCCCCTTGAAGTATTATCCTCTACTATGAATAAGGTGATGAGAGCCATGTGTCGAGAGTGGAAGGAAAGGGAATAAATTAGGAAGATGAGTAGTATAATATCATTTCTCCCTTTCCCATCTCTCCCTCAGACTCATCTTTTATCCAAACCTCTCTGTTTCTGTTGAGGGCACCATCATTCAGTCACCCAGATTCACAACCCCAAGGTCATTTCCATCTCTATCTATTCAACATCCTTCTATCTCATCTCACATATTTAATCAGTTGCTAAGTCTGACATTTTTACCTTCACAACATTTCTCAAAACTGTCCCTTTCTACTCATAAGGCCGCTCACTAATTTAGTTTGCTATGATGTCACCTCTTCTATGAAATATTACAAGTATCTCCTAATAAGATTACCAGCTTCCACTTTCTCCTCTCTCCAATCCATCCTCCCTACACCCCCATGCCTGCAATTCATTCCCTCCTCATCACTGCCACCTCTTAGAAGCCCTGGCTTCCTTCAAAATCCAGCTTCCTGTTGGAAGTTTGTCCTGATTCTTTTCTTTGTTAACACCTGTTTCATCTTCTTCCATTTGAAATGATCTAAATAGATTTCTCTGTTTGCTTGTTATTTCCCACAGTAGATTGTAAGCTCTTTGTGCCTTTTTATCCCTGGAACACAGCACAGTGTCTTGTACATAATAATTGTACTTCATAATAAATGTACATAATAAAGATACTTGTTTGGAAGGAAAATGAAGCACATGGAATACTGACCCTCCTATCTGTGTGACCTTGGGCAAGTGATTTAAGTTCCCTACTCTGTAAAATGAAACTGTTAAACTAGATGATGTCTGAGCTCAATGTCCAATAGTCTCTACAGCATAGGCTGTATTTTCACAATGAAAAAAAAATATGGATAGCTTTGAAACAATGCCATGAAAAGTAATTTCTAAGGTCCTTTCCAATTCACTGTCCTATAGCACATGCCTGATTGGCAGACATTTAAGGTACCAGGAAATCGGTAGTAATAGCTGATTATTTCAGAATATGAAGGGTTAACTTGGGTGTGTTTAAAATACTCCTCACTATGGAGCAGAATAATCTCACTATGGAGAGAAGTCAAAGTCCTAGGAAGCAAAAAATTGGAAAATATTTTAAGGGTAGGTAGAAGTGAAATTAAACCATATGAGCCAGAACATGCTTGTTATAATGATCCACAAAGCAGCTTTGGGCCAGTAGCAGCAATGGATTGGATGTGAAACTGGTCCCAATGCCATTTCTTCCTTTTGGTTTGACTTCAGCTTTGTTATGAATCCTTACGCTTGGATTTTGTTTATACCTGCAGTACTGTTCTCGTTAGGTGGCCCCCAAAGAAAAACATGACTGTATATTTTTTTAAGGGGACGAGCAAATGAAGTTGTTTTTGGATACAGTGGGCTGAGGGCTTGCCTATATTAGGAGCATTCAGCTTTTCAGAAAGGAAAAAAAGCTCATATCGCAGCATGTTTGGAGGTGGGTGTGTGCTGGGAATGCCCACTACTGGCTCTTTGTACATGGTACCTCTCCCATAAACTGTCAATGCTTTCAGTGACAGCTAAATACACGCATTATACATGTGTTAAAAATCAAGCATACCATGCCCAGCTCAGATTTCATCACACTGAATCACTTCATGAGTCAGTCCCCAAAGTGGAGTCACAAGCCTCAAATACATATTAAGTTGCTTTAAGGTAAAATGAAAGGACAGGGGACTAGGAGGCCTCGAGGGGCTAGGAGGTGGGGGAAGGATCTTAGGCATCTGAGGAGATAAAGAAGATTTGGCCCTGGACTGGCCAGAAACACTACTTTAAGAAATTCTATGATGGAAGCAAGGAACTAGAAATGATGTTGGTGCCTAATAATTGGGGAAAGGCTAAACAGAGTGTGGTTCTACAAACAAAATGGAATATTACTGTGCAATTAAAAATGACAAACATTGGGAGTCAGAGAAACATGAAAAAATTTATATGAATTGATAAAAGTGAAATAAACAGCAAAAAGGACTAATAAACACAATTCCTATGATGATATAAATGAAAAGATCAATCAGAGGAAACTGAAATCTGAATTAATGAAAAAAACCTAATAAAGGTCCTAGAAGGAAGGAAATGAGTATTTATTAAGTTTCTCTTATGTGTCAGTCACATTGTAACTAAGCACTTTACACTAAGTATACTAAATATTAAGCACTTTACAAATATTATCTCAGTTAATCCTCACAACAACTCTGAGAGGTATGTATTGTTATTATTCCAATTTTAAAATGGAGGAAAATGAGGTAGACAGACGTTAAATGATTTGTCCCAGGTCACACAGCTGGATTTGGACTCAGTTTTCCTGGTTCCAAATCCAGCACTCCATCCACTCTGCTAACTAGTGTAGTGCCAATGTAATATTTACAGTGCCCACACTCATGATAAAGACCATGATATAAGTATCACATGACATTACATCACAAAATATACCAAACTCTCCAGATAGAGGATAGAACTGAAGCATTTATTTAGTCACCAGAAAAACAAATCCCAAAACCAGTAAGCTGATTCCTTCATAGTCCCAAAGATATTGAGAAGCTATAATAACGCTGAGAGCCACAGCATCCTTCACCCTTCCCACAAACCAATACCAGATCAATACCTACTCACAAACCTCTCTATCTCTTTGCCTGAGTGCCAGAGAGGTCTTCAAACTGCCCCCTCCCCCAAGTCTATTAAGGGACAGGGAAGATCTTCACATTCCCATCCCCATTACACCTAGCTGCCTAGCTGCCTTGGGAAAAGAAGATGAAATATACTGCCTCTTCTTAATAGCAAGGTAGGTGGAAGAATGTACATCAGATGGTTTCACTATATTAGGTGTCTTTCTTTGTTACAGGGGGATAGCAGGAGAAAGAGTGTTTCCAGAAGTGATTGTGATATAAAAACAAAAGGTATAAAAAAATTTACTCTTAAAATACACCCTGTACTCACAAATACTACAATTATGTGATAGTAAACTTTGGGCTTTTAACCTTCAAGGGGCTCTGAAAACCAACTGAGAACACTGGTTCAAAATAGGAATAGAGATGATGATTTATATCTCCATCAATATTAATATCTGGTACCATCCCTCCACCCAAATGACAAGAAAATAGCCAAGACTAAATTGAGTTCCTAGGCGAATTTAGAAAACCATTGTGCCTCAACGAGGGAGGAAGAGTCAAATCCATCTTCCTCTATCCCACTTGGGAAGATGATCTCTGCCTTCCACAAATAAACAGATTATGCAACATGCAGACTAGAACAAAAAAACTGAACTCGATAATTTTAGCTGTTGACACTGACATTTTTGCCATTCAATCCTAAACTTGGAGTGAGGATATGTCCTCAGTCTCTTTTGCTGTCAGATATGTGACTTGGACATCAATTTAAAAAAATAATTATAGAACAATGGGTGGAATCCTCCTCACTTTTCTAGCATAAGTTCTTTGAAACAAAGAGGTTACTCCCAATCCACCCTGCCTCTCTGCCTATTCTCCTCTCCTCAGGGGGAAAAGGACATTTTCTTTTTCAAGAACAGGCAAAAATCAGTGTACAAACTTAGCTTAAAATTTCAAGAAGAAAGGAAGGCCTGAAACATTAGTAGAAACAGAAATAGAGAAAAAGCTTAAGATGAATTAAATATTTATTAAGCACCTTTGATGGTCTCAGTTGTGATTTCCTAGTATAAATTCATGGGCAAATAAATCACTTAATCTCTTTGAGCTTCAATTTGCTCATCTCTAATGGGGATAATAAAATGTAAATTTCTAAACCGCAAGGTAAGGATCAACTGAGTAATAATAACTCCTAACAACTTCTATGAAGTAAGTGATGACCACATATATAAACAAACCATATTATGAATCATAAAGATTCTGTATAAGATACTATATAAGTGTTAGTTCTTTTATTATTATTATCAATTTTATTCATGCTATCTATTAAAGAGAGGGGCAGAAAAGTGAACTGGATGAAAACCTTTGTAGCAAATATCTCTGATAAAGATATGATATCCTTAGGGCAGCTAAGTGGCACAGTGAATAGAGCACCAGCCCTGGAGTCAGGAGGACCTGAGTTCAAATCTAGCCTCAGACACTTAACACTTACTAGCCATGTGACCTTGGGCAAGTAACTTAACTCCAATTGCCCTGCATTCCCTCTCCAAAAAGAAAAAAAATAATATGATACCCAAGATATATAGACAATTGCAGGAAGCACCATGGTATCAAGCAAAGTGCTGGATTTGGAGTCGGAAAGATCTGAACGCAAGTATCTCTTCTATCCCTTGCTGTGTGACCATGTGCATTCTCAGTGTTTAGTAAATACTTAATAAGTACTTTTTCAATCATTCATTCCTGGCTCCCAAATCTGTATGTCCAGGACTAAGGTCTCTCCTGAACATTACCTTTCTATTTAACAACAACTCTTCCAGGATGGCCCATAGGCATCTCAAATCAAAATATCCAAAATGGAACCTGTCATATTTTCCCCAAACCCATCACTACTCCTCTAAACTTCCCCATTCTTTCAAGAGTATCCACCATCCTTCCAGTCACCCAAGTTCACAAGAATCCACCCTCTAGTCTTCCTGTTCCCTCATAACCTCCCCCCATCCACTGCCAAATCTTGCCAATTCCATCTCATCACTTTTCATATTCATTCCCCCTCTCCTACTTGCATATCCACTATCTTACTTCAGAGACTCATCACTTCTCATTTGGACTAGATTGTGAACTCTCTGGGGGCAGGGACTATGTTTTGCCTTTCTTTGTATGCCTAATGCTTGGTATGGTGCCTAGCACTTTTGTTTCTTGTTGCTGTTCAGTTATATACAACTTTTCATGACCCCATTTAGGTTTTCTTGGCAAAAATATTGGAATGGCTTTCCATTTCCTTCTTCAGCTCATTTTACAGATGAGGAAACTGAGGCAAACAGGGTGAAGTGACTTGCCTGGAGCCACACAGCTAGTAAGTGTCTGAGGACATATTTGAACTCATTAAAATGAGTCTTCCCTATTCTAAGACCAGCACTCTACCCACTGTGCCCCTTAGCCACCCTGCTTGGCACATAGTAACTGCCTTAATAAATGTTTTCTGATTGAATCATTTAACTTACTCTCCCTGTTTCTAATCTTCTTTTTCTCCAATTGATTCTTCATATAGTTACCAAATTTATATTCTTAAAATATATGACTGTGACACCTCACCCTCTACTCAAAAGTCTTCAAAGATACTTTATTGCTTCTAAGATCAAATACAAAAAGCGCAGCTTGACTTTTAAAGCTTTCTATAACCTGCACCTCTCCTGCTTCCCTTCCTGGGCATTATTTCATATGCTTCAACTTCATATTGTCTCCATCCCAGTCAAACTGGCCTGCTAGACATTCTCCACACAGTTTAGGGATTGCTTCAGCTCTGCCCTTCTGCACAGGCAGTCCTCCACGAGTAGAAAATGCATTCCCTTGCTACCTCTGCCCATCGGAAGCCATAGCTTGACTCAGGTGCCACTCTTTACAAGGCTCATCCTGATTCCTTCTATTTTCAGCACTCTTTCCCTCCTGAAATGTTTTTTTTTTAATTTACTTTATTTTTTGTACCTATTCATTTGTGTGCTTATTTATTATTTTAGTGGAACGAAGTTCATTAATGGCAGGGATTATTTGGTTTTTGAATTTTTAGCTCTTGCCCCAGTGCCTTCTAGGGCTATAGGACACAGTTGTTCAATTTTTGGTGTGAACATTTACACTTCAAAAATTAGATTAGCTGCAAATCAGGGTGTGATTTGTTTTGTTTATCGTCTAGACATAAGAATGACAGGTAGGTGGCACAGTGAAGAGAATGGCAGGCCTGGAATGAGGAAGACTCATCTTCTTGAGTTCAAATCTGTCCTCAGACACTGCTGTGTGACCCAGGACAAGTCACTTAACCCTGGTCGCCTCAGTTTCCTCATCTGCAAAATGAGCTGGAGAAGGAAATGACAAATTACTTTAGTATTTGCCAAGAAAACTCTAAATGAGGTCATGGAGACTTGGACATGAATTAAATGACTGAATAACAAGAACAAAAGACCTGAAAAAGTGATGGAGAAATAGTAATAATGCAGATTAAACTTGAAAGTATTCTATTTGTATGGTGTTTTTTTCATTCAGTTTGTTAAACATTTACCTGTACACACCTGCTTGTACCTAGTAGGAATGTAAAAAAATTTTTGTGAAATTGAAATGAACTGAACTCCACCCATTAGTTACTTTTATCCTTTCATTACCTTAAAAATACAGGATGGGAGAAGGGTAAATATTTGCTAATGCACAGTTCTTTGGACTCAGAATCAGAAAACCAAGTCTCAGTCTCATCACAATAGGCACATTGCAAAGTCATACATTTCCATCATTGGAAGTGGTCCAGCAGAGAATGGATGGGCCCTTTGTGACTTGGGACAAATCACCTTCCCTTTCTGGGTTTCAGCTTCCTTACCTGTAAGATGAGGTGGCAAGATTATATCTATCTTGGTCATTTCTAGCCCTAAATCCTATGATCTTATTATTAATTAAGCCTTAGTTTACTTACCTATAAATTTGATATAACAATTCTTCTAATACCAATAACTGAGGTAATTGGGTGGTACATTGCATAACATGCTAAGACTTTAGTTCAAATCTCAAGTTTCTATGTCTGGGCAATTCATTTAACCCTCTCTACCTCAGCTACAATATGGGGATAACAGCAGCACCTATACAGGTTACTTAACCTCTGTCTTCCTCTGTTTTCTCATCTATAAAATGGAGATCAGATGGTTGTGATGATCAAATGAGATATGCATAAAGTGCTTCACAAACATTGAAGCATGATATGAATGTGAATTACTATTATTATTAATTATCTCCTAGGGTTATTGACACAATGCATGTAAAGCATTTTGCAACTTTTTAGTCACTTTATCAATGTTGTCTATTATTATTATAAATCCATTCCATTATTGGACAACTCAAACTGTTAATATGTTTTTCCCCATTCATTCATTCATTCAATGATACCTCCCTTTTGAAAAAGTGCCGTCATCTTCCACTGCTCAGATTTGATCCATTATTTCCTTATTTCTGAAAATTAATACAAATGTTCTTGTGACTTAAAAGATTATAGAATATCAGAGCTCGCAAGGCCCAAAGAGATCTTATTGATCAAGAAAAATGTGAAGTCACATTTCTAAATTGCATGGAACAGAAAGATTATAAACAACACTGCCCTCAAGGTCAAGGAGGAAAAATGTTTTATTAGATACGCAGGAATTTTGGCATCCTGGATTAAAATGTTACCAGGGGACTATGTGAGCAAAATGATGCATATGCTATCAGACACAGTTGCTAAAATGCTTGGTTTTGCTTAACTGCATTCACAGGGAGAGATATGTAGAAATAAGTTTGAAGTAAAAATGAAGGCACTGATAAAATGTATCATTAAAGAAAAATAAATGCATTCAGAGACTGAAGAGCCAGACATCAAAAATTTACCTTCAGGATTCTATGATTTCAGGTCCAGGAATCATATGATTGATAATAGGATAGATACACATATCATAGACTGTCTTCATAGACAAGAAAGCAGGAGTTGTCTTTTGCCTTTCTTTGAGCCCAGTGCTTAGCAGACTAGTAGGTATATAAAAAATACTTTGTCATCTGCCTGATAGTTCACACAATTTTATAATTTAAAGGGACTTCAGAGATCATGTAATTCAATCTATACCTGATCAAAAATCTTTTTTACATTTACTAACAAATGGAAATCCAGATGTCCAATGGAGGGGGACCCACTAATTCCTAACCCAACTCATTCTACATTAGAACAGTTCTAAATTAAGACATTCTTTCCAAAGTTAAGAATTTTTTTTCTTACATTGAGCCAAACTGTATTTTTGTCATTTCAATCTATTGTTCTTAGTTCTGCCCTCTAACCCTACAAATTCTTGCAGATAATGACAGTCCTCACCAATCTGCACCTCTCAAGGTTGAATATTCCCATTTCTTTTCACTAAATGTCATATGACACAGCTGTGTCCCCTCACTCTCCTGGCTGCTCTCCTCTGGACATGTCCCAGTCTTTCAATTACCTTCCTAAAACACGCTTCCAAGAACTGAAAACAATACTCCAAATGTGGTCTGCCCTAGGGAAGACTCCACTGGAAATATCAACAACTTCTTTCTGAATACAATGATTCAATTAATGTACCCTAAGATAACATTTGCTTTCTGGGATGCCATGTCATATTGGTGATGCATACAGAACTTGTGATCCACTGAAATTCCCAATTCTATTAAAATGCTTCTTGAATGACACAAACCGTTGTCTGGCCATGTCTCCTCTATCCTACATTCATCATTTGATTTTATAAATGCAAGGGTGGGACTTTCCATTTTTCTCTATTGTGTAACATCTTACTAGATTTGATTCATCTTCAAGGACTGTTAGATCTTGATATATATTGACTCCATCAGCCAGTAAGTTATTTATCTATCCAAGCTTTATATCATCTAGAAATTTGACAAGCATGCCATTTATGTCTTTCTCCAGGTAACTGATTCCTATGCTTCAGGAAGCCAGGTGCAGTGAAGCATCTCCTGGGCCATACCCCTGGATCCACTGGAGATGTTCCTGAAATAGGCCTCATAGATCAGAGGAGGCATGCCTGGACCCAATGAATTAGTTCCTGGATCCCACCAAAGAGTTCCCAGTCTAAGCAGAAGTTGGAGCCATGGATCAACAAAAGTTAAAGCTATGATTTGGAGAAGGAAACCTGCACCTTGACCTTCACTGAAACATATGTTTGTTAAGTGAACCAGACATTTGTGGGAAAGGCTCTACTTTCTAGCGATTCTAGTACATTTCCTAGACTGGACCATCTAAACTATACAGTAGTATTTTAAGTTTGGATGACAGTGTAAGTGCCTGGGGAGGGTGGGTCTCTCCAGAGAGAAGGACTGTTTGACTCTCTGACAATCCCAAGTTCTCTCCTTTTGTTTGGGTAGGAGGGAGAACCAGGATAGTATTCTGAAGTCTTAAAATATTTGGGAGGTAGTACTTCACTAAAGTGGGAAGGAGAGTTGTCATGACTCTTTTATCAGTTTTGGTTCTAGTCTTTCTAATTTTTGTCAGGTTAAATCTACCTACATTTATGTTTCATTAGCCTGATTTAAAGCAGCTAGATGGTATAGGGGATAGCGTGACAGGCCTGAAGTAAGGAAGATCCTCTTCTTGAGTTAAAATCTAGCCTCAGACAGTTACTGGCTGTGTGACCCTGAGCAAGTCACTTAACCCTGTTTGCCTTGGTTTCCTCACCTATAAAATGAGCTGGAAAAGGAAATGGCAGACTACTCCAATATCTTTGCCAAGAAAACCCCAAATGGGGCCACTAAGAGTCAGAAACAACCAACATGACTGAACTGAGCATAGCCTTACTGCTTGCTTTGGGGCTAAAGGCGTTTACACTTTTGTTGTCAGGACGTAAAGACAGGCCAAATTCTGATTTTCCTAGGGAAAACCTGGGTGGGAATGGGGTGCATTCCAAAGAATGTAATTATTAAAAGGCCCCCAAGATTGAACCCAGTCATTGTAAACTTGGAGTTTTGGTTCTAGGCCATGGGTTACAACTATAATACAAAATGATACTACTAAGTGAATAAGAAAGCTGCAGGCTGATTACTTCACGCTCACTACGTCCACCTCCAAGCAAGGGACAGTCATGGATAAGGCAGGAGTCAAAAGGACTTGGCTCGGGCTGGCAATGGGAGAAACCATTTTTCCCCATTGCAAATCTTGTTTCTCCCACAGCATCACTTTCTGCTATTATAGGGCAACCTGGGTGTGTCTCTCATAGCTGTTTACAATTCAAAACCAGAAATATTGCATTACATCGCCACGAGGGGAAGCACAGAAATATGAAAACCTGGCCTAGAGCTGTATTCCTCTGGGTATCTCTGTTATGGAGTGTGAGAGATGTCTATGTGCTTGTTAATGAGTTGTTCCTGAGGAGGGCATGAAAGGCACAGCTAGCAGCTGGAAGGTTAAGGGGAGGACAGAATGTTTGTGTTGGGTAGGTGAGGGTCCACTGCTCAGTTTCCCAATAGATTTTCATTCCATTCATGATGTTCCCCTCTGTGCCCATCTAAATCCTCTCCTGCTCTGCTCAGCACACACCAAATCAAGCATAAAGCTGAATGATTTGGAGGCTGTTGATTTTATTGGAATATTAGAAGTCATACATTATATGAGGGTGACATGGATCTAATTATTTTTGTCAGGGTAGCCACTTTCAAAAATGAACACTAACTATGGCTCTAAATGAATGGTGGAGCTAAAATGTGGAGTCACTATAACCATATTTTATACAAACCTTTATTCAAGGGAAGGCCATCTTGTAAACATCAATCCTCCCTTCATACAGGCTTAAGATCAGTGATGATGATTGTTCCTATTTTTTTCAGATAGTGATACTCAACAAGATGTTCTGATGTCATGGGATTACACAGCAAAATCATCAGCTGAGCTGGAAGTCAAAACCAGGATTCCTGGCATCTGCCTTTTCTCCCCATCTCAGCAAGACACCAAAAGCCAACTCAATTCAACATTTACTAATTGGCTACCATGTATAGAACAAACTAAATGAAAACTGTTGTAACTTCAGGAAGACATTAAACATTGTCTAAATGGTACAAACTAATATGCCATTAAATAAAATTATAATAAGGAACACCTATAATAATAACAGCTCACATTTATAGCACATTTTAAAAGTGCTATCTTTGTAATAACCCTATGAGTTAGGTAGTGCAAGAATTATCATCCCCATTTTACAGATGAAGAAACTAAGGTTTAGAGAGTATAAGCGTCAGAGTCACAGAATTAATAAGTGCTTAGAGTGGGGACGTAAATCTATTTCTCACCCTAAGTTCATTACTTTTAGTGATAATCATCCTCAATTTAGAAAAGAACATTTATCACTGCAGAGATGTGATATGTTAGTTAAAATTCACATCATGCATTAGATTAGGTTCTTTTCTAAAGGAATACTTTTTTTGGGCATTGAATAAATTCCAGTAGACTCTAAGTCTCCTCAAGGGCAAGGGACCATTTCATCTGTGTCTTGGTATTTAGTACAGTTCCCAGCCAATAGAAAAGACTTATAACCAATATTATAACCAATTAATAATAATTTTAATCAATTAGCTAACAATAATTACAGTGAATAGAAAGCACTTAATAAATGCTTATTTAATGAGATGTTATCTTAAAGTGCTTTGTTAACCTTAAAGTGCTATGTAAGTAACAGCCATCATTATTATTTTCACTGAGGTCACCAAATACCCAGTGATGGATTGTGTATCTGTTGTCAGATGGCAAGACGTCATACAGTTAGTATGCAAGGTGATTAATCTTTCCCCTGCGACAACTGACAACCAAAATACCAATAGTAGAGGGTTACGAGCTGCATTAGTAGAGGGAACAATCACACCAACCAAATAAGAGACCCTTAGAATATTGAAGGGAAATAAGTCATCTTGGTATAGAAGGCAGGCCAGTTAAACTTTGGTGACTGGAAAGCAGCAGGTACTCAGACAATGTAAATTCCTCAGCTGTTTAAAGTAGTCATTCAGGGGAAATAGTAGTGTTCCAGAGGCTCCAAACACATAGAAATAATTATGTTTCCTATGAGTGGCCTTTTGCCCTCTCCATCCCTAAAGGCTTAGTGCCATCCTGGCCCTGAGACCACTCAAAGCTATTGGGTAGGGGGGAAAATGCCCACTGATTCACAATTCAGGAGGCTTACTATCATGTAAAACTTACTGCCAGCTTCCTTCTGACCTGGATCTTAAATTCAACTCAACAAACATACATGTTGTTTGCATGCATGAGGCTACATGAGCTCTTTCCTTCCTTCTTTCCTACATTCTGTTCTTCTTTGGTTCCTTCCTTTCTCCCACACATATTACAGTGACTTGCATATAATAGATACTTAATAAGTGTTTCTTTAATTGAATTCTATTTCTGTTTCTCTTTGTTGTATGTCATGAGTCTCATATCATATCATATCAGATGAGATCAGATTGGATCAGATCACATGAAAGTGTTTTAAAATTCCTGAGTTTCTGAGTCACAGAATACCTCAAAGTTGTGGGGGTGTTGAGTATGCCACCTAGTCAGTGATGGTACCTTTGGAACCCTTTTCTATTTTATTTGATGTACCTGTGTCAGATCATGGGAGGTCAGAGAGACTCTAACTGGTCTGAAAGGTACCTTAGCCACTTAATTCACAAATAAAGAAACTGAGGCTCAAAATAGAGAAGCGACTTGGCTAAGATTGCAAAGGACTCTGGCAAAGACAAATAAATCTGGTAGCAATGTATGAGACAGCAGAGAAAGGAGTGTCAGGCATCTAAGGGAAGAGATTCTCTCTGAACCTACATTTGAAGGTAGAATGAGGAACTATGATCTCAGGAGAAAAGAACTTTCAAATGACCCCAACAAACCCTCATCTGCTCTGACACTAGAATTTGTACAATGCAGGCACGAAACAGTACAATTAAGGAAACTTGGACCATTCACAAACACATACACGCCAAGATCCTTTTCTGAGAGCCCATCTGAAAATTGATCCCTATGAATAATCAATGAATGAAACTAATCCTTTCCTAAAGGAAGGGAGAAGAAATTCTGCATGTTAGAAAAAGCTTCTATCCTTCAATTCATGTTCCATCTATAGCACAAACCCTTCCTCACTCTCATAGTTATCATTCTCTCTAAATGTTCACAAAGAAAAATCTATTTTCACCACAAACTGAAAACATCAACCCAAAATGTAATAAGAATAATGAGTACTAACAAGCACTTTAAGATTTATGAAAGATTTTACAAATATTATCTCATTTGACCCTCACAACATCCCTGAGAGTTAAGTATTATCCCCATTTTGCAATTGAGGAGACTGAGGCAGGAAGCGGTTAGGTGACTTGTTCAGGGTCACATAGCTTGAAAATGTCTGTGGTTGGATTTGAACACAGATCTTCCTGATTCCAGGTCTAGCAATCTGTCCACTGCACCAACAAGTTGCCAATGCAGATTCAAGACAATGCAAATTTGAGCCAAAGCAAAATTTCATCTTTCCTGGGCTCCTATCACTTTCTTATAGGGAATAGATTAAGGTACTGAGAGAAATAGAGGGGTACATAGGAAAGTGAACTGTCTTGGAAAGAGGGGAACCTGAAGTCTGGTCCCAAGTGTACACTAACATGCCATGTGTCTTCAGGCAAGACATTGTCCCTCCAAGTCTTCAGCTTTCTCAACTTTGAAATTGAAAAGGTTCAACTAGGTTAGCTTTAATGTCCCTTCCAGGGACATTAGATATGAGAAGGGTATTATACTGAGATTTTGGAAAATATGAATTTTAGTCTCAACTCTGCCAATACTTAGCTGTATGACCTTGGATAAGCCACCTGTTCTCTCTGGGCCTCCTTTTACCCATCTGTAAAGTCAAGGCATTGGATTATATGGTTTTAAAAGGACCTCTTGTGATTTTGTTGGGTTTTTTTTAATTATTCAACTCTATTATGTAAAGGCTCCTGGAGATCTCACTCTTCCTTTGGAAGAAGGGAGAAAATATTAGGCTCTATTACCAAGGCTGGCCCTTGTTGTAAGTTCAAAACATTAAAGTCATTGTGACATGACAAGTTAAGAGAAGGATTAAAGATGAGTGATAGGATGCCCAGACAAAGGTCCTCCTCTATCACACCCATGATGGCAAAATTATGTTTAGCTTCAACCATTTTCTGGATGTTTAATAGTTAATAGTCTCTCAGAAAAAAAATGAAAGGATAAAAATTTCAAAACAACTTCCTAATCACTTCTAAATGCATCTAATTCTTCTCCCTGACCCTCCCTCCCCACCCCACCCCCCCACTCCCTTCATCTTTGAGATTTTTCTGAGATAGCTATGACTGTGTGGCATGTGAGCCTTTCCCAGCCCACTAAAGGTCTGGTATGCACAGGTATCTATTTCGTTCATGCCTGGCGCTGATCCAGTGACTGAGAGTTGTCAAGGAGCTGGGAAGGAGACAAAGGCTCTGCCCAGTTGTGCGTGAAGGCAGGACTAGAGCACACACTCAAAAATCTGAGTCTCATTTCCCCTGGCATCTAGTTCAGCATCTCTTTTCTCTCTATCACGTTTCCTTCCCTGGCATCAGTCCTGAAGCCCCTTAAAGACTCTTGTATCCTTGAGTACTAAAAAGCCCCATGTCATGCTCCTCACTTCCATTCCACTCCATTATATTTTTTAAAAATCTTTTCCATTTTAATTATACCAACCAGGCAAAGGAAAGTTATACTTAATTTCCCTAGTACCCCCACCACCACCATCAAAAAAGTAGAGCCAATGGGAGTTCTTTTATATGATGGAAATATGCAAAGAATTCAGAAGATGTGCTAATGCAGTTTGAGCTAGGAATGTTTTTTATAAAAGAAAATTATAGAGCAAAGAAGATAGAGAGAGGGGGAGGAAGGGGAGAGTCAAAAGAGTACACTTGGGACAGCCAAAGATCCCAAGCATGATAAGCTTATTCCACGACCTAGGTAGAACTAAGGTCATGAGGTACCAGTAAAAACAAACAAAACTATTTTAACTCTTCTTGACGTAGTAACTAAAAATATTTTTTTGGAGGGGAATTGTAGATCTTTATATGGACAATATAATGGACAGTATGCAGGACTCAACAGAGAAATTAATCTGGGACCAGAACATTTGGGTTTGAATACTAGATCTGCCACTGACAACCTGTATGACCTAGGACAAATCACTTCATCTCTTTTTTCCTGTTTCCTCCATTGTAAAAAGAGAAGGTTGGAATAGAACAGGAGTGCTTCCTCAGAGTTCTTAACCTGTGTCTATAAGCTTTTATTTTTAAATATCTATTTTTTGGAGGGGGGAAGGCAAGACAATTGGAATTAAGTGACTTGTCCAAGGTCACACAGCTAGTAAACATCAACTGTCTGAGATCACATTTGAACTCAGGTTCTCCTGACTCCAGGGCTGGTCTTCTATTTACTGCACCACTTAGATGTCCCTTGGATATCTTTTAAACTAGAGGATCTTCACATTTTTTGTGTCATGAGCTGCTTTGGCAGTCTGATGAAGTCTATGGACCTCCCTTTCTAGAACAATATTCTTAGAAGCATACATAAAAATTGAGAATTTAAAAGGAAAGTAGGGTGTGCAGGGATTAGAGCACCAGCCCTGGAGTCAGGAGGACCTGAGTTCAAATTGACCTCAGACACTTGATACTTACTAGCTGTGTGACCTTGGACAAGTCACTTGACGTCAATTGCCTTGCCTTTCCCCCTCCAAAAAAAAAAAAAGATATGTAAGGTCTCTCCCAGCTCCAAATCCTATGGTATCTTCGATTTTACACAGTCTATCCCTCATGTCTGAAATGTTCTCCCTCGTCACCTCTACCTTATTTCCTTCAAGGCACAATTCACCTGCAACTTTCTGTAGGAAATTTCCTGATTCCTTTGGTTTTCAGTCCCCTCCTCAAATAAGCATGAATATCCTCACCTGTTTACATGTTGTATCCTCCCAACAGAATGTGAGCTTCTTGAGGGCAGGGACAATGTTTTGTTTCTGTTCCTGTATTCCCAGTGCCTTATCCAGCACTATGCACATAGTAGGTACTCAAGTTCTAGTTAGGTTGCATTGGATAGGCCCTTGAGTGTTACCACCCTTAATATCTAAAGAGAATCCATGGAGCTTATGTAAGCATACCCATGACCTGTCCAAATGGATTTAGAACATTCTGTGGGGCATTCCTGAGTCATAGAGTTTTTGGCTTTATTTTAGACAAGCAGGCAATAGAGACATGAGCTAGCTTTTAGAATGAAGTAGCTTTTGGAAACTACCCATCATAGAAACATAAGTGTCTTTGTGAAATGGAAATTCTTCATTAGGTGCAACACAGGTGAACTCTCCTGATCTTATGAACTTTGCAAAGGTGGAAATCAGAAAATATTGAAAAGCTGGAAGGAGCCCCAAAGATCCACTCATCAACAAGGTAGACAGGACAGCTACAAAACAAAAGTAAATGTTGCAGAATTATAAATACCAAGCTTGGCCCCAAAGAACATATAAAAGGAGATACTTCATCTAGTCTTCCAAAAAGTTTGAGTCTGCCAGGTGTGGATTAATTCAGATATCAGATTATTTTTCTTCTTCATGTTCATAAAAAAATTTTTAAGTCTCTGTTAGAAACAATGGCTCTCCACAAAGGGGATAGGGACACAGGGGGTCCTCTAGGTAATGTAAAAACAAAACACATTAACAAAAATCATTTGAAACAATAATGATTACCTATTCTGACCATCTTATTTTGCAAATATGGAGACTGAGGGCACTGGAGAAGGTAAAGTCCCAAATTATTTAATTTTCCTGGGCCTCAGTTCTCTCGTCTAGAAAATAAAGAGACAGCACCGGATGACTTCTAAGGTCCCTTCCAGAATCACTTAATCTCTCTTGAGCTCTAAATCCCCCACAAAAAAATTATATTTGTAGTACCTAGCTCACAGGATTATAGATAAGCTCAAATAATATACCACTTGTAAATAATTATATAAATGCCAACTATTCTCAATAAAGAGATGCTATAATTATAATCTCCTTCAGCAACTAACCTATTCCAACCTTTTCAGCTAGCCTAAATTCCCCTTCGCAAAGTCAAATTGTGCTACTAGCTATTTCTAGAATGCAGAGACCCTTTTACTGCCTCCACAACTTTGCATAGGTTGTTTCCCATACCTGGAATAGACTTCTTCTACCTGTTAGAATCTTCAAAGTTAAACCCAGGGGTCATTTCTTTTACAAAAAATTCTCTAACCGTCATCCCTTCCCTTCAGTTTTTAGGATCCTCTCTCTCCTCAAATCATCCTTCTATCTTTTGCTTACTTAGCTAAGTGTTACCTTCTCCCAGAAGAATATAAGCTTCTTGAGGGCAGGGGCTATTTTGCATTTATCTTTGTGTCCCCAGTGCCTTCACCATAGTAAATGATTATTGAATTAATAGATAAGTAGATGGTTAATTTAATATCGACTATGTGCCAGGCACAGTGGATAGAGTACCAGACCTGGAGTTAGGAAGATCCAAGTTCAAATGAAGCTTTAGGCACTTATTAGCTGTTTGGTCCTGGACAAGTCACTTAACCCCTATTTGCTTCAGTTCCTCATCTGTAAATGTGGATGCATTGGAGGAGGAAATAGCAAATCGTTCCAGTGTCTTTGTCAAGAAAACCCCAAGGACAATGACCATGGGATCGCATAGAGTTAGACATGACTGAACAACAAAATAACAACGTGCCAGGAAGCATGTTGGACAATAAGGGTTCAGAGATGAAATAATGAAACAATCTTTGCCTCCTATATAGAAAACCTGAATGATCTCTCATGCTACAATTTATGCCCCGATTAAAGTTATTTCTTCCACTGCACTATAGGTCTTTAAAAGTCACTAGAACTGGAAAAGTTTTTTTAAATGTTTTCCTACTATCATATGCTGTACCCATTTGGGAAGCTTATTTCTTTTGATCCAACATTCCCTTCCACTATGTTTTTCATGTTCATTCCCTTCATTCTATTCCCATTGCCACCACTTAAATAGCATCCTTTATTATAATCAACCCATACCATTGTGAAAGCCTCTTAAAAAGAGTTTCTGGCTCTATTCTCTCTCCTTCCAATCCATCATTCATACAGTCAACAAACTAATTTTTATTCTATGTGGATATTTCCATGATACTCACCTGCTCACAAAGATTCAATGGTTCCCTTTTGACAAATGAATAGAAGGCAAACTCTTTAGTCTAGGACTTGAGGTCCATCTCAATCTGGTACTACCACGATTTTCTAGGCTTATCTCAATTTGTTCCTCTCCACCTCTTCTACAATGCTAGAATACTAGAATATTCACCATCCCATGAGTATACCCTTTTTTTTTGCCACTTCCCAACCTTTATTCATAAGATATCAGAATTAGAAGAGGCTTCAGGTCATCTACTATAATTATATACAAACTGGGATTCCCTCTGCAACACTTCTGACACCTGATCATCCAGCCACTACTTGCCTTCCAGGGATGAGGAATCAACCACTTCCTGGGGCAGCTCATTCTGCTTTTGAACAGGAGAAATTTCTAGGAAATCTGCCCTTTCTGCAACTTCTACTCATTGATACTACTTCCCTCTGGGAAAAACAAAATAAGTCTAATCTGCTTTCTGCATGGCAACCCTCCAAATAATTAAAGAAACATCCTATCCTTCTCTCTCCAAATTTTCTCTTCTCTAGGCTAAGTATTATCAGTTTCTTCAACCATCACATGTCCTAATTGTGAGGATTTCATCATCCAATTACTTTCCTATGGATTCTCTCCTACTTATCCTCCCTGAAATTTAATACACTGTCCCAGATATTATTTGAGTACCACAGAATATAGTGGTAATGTCAATTTCCTGGGCCTGGACACTCTTCTTTATCTCTGCCTAGTCTTATATCACATTGGTTTTATTTATTTCCTTTTTGTTTTTGTTTTTAGGGTGTGTGTGTGTGTGTGTGTGTGTGTGTGTGTGTGTGTGTGTGTTTTATTGCATAAAACTACTGACTTATACTGAGCATGCAATTTACTTAAACCATGAAGTTTATTTTTTCTAATAAATTGCTATCTAGCCATGCTTCCCTTAACTTACTTCTCACTATATTAACCCTATGAAGTTTATTTCTTAAACCCAATAAAAACAACTTTACATTTATCCCAATTAATTTTGCTTGTTTGTTTTAACTCAACTTCTGGCCTACTAAGATTATAGCTTTGCATAATCTGCAAATTTGATAAACATTCCACCTTTGACTTTAATCACATTGCTCCTCTTTTATGATGTACTAAAGAGTGACTGGAAGGCAAGAGAAGAAAAATTAGAGGAGGACATGAGAGATGGAAATACACAATTAACAATTATAAATGCAACAGTGAGTGGAATGAATTCACCTATAAAATAGAAGAAGGTAACATAATATTATAGAAAGCAGAAAACAATAATATATTGTTTACCAAAAAAGTATTCATAAAACATAAAGATTTATGAAGAGTTAAAATGAGGGGCTGGAGCAGAATTTATTACATTTAGGGTAAATTCATAAAAGGAAGGGTAGTAGTCATATTCTCAGCAAGACAGTTGCAAAAATAGTCATGGTTGAAAAAGATAAACAGGAGGAAAATATTATTCTCAAATGAACAATAGAAAATGAAATAATGTCAGTTCTTATCATATGTGGACCTAGTGGAATAGCATCTAAATATTTAAAAGAAAATTGTAATTGACATAGGAAAAATAGGCAGCAAATTTATAATAGTTGAGACCCTAATGAACTTCTCTCAAATAAATTGTAGAACTGCAGAAAAGTTAGTTAGAATAGATCTCTGGTGATTACTAAATGGGAATATACAGGGATATATGTATTTCTCAACTTTGCAAGCCACCTTTACAAAATTGACCATGTTCCAGGCACAAAAAACTCAAGCAAATATAGAATAGCATAAATACTAAATGCATCCTTTACCAAAGGACAAAACAATAAATATTATAATCAGAAATATTGTAAAATATAAATAAATAAAATAAATATTGTAATGGAAAATAAGAATAACAAATTAAACAACTTATTCCTAAATAATTGGTGAGTCAAAGAACAAATCATAAAAACAAGAGCTAATTTCATCAAATAAAATAACAATGAAATGAATTACCAAAAGTTGTGAGATATGGTCAAAAGAGTGCTGAATGGAAAACTTAAATCACTAAGTACATTCAACAGTAAAAGAGAGCAGGACTAGGTTGGAAAATTGGGCACGCAACTAAAAAATACCCTAAAAACCATTTAAAATGCCAACTAAACAGAAAAATAGAAATTACATCACAGAAGTCAAGAAGAGATTAATAAAATGGAAAGATAAAAAAGATATTAAGTTGATAAATAAAACTAGGGGTTGGTTTAAAAAACAATACCATTATTTAGTCTGATTTTTAAAGAGGAAAAAACAAAGAAGTGAAAAAAGGAAAATTTACAATAAAGAGGGGGAAAAGGCAACTATTAGAAACTTTTTGCTCAGATACATGCCAACAAATAGGTAATTTGGATGAAATAGATAAGTATTTGCAAAAATGTAAAATACTCAGATGAAAAGAACAAAAAATAAGGAATACAAATAACCTAATCTCACAAAAAAGAAATTTTAAAATATATAAATGAATTCCCACATGGAATGAAAAAAACAGAAGGATAAGTAAATTCTGTCATCGAAAGAACAATTCAAACACCCAAACAACAATTAATTCTAATATTATATAAATTATTTAAAAATATAGAAAAGGAAATAATATCATCAAATTCCTTCTCAAAGTTAGGTAGGGGCTGAGAATGAAAGAAAAAGGAGGAAGAAGATATTCTTGCAACATGGATTCAAGCAAACAAAACCCCACCCTCGAATGCACAGGCATGATAGAAACCCAGGAACAATTCCCCAATCACAACTCTCCTGTACTCTACTCACTGCCTACCAAAAAAATCAGTACAGCTGTTTTTTATAGCAACATGTCAAAGAGGTGGCATTTTACAATTAGCTTGGAGTTATACCAAAAAGGAAGAGTTGGTGCCATATTAGAAACACTACAAACATAATAGACCATAGTAATAACAAGAACAACAAAAATCATATTGTTGTTATTAATAGGTGCACATCAATTGATAAAATAGATCTTTGATCAATTTTTCTATTGATCAATAGATCTGTGACAAGATATAACATTGCCTTCTGTTAAAAACATGGCTAGATAAATAGATGCTGAAAAAACACTTGACTAAAACAATGCCCATTTCTCTTTTTTTAAAAAGTTAAAAAGCATAGGAATAAATGAACCTTTCCTTAATATGATAAATAACTTCCATCTAAAACCAGGAATTACCATTACCTGTAATAGAAATAATACCAATATTATTATTGGTATATTTAATATAATATTCAAATAATGTCAGGAATAAAGCAAGAATGACTATTATCACCACTGTCATTTGGTACAATCTTAGAAATGCGATTTCCTATAATACAAGAAAAAGAAATTAAGGGAATACACAGAGGTCAAGTAGACACAAAACTTACTGATTTTGACAGATGATATAATAGTCTTCTTGGAAAACCATGATTCCAGAAAACCGATGATGAAACATGCTTCCCACCTGTTGTTTAGTTGCTTCTCAGTTGTATCCAACTTTTTGTGACCCCTCTAGGGGTTTGCTTGACAAAAATACTAGAGCAGTTTGTCATTTCCTTCTCAAGCTCATTTCACAGTTGAGGAACTGAGGAAAATAGAGTTAAGTGACTTGTCCAAGGTCACACCTCTTGACAGATGTTTAATGAACTAAAGGTAAAAAGCCTTTTTTAATATATATAATGTGTGCATTTTTTAATGCTTGATCATTCTAACTTGTTACAAAAAGGGGGGAATGTGGGAGAGCAGAGAATTCTGGGGAGAGGGAAGCAAGCAACAGTAATGCCAAAAAAGAGGAAGAAAAGTATATCCATGAAACAGGAGGTTCAGAGGGCAATACAGGCAAGCTGGATAGCTTTGAAATAAATGTGCTGAAATGAGAATATACTTTTTTTAAGCTGTAGATAATGAGATTTGCAGTTTCATAAACAATCTTTTCCTGTTCTTTGTATATGAAAACGTTCATGTTTGTTGGTATTTGTCAAGTTCAGAATAACAAAAAAAAATTAAATGCAAAAAAAATTGTTCATAGTCTTAGAGAGATCAAGAATACATATCCTCAAGTTTCTTGGCCAGAAATGAAAAGAGAGACAAAAGCAGCAGTTCTTCCATAGTGAAAGTTAGATGCTCAGATGTTAGGACCTTTTAAGCATTACAGCCCTCTAAAATCACCAAGTCTATTTATCTTTATAAATCCAACAATTTAAGTTTAATTCTATGGGAAAAAAAAATTCTAGCCTGATGGGGTAGCTGCAAGGCAACAAGCAGCTGTGGACTGAAACAATTCCCATTCAGCGCATGCTGAAATAACTGTAGCATGATAGCATTTCCTCATTATTTGGGAACCAGAGAAACTTGTCAGCTAATTAAGGTCTTTCCTAAAATTAAGGATGAATGTTTTGCCAACAAGAACACAGATCTGAGGCTGTCTTAGCACCCAATGCACAAACAGAAACACATCCCATTCTGTCCCTATATGGTAGGAGTCCATTAGAAGGAGGGACTCCTCCCTGTTGCTTTGCAGCTAGAAAAGGGAATGAGGTCCCCTCATATTTGCTCAGGGTTCAGAATGTGAATATTGACCTTCTTCCTCTCCCCTTCCACTTCCCTACTTTGAAAACATTTCTCTCTCCTTGACTAATGTTTGGCATTTACTTATCTGAAAGCCAACGCACACACAGGCTTGCTGCTTTGCAGGTGTCTTTTGTCTAGAGACAGTTTTGTGTAATAGAAAGAGTGCTGAACTTGGAGTCAGGAGACCTGATTTGTATTCCAGCTCCAACATTTATTAGCTGTGTGACCAGAGACAGGGCATTTCACCTCTGTGAATCTTAGCTGCTCATCTGTAGAATGGGAATAATATCACTTACACTATCTGTATCTCAAAGTTATTCTGGGAAATGTACTATGTAAACCTTGTCCTAGAAAAAAGCATATTAAATTGAATTTTTAAAAATAACTTGAACATATAATTTTAAAATGGGGGCATTTTCATAGCTTAACCTGAACATTAAGTCCCATAATTCAAGATGGACAGCAAGGGTGCAGGGTTTTAAATTTCCAAATATGGTCCTGTCAGGAAATCTTGACAGATATTAGATGTAAACACACACACACACACACACACACACACACACACACACAATCTTTCTAGATACCTTCTGACAGTCTGACTTGTGTCCATGTGAATAACCATAAATAGTTAATAGTCATCAATCTAGCGTCGCAATCTTGAGAAATCCTCCATTAAATCCTAGATGAATAGTCCATGAAGGCTTTCCCGTATATACACAACCCCAAACCAAATATATTGCTCATAAAATCTAGTTGGAAGAAGCACTAGAGAGTATCTATTTTACTGCCCACTTTACAGATGAAGAAACTAAGATCCAAGTATCAGGGTGACTAATTACATGAGTGGCCAATGTCATGCACATAAGTACCAGAACCAGTACTGGACCCATGTCCTCTGACTCCAGATCTTTCTACTACACCAAATTACCTCTACTTCTAAAACTGGATTCTCATGTTAGTTCAATCTCATAGTTGTCAATGACTGGAGTTGGGGTGGACAGATGCTATAAACAGTACTTAGGACCACAGATACAAGACAGTCTTGGTATGTACTCAGTATCAAAGGGGATGCCTGATCAGAAATTAGCATTTTAAATCCTATCTTCAAGATGATGAAAGTCACCAGCAATAGTATCGTTATCAACAATAAGAAGATTTGCTGTCTTCACGGGCCATTCATCCAGGATTTTTTGGAGAACTTCTCACATCAAGGCAAGACTGATGACTACCCTCCACTTCTGATGATTCCCAAGGGCACAAATCATACTGCCAGAAGGAATCTAGAAAGAATTGTTAATAATTACTAACTATTGAGCAGAGAACTTTAGATCTTGTTCCAATCAGAAGCAAGTATTTCAAAAGAGAGATTTTGGAAGTGAAGAAATCGTTTAAAAGATAGCATCTGAGAATGAGTTTTAAATTCTTGGACAACAGTTTAAAATACAGGAATGATGGCTACTGGAGAGGAAAGAAATGTACTTAACAAGGGTTGATTTTTTTCTTTCCTTCTTTCTAAATTTTATTTTAGCTTCAAACATCAGAACATAAATACAGAATAGAGAAAAGAAAAAACATATCATAAACATATATTGGAACTTAAATACAAAGTAAGAAAATTTAAAAAGAAGCAAATATAGCAGAAAATAAAAGAGGATTCAAAATATGTAATGATAAATTTTCATTTCAAGAAAGCTTGCATGATAAATACTACACATTGTGTTGAAGCTGTCCTTTGCTGCCTTCTAAGTTTTATTTTGTTCTCTGCTGTACACTTTTTACTTTGTTCTTTTTTCCTCCTCCCCCCCACCCCGGGTTAAAATTTGGTGTAGATATATTACTATATAAATAGGGATATATACATACATATATACGCATATACTTTTTTCTGGAGGGGGGAAGGCAAGGCATTTGGGGTTAAGTGACTTGTCCAAGGTCACACAGATAGTTAAGTGTCAAGTGTCTGAGACTGGATTTGAACTCAGGTCCTCCTGACTTCAAGGCCTGTGTTCTATTCACTGTGCCACCTTGCTGCTCCAACACATACTTTTCCTAACAAATTCTACTCTTGATTTTTGTTTTTGTGTTTGTTCATATCTCTTGATTCCTATCCCTCCTGACTCCTTTACTTAATTTCTACCTGATACCTTGCCCTCCTATTACTTAACCTATCCCCCCTCCAAGGATCCTTCCCTTATCTTCTCATTTCCATAAATCTAAATGCCCTTCTATTCCCCGCTTTAACCTATTCCCTCAGCCTTCCTTTTAGAGATCCCTCCCTTGTTCTCTTCCTCCTCCCATCTCCTTACCGTTTGTTTCTTCTGAATTTAGAAGACTTTTATGCTCTTCTAAATATATATGTATTGTTCCCTCTCAAACCCATTCCCAATGAAAGTAGGTTACCAGAACTACCAGCCCCCCCATCTAATTACTCTGTATCGATTCTTCCTTTTGTACCTCATTTGTATAAAAAATTCAGCTGTTCCTAAAAAAGTTTTACTTTTAAAAGTCATATCATACCCCAATCTTTCTTATGAACTACCCAATTGCTAATGAGAATATATAGATAGATAGATAGATACAGATATATAGATATAGATATAGATATAGTTATAGTTATAGATATAGATATAGATATAGATATAGATATAGATATAGATATAGATATACACACACACATACATTTTACACCTATAAAAAGGAAAGTGTCTGTCCTTATTGAATCTCTTGTAATCAGTCTTTAGTATGTACCTTATGTTTCTCTTGGCTCTTATATGTCAAATATTCTATAAAGCTCAGGTTCTTTCTTAACAAAGTCTTGAAAGTCTGACAGTTGATCAAATGCCCTTTTTTTAAAATTCAGAATTATGCTTAACTTTGCAAGGTATGATATTTTCAGCCAGGGCCCCACTTCTTTTGTTCTTCAATATATAGTGTTCCAAGACCTGTAGCTCCTTTGTGTCTCTGCTGCTAGGTCTTATATGATCCTAATTGTGGCACCATTATATTTAAATTGATTTTTCTTCTAGCTTTTAATATTTTATCCTTGAGCTAGGGGTAAGAGAATTTGACTAGAATATTCTTATGAGATTTCCTCATAGGATCTCTTTCAAATGGTGCTCAGTGGATGTTTTCTATTTTTACTACCCCCCCCCCC
>CM053590.1:84956438-85026331 GCA_028646515.1 Pseudochirops corinnae
AGCCACTGCCTCTGACGCCGCTTCCAGTCCGCACCGCACAGAGACTAGCTTGGCTCCGGCGTTCTTTTGCTCCACCCCTTCCTGCTACATCAGCAAGCTCAAGGGGCATGGAAGATCTTCAAATCCTAGTATCGTTACACCTACGTACCCTATTTTGATCTCTCCATTGTCCTTTTGACTTCCTGTAATTGTGACTCATTTGATCTATACATATTCTGTGATCTGCAACTATGAAAGCACCACTAGGGGAATGTTAGTGTTAAAGAGTAAGATAACTCTTTTCTGGCAGTGCAGTGCAGTGCTATTTTGTTAAGTGTGAGGCAGCCCTGTCTCTTTTTTTTTTCTATTCAATTTAGGCTCAAGTCATTGGCCTTCTGTAGTGCCTAGAACATAGACATTGATCAATGTTGTCTATGGGTTGACAAACCAACTACTTGTCATAAACCAGGCACTTTTCATTTGTTATTTACTTTGTTTTTACATGCTAGATGACTGGGCTTATTTCTTTCAGGTGATTCTTCTTAAAGAATTATACATAGGACTATAATTAATAAATTTAGTAATAGTCATTCCCACTGAGAATATTATCTAGTTCTTCTCTAGCCTTAATGCGTACCTTTGTGCATAGGACCTTTTGCATTTCAAGAAATGATTAGTGTTGGATATTTTGGGGTTACTGAGTACTTACTCCTTTTGGTCCAGTAATTTATGATAACTTTCAAAGTTCACCAGTTGTTAAGAGGGCTATTATAATTAATAAAGAAGATAAACCAGTAGTAAAAATAACTAGTATTTTATATAGCACTTGAAGGTTTGCAAAGTATTTTCAGTGTCATCTTATTTGACCCTCACAATAACCCTGGAAGGTAGGTATTGTTAGTTAGTCATTTTACAGATGAGCAAACTGAGGCTAACATAGACTAAGTGACTTGTCCAAGTTCACAGAACCAGTCTGAGGTGTAGGATTAGCATTTGGGTCTTCCCGACTCTGCTGTGCCACCTCACAACCAGGGGATAAACTTGTGGAGAATGTGTATATTCTGTTGGTATCTTTAGGATGTCAAGAGAATTTGTAAAAAAAAAACAAAACTCAGCACATTGTGGTGGTCTTATGGGAGGGCATGGACAAGAGTCTTATTTAATGGAGAAGACATGATCTACATAGTTGGAGGGAGCATACACATTGATAAGATCACAGATCCATTGACGTATTGGATTGCCTGGCAAGGTGACCCTTTCTTCTACATTCAAAGGTTGTCCACTACTATCTCAGCACTGGCCTCCTCATCGAAATAAAAATTAGAGCTCACAGCAGTGTGCTGCTTTCCAAAGAGCTTTCCTCAAAAAGGCTCCAAGAAGTAGGCTTTATAGATGTTCATTTAACTCTTTTACAGATGAGGAGGGAGGAACTCAGAAGTTTCACTTCACTCTAACAGTCATATAAACAAAAAGTATCAGAACCAGGAAATAAACTTCTAAAGTCCAATGTGCTTTCCATTCCACCATGTAGTCTTGCTATAGGCCCAGTGTTCTTTACTAAGCATTCCTGATTATAAGCCTTTCTTCTTGAAATGCTTTAAATTCTGGAGTCTTTGTAGGGCTTGTGTGTCATTGAAAATCAAATGTTGCAACTGACCTAACTTAAAAATTAAATTATGGGCAAATATGAAGGATTGGTTCACATTTGCTTCCATCAAGAGCAGTGACATCATGTGTCTGACACAGAGTACCAACCATGACTGTTCAATATCTTAAATAATGTCCCCTCCTTAGCCTTGCTGGTCTAATCACAAATAATGCTCTCTGTTTTATAATAATAGTTCTGAAGTGTGGTCCAGGTACCATGGGGAAATCCCAACATCCTTTCAGAGGGTCCATGAGGTCAAAACCATTTTCATAATAATACTAAGACTTTTTAATTTCTGTTAATACCAAATATCAATAGATATAACCGACATAAACAAAAGCTCTTGGGGGAGGGTTCAATCATTTTAAAAAGTGTAAAGGTGTCCAGAAGGTGAAGTTACTTAGGGAACTTACAAGCTAATGAGGATGATACTAATGCTTATATAGAAAAGGAATAGGGAAAGGAATGCTAATTAGGTGGTCCTGGCCCCAATTAGGGAGTGGTCAATATGTGCAAGTAGTCCAGGTGCTAGACTGCTGGAATGTAGGGGAAAACTCAGGGAGTCAACAGAGATAACCTTGTTGAAGGGGCAAGATAGTTCTATTCCCGGTGCCAGAGACAAAGTCCTTGGGCTAGGTGCCTTTGTGCCTGTACTGATAGCCTTTATCTGAGGAATTGCCGGGTTAACTCTATGTGCCTGGAGCAAGGAGAGAATTTTCTCACAGGGGCCTACTGACATTCTGGGTTGCTTCTAGAGATATGGTCTTTGCCTTTTGGGGTCCAGGTCCCATCACCCCACCAGCTCTCATCCTACTGTTCTATTCTGCCTCTCATATCAACTGACCCTAAGTAAACCATGAAGCTGTTTTACACGACCCGTTAATGAACCTGAGTTTCGTTCCTCTTAGTAGAGTGACAAGTTTTAGCTTTAACTTATATTTATCCAGCACTTTATATTTTAATAATAAAAATAATAATAAAGATACTGAGCATTTATATAGTACCTCCTATGTCAGATGCTGTGGTAAGTGCTTTACAAATGTTATCTGTTTAAACATTATTGATCCTCTTGACAACTCTAAGAGGCGGGTTCTACTGTTATTCCCACTTTATGCCTGAGGAAACCTGAGACAAAAAGACATTATGAGACTCGCCCAGATCACACAACTAGGTCCAGACCTCTGCCCACTGCTTCTTGCAGAGGGCTTCCCTTACAACAACACAATTGTTGAAGAATCTGAGAGGTTATTATAATTCGCTCTTCAACTTCATTGTAATACAGAAATCAAAGAATTTAGTGTCCTCAACTTATTAGTCAGAATACAAACCTTGAGTGTCAGGCCTTTTGTCTTAAGGTATAATTAATATCATATCTTCTACAGATTTTCAGTTGTGTTTCCTGAGTCAATGGTAGGATTCCTGCTTAGTTTAAATGTTTTTTTTTTGACAATTGCTCATTGTTTCCTTCATTGTACACAAGTTAATTTTGTTCCTCTGCATTCGGTTCCTTCCTAAGCATTCCTAATTTTAACACAGTGGCCTTGTTATCACCTGCCTGTTATATTGTAGTTACTATCTTTCCTAGTCCCCATTCTTCTAGCTCTGAATATTCAAACTTATGAGTCCCTTGTTAGACTGTGAGCTCCATGAGAGCAGGGATGATGTATTTTCTAAATTTTTAATTCCCCTGGGCACTTAACATACAGCTTTGATTAGTGAATGTGCTTAGGAAATATTTTGTCGTCTGATGATTGTATATGTGTATATGTGTGTGCGTGCATGTGTGTATACATATAAATATGCATATATACATGCATATATGCACACATATAATACACATGTGCACCTATATATATGTGTATATACACATATATATTCATACACACGTGTGTATGTATACACACAGGCACATACCATTCATTTGGGGAAATTTCTTTTTGGTTTTCTGAATAAGTGAGGTCTCTCTCTTGGGTTTCTGTTGACCCATAGTATTTCTGAAACTGTTCCAGTAAGATTTGCTCTTCATGATATGCTCATGAAAAAAAAAATGCTTGAAAAGATCACAGAATCACCATATTCAGAACTGGAGGGAATCTTTGAGATGTTTATAGATGAGGCAGCACAGGGCAAAAGTATTATTTTTGGAGTTGAAGGACCTGGGGTCAAATGCCACTTCTGCTACTTGCTACCTGTGTGACTTTTGGCAAGTAATATAATCTCTCTGTATCTCAGTTTCCTTATCTTTAAAATAAGGGGAATGGACAAAGTGATCTCTAAGACCCCTTCTATTGATAAACCTATTATCCTTTAAACCCTTGGATTTGACAAACAAGGGCATTGGGGTCCAACAAAGTGGAAATTACTTGTCCAAAGTGTGTATGTGTACACACACACACACACACACACACACATGCACACACACTGCCTCCACCACCACCAATTCCAGTGAACAGAGACCATGCTAATTTATACAGTGACACAGCTTGGAGTACTCTTAAGTCCCCTTGGCAAGCCAGGTTGTCTCTGCCATTACAAAGACTGACCAGAGCTGGCATTTATGATGCCTGTGCACAGTCAGAAGTTGTCATTTCCTCTGCTCTGAAAACTTGCTTCAGGAAAGCTATCATACACTGTTGTTCATCAGGCAGCAGCTGCCTGCTGAGTTACTGTTGCAGTATCTTCTTATTACACTGTCAAAACAGCAAACTATTCTCAGTCTCGAGGTATAGATGTGAAATGTAAGCTTGTTAAAAAATCTTTGACCAGTTAAGTTAAATTCCTGAGCGCAGGTGTACAGTTTCATTTCCTGGCCTGTGTGTGTCCACTCCATGGACTGCCTGTTCAGTCTCCTGGGGTACAGAGGTAGGAGCCTTGAGGTTTAGCTGAATTCCACTGCTACTTTGGGATGTAGGTCATCTGGACTTGTCGTTCATTTTTACAACCAAGTTTTGGTTCTTCAGTTTGTTTGATTACTTCTGAATGGTTCTCTTCTGCTGCTTAGCAGAGTCTTACAACACTAGGAGGAACTCATGATTGGAAATGGAAAGTGAGAGAGAGGCAGATAAATAGACAATTACACAAACTACATTCAAAAACCAAATATATATATTTTTTATTGTTTTAATCCCTCTGAGTCTGGCCTATGCACAGCTCCCCCCTATCCCCCTTAAGAATATTTTTATTCTTGGTGCAGCTGAGAATTATAATGTACTGATTCAGTGGATAGAGAGAGTGTGGTGTTTTGGATAGAGCTGTCAAAATCAGAGATTTCTAAATCAGGAAGCTCTGAGTTCAAGGTCCTGACTTT
Organism: Pseudochirops corinnae; assembly: GCA_028646515.1. NCBI lineage: Eukaryota > Metazoa > Chordata > Mammalia > Diprotodontia > Pseudocheiridae > Pseudochirops > Pseudochirops corinnae. Next base: position 84,961,373 of record CM053590.1, read on the forward strand.
GAAACTTAACTGGCTGTGTGATGATGGGCAAGTTACATAATCATTTAGTACCCCAAGTAACTCTCTAAAATCATAAATTGCAGAACAGATGCTGATTTGCATTGGTAGAATAATTTTTTTCATGGTGATAGTTCTCATTTATCAATTAAATGAGAGGCCCAGTCCTTCTCTGTTCCCCCACAACTCTCCAAACCCAACCAACCAAAAACAATAACAGCAACAATAACACAGAAAATTCGGTTAATTTATCGAATGTACTGGAGACCTTCCTTTGATTCTGTTAACTGATAACAGATTAAAATAATAATGTACATTTATGTAATGGTTTTCAGTCCTTAAAGCAATTTCACGAAATGGAGTTTGATTAATTCTAAAATACTCATAACAACTCTGTGAGGTAAGCAAGGCAGACATTCCTCTCACCATTTTCCAGATATGCAATTCAAGGCTCAGAGTTTTGAAATGAGTTGTCCAAGGTCTTACTGCCAGGAATTTGAAGAGCTACGCATAGAGTCCTGATTTTTTTTAACTCCCAGTCTAATGTTCTTTTACCATACTGTGCTGAGAGACTGCAAGTCTGTTTCTTTGGGGAAAAGATGATGTAAATAAATAGCATGTGAAGCCATATTAAATTTTATGGAAGTGGGCTAATAGAAATCTTGCTCATATCCAATATTTGTTCTGTGTCAGCATTATTAGGAAGAGCTGTCTTATTAGCTAGAAATAATTAATTACTTAACTAATATTGTGTCTATTCTGCAAGAATATTTTAAAGACTGCTTCACTTGGTAGTTGTGCTTAGTTTTGCTGCCATAGCTCATTATATCTTGAGCTATATTGCTGACTTTTCATTTGGGTCAGTAAAAAATGTGGCAAAAATTCTCTGTACTTAATGACCACTAGATTCTCTGCATTTGAATTTAAATCCAGAAGGGATATATGTTTGCTTATAATTGCGTTTCACATCCTGAAATTCCTTAAGCATCAGGAGACTTATTAATTAGTATAGAAATAGATGCTGCAGAGTTATATTCTATCATTAGGTAAAATGTCATGATGGTGGTGTGTATGTGCATGTGTTTGCAAAATTTCTGACCAGCATTTCAGTTGCTCAGAATTCAGCAATTACATAAGAGAAGACAGATTCAGAGAATCAGCTTCAAATAGCCAGCCTTCCCACCGTTGCCCAAGGTTTCTCCTTTTATGATAATAAGGTATGTGTGTACTCATAAAAGGTGTTCTTGGAGGGAAGCAAAATAGCTGCCTACTTCAAAGGAGGGTTTTTGGTTTTTTTTTTTTGTTGAGTCAGGATAATAAAATGAATTAGAGGTATGCATGTGGGTTTGTATATGTGTACACAGGGTAGGGGGAGGCCATAGCAGGTTGTTACAAGGAGATATTTAAATAAATATGCACCTTATGCCTGGAATGGAAAGGACTCTCTTCCAGCCTCTCTCTGTTAAAATCGACCCATTCCTTCAAGAACCAAATAATATTCGAATTCCTCCATGAATTCTTTTCTGACACCACTCTCTTCCTGCCCCTATACTCCCTCCCCCAAACTGAAAGTAAAATCTCTTCATCCTCAGACTTCTTATAGCATTTCCCCCTGGATCACTCCTTTGCAATTTTCTCAGTCTCCCTTCTATTATATCAGAGGTAGAAAAGGCCATCCAAACCAACTTCCTTATTTTGGAGATATTTTTTCTATATAGATTATATAGATTTTATATATAGTAGCTGAGGACTAGAGAAGTTTAGTGAAGGTAGAAAGCAGCAAAGCCTGGATTTGGATCCAGGATCCTAATTACGAATCTATCATTCTTTCCATTACATCATGCTGTACATAGATAATGTAGACATATTTTCTCTTCCCTCTCTTCTAGACCTCAGCCATTATTAGACAGTAAGCTTTCTGAGAGTATACACCTACTTCCCCCCTTCTTTCCATTGTCTTTTGGATTGCCATTTCAACTGCAAGGAACCTCTAAGAGGACACTACCAAGTCCCAGGAAGTTAAGCAACCATGAGCTTTGATTCACTTAGGGTATTCCCCCCTCCCTCTTCCTTTTTCCAGGGTCTGGAACAACGAACATAGATGAGATTCCATCCTTGAAAGTCCCTGAGATCTTCCCCCTTCTAAGCAGATGGGAGCTGACAAAGAATGCTGAGAAGTTCTTTCCAGGACTAGGAAGGAAAGCTTGGGATTAAATAAGAAATGCCACAGGGAGTCAGCCTTGACATCCTCCCTGCTTGGCTGCTGTGAGAAGTGAGAAAGAACACAGCGCTTTCTGCAGCACTTCTCAGTTTCTCTGCTGACCTGCTGCTGTGACTATCTGTTTGTGCAGCTTCCAGGGGTCATGCAATGACCTCTGAGAAACCCAACATAATTCTTCTGACATAATGGTGTTCTAGAATTCGGAGCCATATGGCATCACTCACAGAATATTGTTAGAAAGATGGGTTTTTCCAGCAATGAGCTATTTAGGAGTATTCAAAGTACTGTGCAATTTCCCAAATGCCATTTACTGAGTTTCTCCTTGGAATGTCAGGCCCAGATCACTATCTCTCTGGAGTACCTGTCTAGTTATGCTGACACATAGGGGAATACTTAAGGGGTTGAAGATTTCATCCATGTGCACAATTTTACATGGGACATAGATTGCAATTCCTCTGTGACTATAAATGTTCATTGAGAGTTAACTGTGGCTGAAATGTTCATTGTCCTATAGCTGACCTAATGATGAGTCTTCCTGAACTTATCTAGACTGATCCTTGAGTGACATACCTACAATCTATTGCCACATCTAAACTTGAAATCTTCTGCTGCTGCTTTCAGTAATCCAAAATGGAAGACTGCTTGTGTGCGTGTGTGCGTGTGTGTGTGTGTGTGTGTGTGTGTATTTTTTATGTAGTTCTTGCCTTCGAAGAACTTATAAGGGAACATTGTTTGGGGATCAGGAAGTCACAGGAATGATGAGTGGGAGTAATAGAGCAACTGACTGGCATATCCTTTGTAGGAATGGAAGTGTTGATTTGATTGTTGTTCCCAGAGTTAGGGGCAGAATTGTATTTTATACAGATACACAAGCACACACATCTATTTTGGAGACCTTCAGAATAGAGTAATAGATAGTAATAACTCTTATTTATATAGCAATTCAAGGTTTAAAAGCTAATTTTCTCACAAAAAGTCCTGTGAGCAAGATAATAGAAGTATTATTTTCTCTGAATTACTAATAGGGAGACTGAGACACAGAGAAGGAATGTCATTTGTTCAGAATCCCAAAGCTAGTAAGTGTCAGAGCCAGAACTCAAGCTCAGGTCTTTTGACTCCAAGACCTCTAAGTGAGGATGGGTGCCATGGGCTGGGGCTGAGAATCCTCCATGCTACAGGAGAAGGACTTCTTGGATGATGGATGAGGAGAAAGGCCAGGAACAGCACACGGTTTTTTCAGAGATTTAGTTAGTTGTTGTATGGGTATGGAAGTGAAGGAAGGAGAGTGAAAGATGGTGGATCAAATGGAGTTTGACAAGTGAGCAAAGAGATGAATTTTAGGGGTCAGACTAAATGATTCCCTACGGGGATTACAGAGAAAGCCTGAGTTTATACCATTTATAGCCGTTAGGTATTTTGTCAGGGTAGATTATTTTTATACCCATCTTTGGGACCCCATTCTCACCTTGTAGCTTCTTCCAAATTTCTGGCAAATTGCCATCCATTGATGCAAGCCTGTATGACATACAAAGTGGCCCACCAAAGCAGCCCGTGATAGTATGTTGTGCAGGTCTGTTTTGCCTTCTCTATATTTTTCTCTGGCCACCAGAACTCCTTTGTCTGGCTGCAAGCAAGCTGTGCTCAGGCCTTAAGCATCTCTCATATTTTGTGATTCTAGTTAGTCAAAAAACCTTTATTGAGCAGCAGTCCTGGTACTGTACTAAGTACTAGGGATACCAAAAAAAGGGCACAAATAGTGCCTGCCCTCAAGGTACTCACATTTTATATATGTTGAGAGAGAAAGGGAGAGAATATATATCTCCAAAGAAATCCTGGAGACCTTACAGAATTTTTTTTTGTTAAATAAACTTAACTTTATGTGGGAACAATCTTAGCCCTCAGGCTGGCCTTCTGTCTGTTATATCTCTAAGCTACTCTGGCCCACCTTCTTTTCTGATCATATATTTTAGGGTTGTCATGGGAATAGGGATGCTGGAGATGAAAGAATGCTGGTCCAGATCAAAATCCCATCTTTCCCCTCTTCCATCTCTCAGATCTTGCCACAAGCTTTTGGCTGATGAGATAGCTATCTTGAAGGGGGAGGGAGCTGGTGGAAGCAGTACTGGCAATAAGTGAAGTCACGTGCCAAGGAGAGGATCCAGTAGGGTCTTGTTAACTACCTGGATATTGAGGAGAGGTGTCAGCCTAGAAGCCATGAGGTAAGCTAAGAAAATGAGACAAGGATTGCTACCTGCCTATGCACAAGCCACAAAGGTAAATATTGAGTTGCTGGAGCCAATTATGTCACTGAGAACAGAATCAGTGATTGCTTACTTCTCCTCAGCCTTTTTCTTCCTCCATTCTCCCTCTCAGGATAGAGTTATGCCTGTTTCCCAATCTCTTATTTTCTTAAGAGCTTGTTTGCTTTGATTTTGAAGGTAGCTTCTACAAGAAAAATGTGATTAACCATTGCATTGCTGATCTGTGTGACACGAAGAAGGAAAGTATTATAGTATTTATAAGTTAACTGCTTGATGTTTAAATTTAAGCTCATAAGCATGAGCCAAAACTAAACATCCAGATAGTCTCTACAGAGAGGAATCTCAGCTGCTTCAGGAGCTAAAACCCCAAATGAGGGACTCAGTTTTCTTTGATAGGTTTGAGGGCATACAGAAAAAAGAACAGAACAGGCTAGGTGACCTCGTGGCATAACTGAGGCATGGGAAAATAGACGATTGGTTGGAAGTTTGGTAATGAAGGGCTAGCAACAATGCCCCCCCTACACTCCCCCACCCCCGACTAAGAAATGCTCATTGTTTGAGTCCAGGTGCAAGATAGTGGCCCAGACTTTTGGCCAGCAACCCAGACGTCCTTTAAGTATAGCTTGGTATTGGTAAGATATTAAGCCTGACTCCCTTGTGTTCACATGCATCCCCTAAGGTCAGCTAATTCCTTGAGGCAAGAATAGATTAGTAATTAGCAGGAGAGCTGAATTTTTTAAAAATTAGCTGTAAATAGGATCAGTGAGAATACAGAATCAATCTTGGTCATTTTGTGTATGCATATGTATGCACATATGAGATTTCTGTGGTTGTTTCTGCTAAGGGAATCCTTTTTAAATGTCACAAATTAAACCTCCCCTATTTCTCATTGACTTTGGGTGACCTTTTGAATTTCTAGCAGCCTTTAGCTAGAATGATCTGTAATGAAACTCAGTTTGGCGTAGTGGAAATGGCCCTGCACTTGCATTCAGAAAGCTTGTTTCCTGCCGTTTGACTTTTGGGCAAGCTCCTTAAACCTCCCTGGCCTTAGCTTCACCACCTGAATGATACCTGCCTCTCAGACGTCTCAGGGTTATTGTGAGGTGGGGATGGGATGAATGCTTCCCAAGCTGTAAGGCACTGCAGAGGTGGGCGCAATGTGTATTGATTGTCACAGACTAGATCAGACAGTGACTGCTGATGGCATCCTTTGTTTTCTGTGATCCTCTTGTTATAAGGATAGTTTTCAGCTGTTAGAACATTCTCTTTGGACACTGGGGCTTGCCATTTAATTGACACATTTTGATTTGGGATGATACATATGGGAGAACCATTTGATATGCTGACTATATGTCCAAATCCCTATTTGGTGTGGTAATATTTTGAGAATTGTCTAGATCAGCTACTGTAATGATAATAATTACAATGATGACAGCTAATGTATATAGAGTATTTACTGTGTGCCGGACATTGTAGTAAGACCTTTACAGTTATTATCTCAAACAGCCTTATGAGGTAGATGTTACTATTCTCATTTTATAGATGAGGAAATTGAGGTTGTAAAAACAAACAAACAAGCCCACAGAAACTGGTCCAGTGAAGTTAGAGAAAAAATTAAAGAGAGGCAATTTGGTTTAGTATTTTAAGGCTGGCCCTGGAGCCAAAAAGACCTGGGTTTCAGTTTTGTCTGTGACCCATATAATAACTGCTTGACCCTCAGCATTCTCTTAACTGTTTAGCATCCTATGCAGTTCTGTGAGGCTGAATTACAAAAGAGTTGCTGGTCTGCATTAATACTGGGAGTTTTCTCATCAAGAATTTCCCATAGGTTCCCAAAATGGGCAGTACTGGCCCCTGTCGGGGAGTGGAACGATCCAGGGGAAGGACTATAGTGGTCTTGGTTGCAATTGGGCAACTTTGAATAAAAATAAGGGGGTGGTGAAAACAAGGAAAGAAGAGAAGAAAGTTTTGAAAAACTGTTCATACATGTTTCGTCTGTTGCAAAACAGAATTAAAATTGTAGTGATTACATTATTTTTGAAATAAACTCACAAAATGCAAGTTATAACCAATCAGTGGTCAAGTTCCTTGACAGATCTTAACAAGCAAGTGTTGGTGGGCAAGCTTGTTGCACATTGCCAGAAAGACCAGCATGCATCGGTAGGAATATGTGTATGAATTGTTTACAATACGACACTGTACGATTATATGACATGATGTTGCATTGTCAAAATTTCAATTCGGGAAAACCCTCACAAATTTACAATAAATTATTAAATTTAAGATGCATAATTTTAAATAAATATATATATATATATATACACATATAAATATATTGAAATGATGCAAATTTTAAAAACTATTAAAGGGTTAAAGAAAGAAAATTTTGGAGGGGACACTGAATAATTTCTTTTTGGGAAAGGGGTCAGTAGTCCACACAAGTTTGGGAATCCCTGCTTAACACTGATGACATCACATTTCTGGATCCCACAACAATGTAAATTAAAAGGTCTTAATGAGCTAATACTACCATAAAGCACAAATGGGAAGGAAGAAAGGAATAAACATTTATATAGCACCTACTATGTGCCAGGCACCATGCTAAATGCTTTGTTTTATTCTGTTTTTTTCCCCCCAAATCCCTCACTCGGTCCACAAAACAACTCCATGAGGTAGATGCTATTGTCATCATTGAAGAAACTGAGACAAACAGGGGTTAAATGACTTGCCCACCATCACTCGGCTAATAAGAGGCTGGATTTGAACTCAGTTCTTCTGTCCATTGTATCACTAGGTACCTCTGGGTTCTTATCATCTGATACTTTGCAATTCTAAGTCTGCTTTTAGTCAAGCTTCAGTGAATCTTTATAATATTAACCAGAAACCATTTGGTAGCTAGGGAAAGAGACAGGTGTTTGTTAAGCTCATGAAGCTCAGAATTGAGCAGTAGCAAGGGGAAAGTGCCCAGCTTCCGGAATCTGTTGGCGGGGGTCTCTTTATTGACGCTTTCGTGTTGCATGAATGTATATCATGATTTTCAAGACATCTATAACTCGGGATAACCAAGAGTGTAAAACATGAAGCCCAAGGAAGGAATTCTACATTAATGAAACAGGTCTTTATTGATAACTTATCTATAGATGGAAAAAATTTTTTTGCCAAGTCCAGTGCAAGTGCTACCTCTTTCGTGAAATTTTTCCATATCATCTCCCCTCAAAAGTAATCTCTTGTATTCCTCAATTTTCTCATGGCATAGTTCTCTCCTTTGTATTTCTCTCATTATTATTTATCTACATGTCTTATTCCCATTATTATTAAACTTCTTGAGGGCTAAACCTCTTTCTTATTTCATTGATGCTTAACAAAATTTGTTGAATTGAACTGAATTTCAACTAATTTTGTCCATGATCATTTTCATTATGGCAAAGAAAAAAGAGGAAGATAGTCTTACGAGAGAAAGCTGGAGTTGGGGATCATGGTTATATTTGGTTACACTAAAATTCGGTGAAACAAACATACATTAAGCATCAATTATGGGTTATTGAGAATAACAGTGACCATGGGTCTTTTTATGTTGGAGCTAATGTTCATTTGTTTCATGAGCCATCTCTCCTGTTAATAAGTTCTCTCAAAATGGATGTTTCTGCCTGTTGGTCATCAGATCAACGAAATTATTTCATCTTAGTTAGAACTTTCCAAGACATATCATCTACTTTCCAGTGATTGCTAAAAATGAGTTAGATACTTCCCCATCAGATATTATCAATTTTTCTATTCATCTTTTATTTTTCTTTCTTATAGGCTGCTGTGTTCTTCCTTCCTTGTTTGATTGTCCTGCTTGACACCATCTTTGTTACAGTGGAAAGAGTAGTGAATTTACTTAGAAAACCCAGATTTAAAACCTATCTCTATGTAACACTTGTCTATATGACATCAAGCAACGTCTTTCTGGGCCTTAAGTTCCTTATCTGTAATACTTGCTTAGATTAAAGTCTCTTTTACCTTTAAATCTATGATCCTATGACTGGATAAGCTGGAAAACCATACTCTTAATGCTACAGCCAGCTGGCCAGGGAACATACGTCCACAGGAATTCTAATCTCTGACCTTGGTTTGAAAAAGGAAAAAGAAATACAGAGGACACTAGTAGCCTGAGTTCTGGGAAGCCCATGTACTTTGCCAGTGTACTCCATGTCTGAGTTCCAATTAACTACTCTGGTGTGTGTGGGGGTGGGGTGGGGGAGGGGAGCATGTCTTCAAGCCCTCCTTGTGATAATTTAAGTCCAAAGAATATAGAGATAAAAAAAAATATTAGTATTTATATAGACCATGGGTAAATATGGTTCATCTGACAAAAATCTGTCCTCTCACTCTTGGCTGGCAATCTACTCTGAGCATGACTACCTCCATGGGACTTTCATTTCAGACAATGCTCTGCACCACATAACCTCACTAAGTTGATGGGATGCTCATCAGGTTGATCAACTACCCATCTGCCCCTTATAGGTATATTTTTATGTACATTACAGAGCAAAGAGGAAGAAAACTTGCCAGTGTTGCTAATGCAGATAGAAATTTGTAATTTATCTCAATATGAAAGAATTTTTAAAAATCTGTTTATCTTGTGATCTAATTGAACTTGCATAAACAGCATCATTTGTCCTATAATTTTGTATAAAGGCAAATTAGCATTAAATGTCAGAGATAAAAAGAAGGTACAACATTAACCTGAAAGTGAATTAAATGCTAAAATGGTGACTCCTTAGCTTTTTGCCTTTCCATGGCAAATATTCTGCCTTTGGACCTTGTTTTTGCTATGCTATCTCTGTTATTTTTTTTTTCTGTTACCCAACAGGAATAAGAAAGCTAAGTAAGAAAATAATGATAAGATATTCAACTACAATCACCAAGTGCTTATTAAATACCTACTTACATACAAGATACTATACACTGGGGATACAAAGAAACAAATAATCATTACCATCAAGAAGATTAAATTCTACTGGGATAATACAAGATTCTATATAAAAATAAATACAGATTAATTAGAGGAGGCAGGCAGTGAGGAAGGAAAGGCTTCATTGAGGAGCTAATATCTGAGCCAAACCTTGAAAGAAGTTGGAGATGCTTAGAGGCAGAAGTGAGAGGGAGACACATTTAGGCATGGAGGACAGCAGAGGCAAAGACGTGAAGATAGGAGATGGGATGTCAATTTCAGGGAAAAACAGTAGGGCAGTATGACTAGAGTGGAGACTGCTTGAGGAGGTGTGATGTGAAATAAGCCTGAAAAGTGAGACTGGGGCCAGATTGTAACAGGATTTTTAAATGCTAGATTGAGGATTTTATTTTATTCAGTAAAGAACCACTGAACATTTTTGAGCATGAGAGTCACTTAGGAATACTAATTTAGCAATACTTTGGAAGATAGATGAGATAGAGGGAGAGACTAGAAGGAGGAAGACAAATTAGGAAACTATTGTGCAGAAGAGAGGTGATATGGCCCTGAAACTAGGTTAGTGGCAGTATGAATGGGGAAAAGGGAATACATTCAAAGGGTTTTTTGGAGATAAAAAAAAAATGATTGGTTAGAGGGAGTAAATAAGAGGGAAGAGTAAAGGATGTTTTAGAGGTTATAAATATGCATGATAAGGAAGATGGAGGGATGATAGTATCATCAATAACAACGGGGCAGTTTGGAGGGAAGATAATGGGTTCCATTTTGAACATAGTGAATCCTGTGGAACATGTTGCTGCCTATGAGACATTCCTGTGGAAGTATCTCGATTTATCCTCTACTTGTGGGTCAGATTGATCCATTAAACCCTCAGCACTGTACTTTTGTACTTAAAGCAAATTCAGTTGTGGGAAATGGGAGTAGCAGTGTAAAGGACATTTTTATCTCAACTTCAGTTGTGTCAAGGCAAAGAAATCTGTCACCCAAGGCAGTCATACTGGAGGCCCCACAGTAGTTGAGGGGGAAGGTAGGCCCCTGAAGAGAGGTGCCCAGCAAGAGGACCCTGTGGGGTCACAACATGCAGCAATAGAGGTCTGCAGAGAATTGCAGGGAGAGTATCACTTTGGAGGAAGAACCAGCCCAGTGTTGGTGCTTGGGGGCAAAGCTCTCTTCACTCCATGTTAGTTAGTTCCACCATACATACTTTTTCTCTCTTCTTTAAACCTTACCTTTCATTCATTTCTAACTTCATATAATTTGAAAATATGTCTTCTTTGAAAGTATAGAATAGAAAATAAATCCATATCTGAGTGGCACGTATCTGTTGACCTGCTTTGTAACAACAGATCATAGATCAGCTCAGAAATAACACTTTCATTAAATAATTAAGGTTCTCTTGGGCATGTCAAATATATATTAAAGTATTTTAAACTATAGTTCAGTGCCCCATGCTATATCAGAGTTCTTGCTCTGGTCCAGAAAAACTCATTTTCTACCATAGGTCTTGCCTTGCTTAGGGATGGAAACAAAAAATCCCATCTTGGACAGCTCCTGGAGGGGAAATAGACTAAAGAGAGTGTCAAAGAGGCAGAAAACATGCTCAGGACTGAAAAAAAAAAATGGAGCTTTGGATCAAGGTTCTCTTGATAAATTTAAGATGAGAGAAGAAATAAGAGATAGGGTTGTACCTATAACCTTTGTCAGCTAAGCTGATGTATGACTTGAGTTCTATATGGATCTGAAGCAATTATCAGTGAAATCATTGGTTTCTTTGCTTTCATGATTTTTGTTGTTGCTTCTGTTCTCTTTGTTTCTGATAAGTTCTTTATTCACTCTCCATGTCTAGCCTCATATACCAAAAAAGTGGAAAGATGTAGAGACTAATAACTTGGCCTAAAGCAAGTTTCACTAAAAATTCCCAAGGGATTTTTTGAGGGAGAGGGAGAGCAATCCAGAGAACTCAGAAATATTAATATAATGTAATATGATATAATGTGTATATATATATATATACACACACATATATCACATGGACACAAAAATTATATATATATTTTATGACTCATCATAGAATCATAGGTTGAGAGTTATGAAGAATCACCTAGTCCATGTGTAGGGAACCTGTGGCCTTGAGACCACATGTGGCCTTCTAGGTCCTAGGGTGTGGCCTTTTGAGTCCAAGTTTTACAGAATGAATCCTTTTATTAAGGGAATTTGTTTTGTGAAGTTTAGATTCAGTCAAAGGGTCACACTTGAGGACCTAGAGGGCCACATGTGACCTTGAAGCTGCAGGTTCCTCAGACCTGATCTAGTCCAGTATTCTCATTTTATAGTTGAGGAGACTGAGACCCGGAGACATAAAGTTACTTATCCAGATATGAACCTTATATTCAGCATTTTTTCCCTCATGCAATGTCTACCTACAAAAAAATTTGAAGAAAGGATTTATTATTTAACAAAGTTTGTTGAGAAAAGTGGATTTTAGCTTGGTAAAAAAAAAATCTAGATTTAAAAAGTAAAACATAAAAAAAATAAAAGTGTTAGAAGAAAATAAAATGAAGAATTTATCTCCTTTAAGGCATGAAAAAATTCTTTTTTATGAATTACTGTAAGAAATTATCCAGAGTCAAGGTAGATGATTAGGTAGCATGATATTTTGAAAATTAAATGGCATGTCACTGGGATAAAAATAACAGATTGTTAAAAAAATTTGCAATGAATTCTAGGGACATAGATGTAAAGACTTAATCAATAGTCCTTATGCTCAAGAAATGTAAAGGCTACTTGGGAAAACTTATATTTTGCATTTTCCAGATGAGGATATTGCATCCCCGAGAGGTTTAGTGACTTGTCAATATTAAATGATAAATGTCAGAATCAGGATTCCAAACTCATATCTTCCCTAAATCCAGCATTCTTTCTACTGTACCATTCTACTAAAAACCTGCCATCTATAACGCACCACAAATTGATAGAGATATCCATATAGATACCCTCAGTCCCACTATCAAACAATAGAATGACAACTTAGACAAGAAAATATATGAATCACAAACAATTCCCTGAATTATATCAATAAAACACTAGTTAAAACCACTCTTTAGTGTGCCACACATGCTCACTAATTTTTCAAAGCTTTAACTAGGAATTCTTGTTTCTGGGGCAGTTCAGTTCAGTCCAGTAAACAATTTATTAGGTGCTACCATGTATCAGGCACTATGTTGAGTGCTAGGGATACAGTTAATAAAAAGAAACAGTCCCTTTCCCTAAGGAGTTTATAGTCCAAAGAGGGAGACAACAAACACAAGGAGGCAGGAAATCAGGGGACGGAGGACACTGGGAGGTACCTGGAGTTGGGGTGGGGAGGTATCTTGTTCCATGGAGTTGAAATCAGGCAGAACAGCACACGCAAAGTGGAGTATTGTGGATTAGGAGGAACAGTACAGAGTATTTTCTCTCTGTGACTGTAGTTGTTTAGAAAAGCAAATTGAACTCAGTCATGGTCTAGCCTTTATCCCTATGGAGTTTGGGGGAACCCAAGCCCTGGGATAAAATTTTAGTGCCATAGGATCTTGAAAGTGATGGCGTGGCCATTCAGATTGGGTTTGGCAGGGGAACATAGGGTGAGGAGAAAGGGAGTAAATGTGCCAACCTACCTTCTCTTGGAGGAAGCATATGCTTCCCCCCACGTTGTTGGGCTGTGCCCATGCAAGTTAGAGCTGTAAGAATGAACAAAAATAAATACAAATGGCAAAATTCAGTAGTAGGGATGTGAGGAAACACGTACATTCAGATGTTGCTGGCTCAAATTGATAGAATCTTTTTGGAGGGTGATCCGGCAATAGATCCCGAACATTTCTACAAATAACCATATCCTTTGATCCGACAATCCCAATATTAAGAAAATCTGCTTTTAAGTTAATATGTAAGAAAGAAAAAAAGAATGCTTTGTATTAAACTATATATTATATATAGTAATAAAAATTTACATATATGTAATAATAAATATATAAAATAAATATAAATAATTTATAGCTATATTACTTATCTGTAATAATAAAAACCTACTAATGACAGGTACATTACACATTATTCTCCTTCACATATACTACAGTCTAGCATATAGAACATTCTGTCTCCTATTCCAGAATGTACTCGTTTAATCCTTTCCTCCACCTCTTAGAATTCTTCATTTCCATTCAAAGCTCAGCCCAGTTGTCTGTAGCTACCTACATGTATGTTGAGTCATAAGTTGCTTGAGGCCAGGGACTGGTTGATTTTTGTCTTTGTAACCTCAGCAACCTCAGCAAATAGATGCCAGATACTTAGTCATCATTTAATCAATGCTTGCTAATTGATTTGCCATGGTGCACAGTAGGTCTTGATTTGCCTTATAGCTTACCATTACTGAAATGAAGATTTTAGGGTAAAAGTGTGATATCCTGGATACTACCCTGTACTAGGGTATTTTGGTAATGAATTCCTCTATGGGGGCTTTTTTTGTATCACTTTTGGCTCAGGATTTTCACAGTGTGATTCTAAGTTTTCATTTTTCTGATTGTCTTATACAAGTCACATCCAGTCTCTGTGGGCTGTAGTTTGACTCCTACTTAGTTATTGTCCAGAATTTTTCCACTCTAATAACGATACCCACTTTTAAGACCTAACTCATGAGTCCTTAGCCTTTGGCATTCTTTCCTGTAACATTTTTGCATTTTGACTGGGCTTTAATTCAAAAAGGTAATTCTAATAGTAAGAATTTCCACCACCACATCAGTCCAGTGGGGGAGATATTAAGGTCCAGTTGTTCTTTCAAATAACACTCCAAAAGGCACCCCTGCTTTTTCTGTCTTCCTTCAAGGACAACCCTGTTAAATGTTTCCTGATTTTGATAAAACCCAGCCTTAGATATGTCTTAGGTGATTAGTAGCAAAAGGTAACAGATTTTTCCATCTTTCTATCATGACGGCCAAGAAAAGAATTGTCAGACCTTGGGACAGAAATTTCCAGATCTGACACTGTGGGATCCTATCTGAATTAAGCTGTTTTTCCCTTGTGTTCAGTTGATCATATTTTTATGGATTTTCTCCTCCTCCTTTAGTGAAAATAATTCACTTAAGGAAGAAATCAAGACTCCCATATCTCTCTATTAGTGATAAAGGTCTGTACCTCAATCAAGGATTTAAGGAGACATTCCTTCTTCATTCTCCCCCCTCCTTTTTTAGTTCTCTGTGAGTTAACTTTCTCTTTCAACTTCAATGAGATATTTAATACTTTGTGTTGATAAGGTTAGTCTCCCGAGTCTTAAATGAATGGCTCAAAATGACACATTACACGTGCTTGGAGCTGGGAAATATTATGTGTTGGTGGATTGTAATTCACTCAGGAGAAATATAATTTGCAGGAAGTTGTAAAGGACTTTATGAGGGACTATTTCTTTTAGATTCCAGGAAATTGTGAGTCCCATTGTGGATTTTTATGTGCCTGAAAATGACTTAGGAAAAAAAAAGTCTCTGATGACTCAGTGGTGGAGGAGGCACATTTAGAAAGTCCAGGACATTTCCATTCTCAAATCTGAGATTTGATATTTTCCAGAAAAAAGCTGTATATGTTCTTCAGAGTAGTTGGGGGGGGGGGGAAATCATAGGCAATCACGATTCTGTGGTTTCTCTATAGAAAAAATGCTCTGCCAGCAAAGGGGGTGAGTTGTTGGACTCATAGGAAAGATAGGCCAGCTCTGCCCCACAAAACAAAATGAAATACACATCCCTCCCTTTGTAGAGTGGCCATATTTTGTAACAAAATGTAATCAACTCTTAATTAGCAGGATGACTTTGAACTGTGTCCATGCTGGAAGTATTTTATCCAAAAGGAGACAGTGTGGGATAGTACAAAGAACCAGAACTTTGGAACCTGAGAACCCAGAAACACTTCCCAAGAACTCTGAACTTCAATTTCTTCATCTATAAGATGAGAGGGAATTGGTTCTTGATGAACCTCTAAGATACCATTGACTCTTTATCTGTGATCCTGGGTAATATAGAAAGAGAGGCAGGTAGAGAAAATAATTATGGGGGATGATATTGTGTTGAGACTGGAACGAAAGGAAGAACTGGGCAAACAAAAAACCTCACATCAGCAGAGACTTTTGTTGGTGCTGTTCCTTGAAGTACAATAAACACTCAAGAAGGACTTCCCTCATTCAGAATTGTTGATAATTTTTCAGTCTGTCCTTTACATTGCTTGTGAAGTAAGTTTGCTAGCAAGTTTGATTGTGAGCAGAGGTCAAGGCTTGATCATCTTTGGAGCTCTTAGAATACTAACACAGAGCCTTTCATTAGTGAGCACTCAGCAAGTACTGGTTGCATTAAATTACAGCATGATGGGTTCATACTATGAAGATACTGTTTTTAAGGACTTTAGCCTTTGAGTAAAATGGAAGTAAGAACTGATAGGAGGGCAGGGGAAGAGGGAGTGATTACGATGAGCAAATTTGAGATTTCCTGCTCCTAAGGCTGTTGTATGAATTCCTGAATAGCAAATACATTTTTTTTTGCAAGCACAAGAAGCACATTTTAAAGCCTAATATAAATGAATGTTAAATTTTCAATGATTTTTGTATTATTGTAATTGCCCTTCTCCTTCTACCACTAGTACAAACAAATTGACTTGACTGTTAGTTTTATGGTGAGCAAGAATGCTGTTTGGCTTATTTTTACACAATACATGGAAGGTGAATATGGAACACTATTCCCCATTTGTAAATTTACAAATTTGATCTTTGCAAATATAATATCTTGTTTCTGTATTCTGGACCACAAGATGGGAAGGGGGAAGAAGAAACAGGAGTCTCTTAAATGTGTCCCCTTGGGACACAGTCAGGAGATTGTTATCCTTCTTTGTAATAAATCTAACCTCAAAGAGTAATACCTAGCCAGATAATTCTATACCCTGTGCTTATAACACTTACATATTCTTAATACTTAAATATATAGTCACATACAAAGATACACTTGTTTGCAAATTGACTAGTCAATCTAAAAATTGGAGGGCCTTGCTCAGATACAAAAATGAGTTTTCAAGTTTTTTTAAAAATGAGATTTTTAGATGAGTTATATGGTATGTAATTGTAATTTTTCTGGACATTTCACCTCTTTCCATCAGTTTTACATGCAAAGAAGCCTTATAAACCCAAGGACTTAACCATTTCCACTTAACCATTTCCTTTGTTCTGGGGATAACTAGAAAGTAGAATTTCACAGAATCTGAGTTAGACATCATTTTGGAGGCCAACTTTAATGTGACAGAGAATTTCTCTTCCCAAAATATGATGGTCTAGTCTCCAGTGAAGATTCTAACCTAAATAGTCTATCCTCCTTGCAAACTGCTCCGATTGTTAGGATATTTTCCCTTTATATTAACCCCAAATGTGGCCCTGTAACATTTCCCCATTGTTACCAGTATAGCATTCTACACGACAGCCTTTCAGATATTTGAAAAACAAACAAATCATTGCCCTTCTTCCCCAGCACTGGCATAAACCCTAACTAGACTCCTCTTCTCTAAATTAAACATTCCCAGTTCCTTCAGCTAATCTTCTTAGGATCTTAAGCACATCAAAATCCTGGTTTCTTTCCAACTTCTGTCCTTCCTAGAATCTGTCACCCTAAACTGAACCCAATACTTCCTTATCATTGTCGTCGTCATCGTCGTCGTCATCATCATCATCACTAGCATTTATGTGGCACTTTAACATTTGCAAAGTGCTTTACAAATAGTATCTCATTTGATCTTTACAACCACCTTAGGAGGTTGGTGCTAATATTATCCCCATTTTAGAGATGAGGACATTGAGTCAGGCATAGGGTAGGTGATTTACCCATAGTCAGACAGCTAGTAAGTGAATGAGGCCACATTTGAACTCAGGTCTTCTGGAGCCCAGGTCCAGAGCTCTTTTCTGATGCACAGAATACAGAGAGAGTATCATACATGCCTCTCTTAATGCAGGCTGAGATTGAATGAGCTGTTATTATTACAACATGACACTGTTGATTCACTGAGTTTGAGGTTCACTAGTTCCCATGTCCTTTTCGGATGAAGCACAATCTACCCATGCCTCCCGCATTTCATGTTTGTCATATTATTTAGTGCTCTTCCTCAGGGAGCTTGGGGGCATTGGGGGAAAGTTAGCACAGTTTGAGTTTCATAAAGAGCATATTAAGAGAAAAATTACTCACCTTAGGTAGCTTAACAAACGTTTCACATGCAATTTTTCAGGCTTGTTCCTAAGACCTTGCTCAGGAGCTATGGCTCAAAATGTCATTTGGGATATTCTTTGTTTCTTACTCATAAACACAATTTGTACAATCTAGGGAATCTTAACTTCCGAGGAAACTGATTGGCTGACTTCTGATTTAATTTAGTTATTTTTTTTAATTCAGCAAACAACAATTAAGCACCTAATGTGTGTGAAGAGGGTATGATGAAAAAAGATGAAAAATGACAACACAATCCTACCCTTATTGTCTGGAATGTAGAATACTTTTGGGGAATTTAGACTATAAAGTTAAGCTAGAGTCACATTGTTGTGGAAGACCTCTAATGCCATGGTTAGAGATTTTGCTTTACATCATCTGTTGAAGAATTCAGAATAGATTACTAAATTGTTTTTACCACTCTGAAGTTATAACATTTACAATATTTAATAGAGGCAGCTAGGTGGTCCAATGGATAGAATGGTGGGCCTTGGAGTCAAGAAGACCTGAATTCAAATCCAACCTCAGAAACTTACTAGCTGTGTGACTGTAGGCAAGTCACTTAGCTTCAGTCTCTCTCAGTTTCCTCAGCTATAAAACTGGGATAATAAGAACACCTACCTCCCAGGGTTGTTGTGAAGATTAATTGAGATATTTGTAAAGTGTTTTTTAACCTGGCACTTAGTAGGTGTTTAATAAATGCTTGTTTTCTCCTTTCCTCCCCTACTTTCTTTCTTCCCAGCTAAATGTGAATGTTTAAGATAAGACTATACTTTGGGTCCCCATTAGCATTAGAATATTTTTAAAAGATGATTAGTTGTGGTATACATACTCTCATTCTCAAAATCACTTGCCTGAATTATTCACAGATAACTGTATCTTCTTAGTTTGCACAGAATAGGTTCCCCTCTTCCCCACATTTCATCACTTAGAAAACTTCCCTTCTTATTGAACAGAGGTGTAATTAGATTGAAAATTCCAAAATGGGACAAGTAGAGGAGATTCTATTCCCATTTGGTCAGTGGCGTTGATGTTCCTTTCTCCTCATTCATAGCTTGAATACCATTTCTATTCTCCATCCTAAATTAAGGCAGGAAATTGGAGGTCAGAGATTTAAGAGTAAACATTATGGCAGAATGGAAAGAGAACTGAACATGAAGTCAGAGGACCTGGGTTCAAAATGATTTGGGAAAATCACTTCACCCATCTAGGTCTCCATTTCCTTATCTCTAAGATAAGGGAGTTGTAGAGAAGGACTTCCTCTGTTATATCTTGTTGCAATACACATCTAGTTTATTCAGGCTATGGTTTAGAAGTAATGCAGAATTTTTGGAAAACTAAGCATTATATTTCAGTCAAGGTGTTGATCCTTAGATACACTGAAAACCACTAATAGTATAGTTACATTCTGGCAACAGTCTCAATATTATGACATTTATTAAAGCTTTAGCTTGAATTTTCCACACAAGTGAACCCCAGGGCAAGTATTTGCCAGTCTCATGCCCACTAATTCATAGACCTTTAAATCATGCTCTGTCCTTTGACTTAAGAGATAAAAACAAAGCTTTGAGTCTTATTGGCGCCCGTTTCTGCCCCTCCTTATTTTGGGCTTTTCCCAGGAACAAAAGAGATTTATTAGGTAATAGCCCCTGAATGAGCATTTCTAACCTTCTAAAAATCTTGAAATAAGACTTTTTTCTCAACCTGTTACAAATACACTCTCTCATGGGTCTTAAAGTTCTGTGGTAACTAGGTGAGACAGCAGGTAGAATTCTGGGGCTGGAGTCAGAGGGACCTGAATCCAAATTCAATCCCAAACACTTCCTAACTGTGTGACCCTGGACAAATCACTTAACTGCTGTTTGTCTCAGTTTCTTGTCATCCTGTAAAACAGGGACAACAGTAGCACCTGTTTTATAGGGTTTTTTTGTGAAGATCAAATGAGATAATATCTGTAAAATACTCAGCACATGGCCTGGCACATAGGAGTCACAATAAAAATGCTTATTCCCTCTCTTTCATTCCCCCATGCAGTTAGGGAAGAGTAGAAGATAAAATTTAAAGGTGACAGCTTATATTTACAAATAGAAATTTATGTATTTTTAAATAATAAAAGCTAATAGACAATGCTTTGTCCTAGGAGTCATCAACCTCTCCATTAAGAGAAAGGGGAGGTATGTTTCATTATCTTTTTTTTTTTTTTCTGGGTCCATTATTGGTCTTTAAGATGCTCAGAGTCCAGCCTTCTGATTAAGGTCAAACTTAAGATACATTAGGGATTAACTGTTAATTTGCTCAGCACATCTGTAATAAATAAATTTTAAAGCCCATCTTAATTGTCCCAGATTTCTATGATGATGACAGAATAGATTCAGATCATAAACCCTGCAAAATTGTGGGTTATCCCTAAAATAACACAGAACCATTTAGCTGTTGGGAATTTGAGTTGTTAATTCATCTTATGTGAGTTTATTCAAAAATGGGTTTTATGTCATTATTTAACACGACTGGCCTTTAGTGGGTGACCTTACTTGAAAAAGACTGATCATGATGTTTTTTTCTGTCCCAGAACTTTCCTTGGCTTATTCTTTTCTAGCTTTTCTAATTCCATGACCAGAGAAAAGAGGGGAGCAAGTTTCTGGTTCATTTTTATAGATGAAAATGTTGAAGGGTATCTCCTCTCACACTGAATCATCAGTTATCAAAACTTAGGTTATCATTCATTAATCTCAAGAATAACAGATCATCGCTAACTGACAAAGTTTTTCTTTATCCTTTTTTCTTCCTGTTAATGAACTCTGTTTGTTCACAAGGGAATTTGGTGCCTGATTTCAAATAGTATGAGTAACCTAGTGTGACATAAGCTTCAGTCCAAAATGTGAATGTCTATTTTTAGCACTGCTACAATAGATTATTAAACCAAACTGTGAAAAATGCACAGAAAAGCCATATCTCCTCTGTGGGGACCAACCTGTCTCAAAATCTCTATTCCTGATTCTCAGGCTGATATTAGTTAGAATTAGGTTAGTATACTCAAATGAATGTGGATTGGGATTAGAATGAAAGAGACAAAGATAGAGGTTGAGAAAAGAAAGATGGGAAACTGATCTTTAAATTTTATTTTGTATCATACATTCATTTCAAAATTTGTTCTTGGATAATTTTAGAAAACAGTTTGAATCTGACAACTAACTGATAGTGGTAACTGGTTGTACATAGAGAAAAATATCTCACTTCCAAAGAATTTGAAGCTTTACAAGGTAGTTTATCATTAATCCTTCCCTCATCCCTAGGAGATAGGTTAAATAATTAGAGCAGCATATTTTACAGAAATTTCTCACATTAGGGAAATGAGACTTCAGGAAAATTATTACTTTTAGCCCCAGAGAAACAAGTCAGAAACAATTAAATGTCATGCGAAGCAATACGTGCAGTCTAATATAGCTATTATCTAATAGAAAGGAAAAGCTGGGAGGAGGAAAAGGAATACGGGTTGTCAGCCACAAACAGCGTCTTCTACCTTCCCCAGCAACAATACAAGTGATGCTGAGGATAGCTGACATTTGGTGTAGCATTGTAAGGTTTCCAAAGTGCTTTATTATATAGCTTGTTAATCAGTAAATGTTGCTATTTGATCTTCTCCAGATCCTTGTGAGACAACACTACAGATATAATGAAAATAATTAATAATAAGAATAACTTCCCTATATTGCGCCAATTCCCATTGATGATGAGTGAATAAATCTAGAGGACATCAGAAACAATCATGAATGAGAATACTTTGCATTTACATCAGAATTTAAGTTTACAAAACAGACTTTATCACATTCAATCTTTACAAAAACATTGTGAGGGGATGTGTTATGATTATTCCTGTTTTATAGAAACTGAGGCAGAAAGCCATGGTTAGGAGACTTGCTCAGGAGCACATAGCTAGTATCTGAGGCAGGATTTGATTTCAGATCTTCCTGATGCCAAGTCTAGCACGCCATCTAGTACACCATGTAGCTCCCTAAGTTTTTAGTACAAATATTAAATATGTTTTATTAAATATACTTACTTAATATTTAATATAAAATTTATATATTTATTTTAAATATATTTAACATAAAATAATATATTTAAATATATATTAAATAATAAATATCAAATATAAATAAATAAAATATAAAATTTTAGGAGACCTTTTAGGAACCATTTAGGGCCTGACGTCCTTCCCCCTCCTAATTTTATAGATAAACAGAGCCCAGAAAAGTGACTCGATTAATCCAAAGTCACCTGTTGATTTAGCTTTCAGGGCTTTAGGGAAAACCAAATTTCATCCCGTCTAGTGCCAGGGGAGGATGCTATTCGTTTTGTTATTTAAATTAAAATATTTGAATTTTCTTGCACATTTGAAAACAAGATTCAATTTAATAAATATTCATCATGTGTCTTCCTCCATACCAGGCACAAATATGAAATAAAATGTGTTCCTTTCCTTAAGAAATTTGCAGTAGAATAGGGGAGGGGGAAGAAAAAGACACGTATAAAAAAAACTATATTTGAAGGCCAAATGTCAGAAGTCAAAAGGAGAAGCCCAGGCAATATTCAGTGAAAAATACGAAGAGAAAAGGGTCATCGCCAGTAAGGTGGGAAGCAAATACAGGGTGGAGAGGGCATGGAGTGAGCATTAATATAGTACCTGGTATGGACCAGACACTGTGATAGGCATGTATTTGATCCCTTCATCAAAAAGATGACATTTAAATTGGGCACTGAGGGGGAGGGAACATGGGATTTCAGTAGGTGGCAATGGGGGATGGTTCCTTTTTTTTTTTTTTTTGGTAGTGGGGCAGCATGAACAAAGGCCTAGGTAGAAGAATGCAGAGTAAGAATGGAGAATAGAGAGTAGTTTGGGTTGGTAGGAATTTAGATTATGTGAAGAAGAGTAATATAAAGTAAGACTGAAAAAAGGACATTTGCAGGAACCTCTAGAATTAAAGTAGATTTCTGGATTTCACCAGGCCTTGAAGATTGAAAATTAGATATAGTTGAGAATCATTTCACAGTTATAATTAATGAATTTATCAACAAATATTTTTAAGCACATACCAAGTTCCAAAAATATAAAGAAAGGCAAAAACAGTTCCTGCTCTCAAGATACTTACATTCCATTGGGAGAGACAATCTGTAAATAAAAAGTGATGTACAAGACATACACTGAGTAGATGAAAGATTGCATAGGAAGAGAAGACTCTAACTGCTAAGGGAATGGGAAAGGCTTCTGACATAAGGTGGCATTTGTACTGAGTCTTAAAGAAAGCGAGGGATTTTAAGTGGTAGAAATGAAAATACAGAGTATTCAAGGCATGAGAGACAGCCAGTGGAACATGGAAGATAAAGAAAGCCTAAAATGACAGCTGAATAAGCTTGACATCAAATGAATAACTATGCCTTTTGTGTATGTATTATCACTGGATAGCCAGATGCCATTGAGTCAAACAGAAAGGATTTCTGTAAATAGCTCTCTGTTGTATTCTTTGTATGAGATATACCATCAAAACACTGCACTAGTTTTCATCCTTTAGAGCTATACCTACTATTATTAATGAATGAAATTTAATGGCAAGTAAGTACAATGCAAAGGTAAAATTCATATATTTAATATGGTAGCTGACATATTTTTATAATTATTGTATGAAACATGGTGGTTATGTGAGTGAATAGAAGGGGACATGTATACAAGAGATTTTATGAAGGAAGAAATAACCTATAGGCATGGTTTCTGGGACTTTTGTCACCCAAGAGTACTTGTGTTAGTTTCTTTCTTTCTGTGTCTTTACAGTGGACTAAGGGAGACTATGAAATGCTTTCTTTGCTAAATTGGAGCTTTTACTGAAATAAAAAGTGCAGTTAAATTCAACCTCCATCATGCTGTTTGTTTCACCATCTATAAAATGTGTAGGGTTGATCCTAAGTAGCCTCTAGAGTCCCTCCCAGCTCAAACTTTTTATAAATTTTAATTGTACCTGTGGGGACTAACTCACAGGGTTGTTGTGAATAGATTGAGAATTTATTGGCAATATTATTTCATAATGTGTGGCTCATAAACCTTTTTATCCTTATGTCTATGAAGTATTAAGTTAACAAAGTTTTGTTTTCCATCATTACAATACTTTAAGATAGGTTTGTTTGAGTATTATTCTCATTCTATAGAGAAGGAAATTGAGGCTCAGACAGTCTAAGAGATTTATCCAAGATCACACAGTTTGTAAGTCACAGAACTGAGACATGAACCAAAGTCTTGTCTTCCATTGTCAATCAAGCAATAAACATTTATTAAGTACTTACTTTGTGCTAAGCACTGTACAAAGAAACATTGGTGCTACAAAGGAAGGTTTAAGACTTTCTCTGCCCTAAGTAGCTCACATTCTACTGGAGATAACATGTAAATAACTAGATACAGACAAGATGTATAGATGCCAAAGAGAGGAATTTTTATTTGATTTATTTAAAAATTTTTTATTTGATTTATTTAATCAGGAACTACTGGACTCCCATTGAACAGAGGAGAGACATGGTGAAATCTGTGCTTTAGGAAAACCACTTTGGCACCTACATGAAAGATGAGTTGGGTTAGGGAGAAAGTTAGGGCAGGGTCAACAAACAGAAGGCTGTTGTAATTGACCAGACAAAGTGATGGAGGCCTGCATCAGGGCAATATTTGTAAGAGTATAGAGAAAGATGTAATGGTAGAAATGACTTGGCTTTTCTGAGGTCAATGAGAATGACAAATCAAGGATGACACCAAGATTGTGAGCTTGGGAGATTAGAAAGAGGATAGTGTCATTGACAGAAATTAGAAAGTTCAAAAGAGTTATATTCTGTATCCATTGAGTTTGAGATGTTTATAGGGAATTTAATTGGAGATATTCAAGAGGTAGTTGGTACTGTGACATTAGAAGTCTCAAGAGAGATTAGAGCTGAATACATAGATCTAGGAATCATCTGTGTATTGACAATAATTGAACCTATGGAAGTTTATGAGATCAAAAGCTCAGATAGAAGATTGGGAAGAGAAACAGGGAGAAGGACAAAGTTCTTACCAAGACAGAGCCTTGGAAATTAGGCAGAATAACCTGGATTAAGATCCAGCAAAGGAGACTGAGGAGCAGTCAGACATGGAGGAGGAAAACCAGGAGAGAACAGTGTGATGAAAACCTAAAGAAGAGACAGTAGGTAGGAAAAGAGGGTGATTGACAGTGTCAAAGACTGCAGATTCAAAAAATGAGAATTGAGAAAAGGTTCTTAGATTTGGCAATTAAGAGATCATCAGTAATTGGATAGAATAGATTCAGTTGAATGATGATGAGGAAGCCAGAATACAGAAGGTTAAGAATTGAAGAAGAGGAGGGGGAAATGAAAGTTACAATTGTACATGGTTTTCTCAAGGAGTTTAATCATGAAAGGGAGAAGAGAAATAACATGATAGCTGGTGGTGAATGGCAGATTGGAGAGGTAGAAAAGGATTACTATCCTGCAGTGAGTGCCTAATTGAGATTTTGAAACTTAAATTTGTATTAACGAAGGCAGGACAGTTTTGTGATTTTTTCGAGGCTCATTTAGCAGCCTGTGATTAGGAGCAAAGATGGCTGATGGTAGAAGTAATCCAAGTCTGGGGATTGGGAAGGCATGATTAGTTGTCAAGAAAGCAAGGGCTTCAAGTGTAGAGCATAATGAGAGCTGAGCTGGCTCACCCAGGAGTCAAGATAGGGGAGGGAGAACAATGTAGCTGGTGCAGGGGTGATAACTTGGGAAAGAAGTGAGGAGTGGAAGGACTAGAGAACATGGTAAGGTTGAAAAAATTGTTGGGGTTCTAAAGCAAAGGAAAAGATGAAATGACAAATATGATTGGATAAAGAAATTTCAGTTTGGTGATAATTCTGATAGGATTTGATATTTTCACATTGTTGTTCAGTTGTTTTTCAGTCATGTCTGATTCTTTGTGACTCCATTTGGGGTTTTCTTGGCAAAGATACTCAAATGGTTTGTCATTTTCCTTCTCCAGCTCATTTTACAGATGAGAAAACTGAAACAAACAGGGTTAAGTGACTTGCCCAGGGTGGGTCATACAGCTAGCAAGTATCTGAGGTCAGATTTGAATTCATGCAGATGAGTCTTGTTGACTCCAGACCTGGCATTCTATCTACTGTGTCACTTGACTGCCCATTCATAATGTATAATCCTTGTCTTATTCTGACATCTCTGCCAGCTTTGCAGAAGAAAATGCATGCCTAATACAGCTCTAATATTTCTGAAGGTAATATTTAAGCTGACGATGGAGTATTTAAGTTTCATTTACCTAAGAGGTTTTCATTAACCTTGGTTCTAAGTGAAGGATCATGTTATATCACAGTTTGTTAATAGGGAATTTCCAAATTTTCTTCTGGAATTAAATTGAGACTTGGAAAGAAAAACAGATACTGTACTTTGAAGCCAGGGTAAAACCCTTCTAAATATTGCAAAGGAGAGTGAGCCAGTGTCATTATTATCGCCTCCAGCATTGCTTCAAGAAACCTTTCTTCCTTTTCTCTGTCTTTTGGTTGCTCTTTGAATCATACAGTTACACAGCCCATTCCTTCAACTACATAGCAGTCATATAACCAGTAGTGATTTATTGTGTGACATTGTCTATGTGCTATTCTGCAGAGGGGGTGAACAAGACACAACCCTTTCCCTCCAGCAGCATGCAACTCCTCTTTTTCCTTCATAATTATATTCTTTCTTCACATCATCACCAGCATGATGCTTATGTACAAGTCTGATCCGGTTAGGCCCATTTTTGAGCCTGTGTGGTCCAAAATTTTCATTGGTTTCTCATCATTTACCAAGTAGTTTTCAGATTCCTTTGCCTACAGAGTATGGCCCTAACCAACTAGGAACCACCCAAGCTTTCTAGCTTTATTTCAAAAATACTTCTAAGGCCTTTGTCATGGCCAGATCGACTATCACCCTCATTTCCTCTGTGTGGGTATGTATATGTTTATATATATAAAATATATGTGTTTATTGATTTTGTTATAGCTACATAAATATGTAGATACCTCTCTCCCTATATCCATCCACATATATATGTACACACACACACATACACACACACAGGCATACATACACACATACTCACAGACACACTTTATGTTCTCTGCCTTTCTGTTCCCTGTTTTTGGAATGTCTTTCTTTGTCACCTTTACCAGTTCATTTTCTGCCTCACTCAAATGCTACCTCTTCTATGAAGCTTCCTTGATTAATCTGTTCAGTAATGACTTCTACCTTATGTTTCACATTACATTATTTTGTATATCTTTGTTGCATTTATTATATAACATCGTGTATAGTAGATATCCGATAACACATACTTGAAATAGAATGTGATATAGTGGATAGAAAACTGACCTTGGGGTCAGGAAGACTTGTGTTCAAATTCTTCCTCTTACATAGACTATCCTTGCAATCTTGGGAAAGCTGCTTGACTTCAAAGTGCCCTTAAGCGACTCAATGGTAGAATAGGTATAGATCTGTATTGGAAAAGGGAGTTTGCTCACTGGGAATTTCCTATGCCAGTTAAATCTTTGCGTACCTTATTTCCCCTTTCTAGTCTATAAGATACCTGAGTAACTGTATCATATCTAGTCATTATCTCCTTCCCAGAGACTAGCACATTGCTCTCTGCACAATAAATGTCTAATGCATGTTTGAATGAATGTGTGCCTATACATAATTCATCTTCTCACACACACTTAAGTACAAAATGAATGGTACAGGCATTGAGGAATAGAATATGAGGGTTGGATAGGACTTCAGACATCTTCTTAATCCAATCTCTCTCCAAAACAGAAATGCTTTCTGTAATAACTTCAGGAATTGAAGTAGAAATAAACCATTAACTTCTAGCAAGGTGTAGTCACAGCAAAGGTTTTATGGAAGGTGAAACTTAGACTGGGTTTGGAATAAATAGTAAGGGTAGGTGGGGAGGAGATGAAAGTATTATCAGGGGCATGGAGGTAGGAATGACCTTGGAATATGAGGAACATAAAGAGCTCTGGAGAAAGGAAAATTGTTTCTGCTGAGGGATTGTGGGAAATAAGATTGAATAAAAAATATGGAAGTTGAGGAGAGTTTTGGGGAAGGATGTTGATTTTGATTTTAATCATGTTATGTTTGAGGTGAGGGGAACACATCCAGGGAGCCAGGAGGCAGTTTGGAATATAATAAAATAATAAAGGCTGGAGACAGATTTTAAAGTGAGCTTCATACAGATCCTGGAAGTAGAAGAGCTATTATTTGAGAACTATTTTGGACCTTGGGACAGGAAGATATGATTTCAAATGCAGCTGTAGGTACTTACAAGCTATATGATCCTGGGCAGGTAATTTAACCTGTTTTCCTCAGTTTCCTCATCTGTTAAATGAGGATAATAATAGCGCCTGTCTTCCAGGGTTGTTATGAAGAGTAAATGAGATTATAATTATAAAGCATTTAGCACAGTGACTAGCACTAAGTAAGCTCTATATAAATGTTAGCTATTATTATTATTATTATTTAACAATATAGGAGTTTAAATAAGTGGTTGTTCTAGACCTTCTCTTGTTTCCTGTTTGTCTGTGATAGGCCTCTTCTTTAGTATTTCAGTTTCCTTCTCTCCATGTGAATAGCATGAATAAATATCATTTTGTTAATAATTGATATTCATGTAGTATTTTGAAATTTGCATGTTCCTTTGCTTACACTGTCACTGCAAATATTATTGGCCCACATTTTACAGATGTGGAAATTGAGACTCAGAGATTAAGTGATTTGCTTGTGGTCACAACAGCTATTATGTGTAATTAGGTGAAATTTCAACTTGACTGTAAGTCTGAAAGCACTGCTTCATCCTATCT
Source organism: Pseudochirops corinnae (assembly GCA_028646515.1). Taxonomy (NCBI): domain Eukaryota; kingdom Metazoa; phylum Chordata; class Mammalia; order Diprotodontia; family Pseudocheiridae; genus Pseudochirops; species Pseudochirops corinnae. The sequence goes on from CM053590.1 coordinate 84,989,983, forward strand.
CTTAGAGAATAATATTTTGCTTTACTGAAAATTAGGAATAATGTTCTTTCTAAGTTGTTGTTGGTGCTATTGGCATTTATTTCCTGGCCTTGAAAAAAATTGCTCTTCTTATCTATAATCTTTAAATAGTATATTCTGCCTTAGCACCCATTTATCTTCCCTTTGCTCAGCCATCTATGTTTAATATTAAATATAAACAAAAAAAAATGCAGCTAGATGGTGCAGTGGACAGAGTGCTGGGCCTAGAGTCTGGAAGATTCACCTTTCCAAGTTGAAATCTGGCCTCAGACACTTACTAGCTGTGTGACCCTGAGCAAGTCACTTAACCCTGTTTGCCTTAGTTTCCTCATCTATAAAATGGTATGCAGAAGGAAATGGCAAAACACTCCAGTGTCTTTGCCAATAAAATCCCAAATGGGGTCATTAAGAGTCAGACACGAATGAAAAACAACTGAACAAAATAAACCAAAAAACCTAGTATTTAGATTTTATCAGACAGAGTAAATATTTTTGAACCTAATCATGGTCCTTTTAGTTCATAGAATATAGTACAGGGGAGTTTGGATGAAGACCAATGGAGCCGCATAGGGACAGCAGTTAAAAAACTGTATTACTACTCAAAAGGGGAGGAGGAGAACAGACGCCAACAGGCACCAGTCTCAGTGTGAGGTCCCTATTGCCCTCAGCCAAGGGCAGCACTCAATGGGGTAGCATTTGGATGTGGCACTATGTAATGGCTTTTATATTCTAGACAAAGGCCCAGAGCCCTCTTGGGGCTCAAATTTATATAGAGTTTAAGACAAAGAGCTGGCTGGCACCAATAGGAGAGTGCTCTCTTACCATTGGGCAAGATAGTATGGTCAGGTCCAGGGAAATGAGGATATTTTCTTTTTTTTAATGTGAAAATATATTTTAAAATGTTTTTCAAATTTATATATTTTTAGTTGTCAACATTCATTTCCACAAGATTTTGAATTACAAATTTTTCTCCCCATCTTTCCCCTACTCCCCACCCCAAAATAGTGAGCCTACTGAATACCACTTCACCCAATCTGTTCTCTGTTCTGTGCAGGGCAGTCTATTGCCCTCCCTCATCTCTCCCCTCTCTGGCCGACTTTATAGTAGGGCAAGATGGATTTCTATACCCCAGTGCCTGTATATATTATTTCCCAGTTGCATGTAAAAAGCAATTTTTTTAAGAACACTTGTTTTTTAAACTTTGAGTTCCAGATTTTTTCCCTTCTTCCCTCCTCACCCACCCCCACTGGGAAGATAAGGAATTGAATATAGGTTGTGCATGTATAGTCATGCAAAATATTTCCATTATAGTTATATTGTGAAAGACTAGCTATAATTCCCTCCATCCTATCCTGCCCCCCACTTATTCTGTTTTCTCCTTTGACCCTGTCCCTTTTCAAAAGTGTTTGCTTCTAACTATGCTGTCTCCCAATCTGCTCTCCCTTCTATCATCCCCTCTCATCCCCTTCCCCCCTACTTTCCTGTAGGGTAAGATACCCAATTGAGTGTGTATGTTATTCCCTCCTTAAGCCAAATTCAATGAGAGTAAAGTTGACCCATTCCCTTTCACCTTCCTGCTCTTCCCCTCCATTGTAACAGTTTTCTCTTGCCTCTTTTATATGAGATAATTTACCCTAATTTATTTCTCCCTTTCTCCTTTTCCCAATATATTCCTCTCTCACCTCTTAATTTTATTTTATTTTTGGATATCATCCCTTCATATTCAACTCATCCTGTGCCCTCTGTGTATACATGTACATGCATATGTACACACTCACATATATATTTATATACATATATACCCTCCTGTATATACATATATTTATAGATGTGTGTATATATGTATATATGTGTGTATATATATATATGTATACATATATATTCCCTTCAACTATCCTCATACTGAGAAAAGTCTTAAGAATTACAATTATTGTTTTTCCATGTAGGAATGTAAATAGTTCAACTTTAATAAGTTCCTTATGATTTCTTTTTCCTGTTTACCTTCTCGTGCTTCTTTTGCTTCTTGTATTTGAAAATCAAATTTTCTGTTCAGCTCTATTTTTTTCATCAAGAGTTCTTGAAAACCTTCTATTTCATTGAATGACCATGTTTTCCCCTGGAACATTATACTTGGTTTTGCCGGGTAGGTGATTCTTGGTTTTAGTCCTAGCTCTTTTGACCTCCAGAATATCATATTCCAAGCCCTTTGATCTCTTAATGTAGAAGCCGCTAGGTTTTGTGTTATCGATTATGTTTCCACAATACTCAAATTGTTTCTTCCTGACTGCTTGCGATATTTTCTCCTTGGCCTGGGAACTCTGGAACCTGGCTATAATATTCCTAGGAATTTTCTTTTTGGGATCTTTTTCAAGAGGTGAATGATGAATTCTTTCAATTTCTGTTTTGCCCTCTGGTTCTTGAAGATCAGGACAATTTTCCTTGATAATTTCTTGAAAGATGTTGTCTAGGGTCTTTTTTTGATCACAGCTTTCAGGTAGTCCAATAATTTTTAAATTATCTCTGCTGGATCTGTTTTTCAGGTCAGTGGTTTTTCCAATGAGATATTTCACATTGCCTTCTATTTTTTTCATTTGTTTGGATCTGTTTTATAGTATTTTGATTTTTCATAAGGTCATTAGCTTCGATGAGGATATTTTCTAAATAGCCTAATAAGGAAGAATGAGGAGCATGGATGTAGGGACTTTACCATCCATCAGGGGGTTAGGATGGGAGGAGAATAATTCTAACCTCTGGGTTTATTAACCTTAACATATATGCATCCTACAGGACTGAGGCCATACCAGTCAAACAGGTTCCAATTCACAGAGAACATTTCCTTGTCTTTAGCAAGAGGATGGTCCAGGTCTCAGATATAATTCTAATCCATTTTTATATAATAATCTTAATACCCAAATTGTACTAAAAAAGTGGCAAAAAGCTTAAATGACATGAAAATGCTGCCCTTGATATAATAATATATATGTGTGTATAATATTGGCTAAGTAGGGGAAATGTTTTGCCATCAATTCATGCCTAATGATAAACAGGAGAATCTCTTTCAATTGGTGCCGGAAGATTGGACTCTGAAATTTGTTTCCTCACCCCACCTCCAATTCTCTTTAGTCTTAGAGATGTTAAGGGTATTTGCTTTGTAGTTTATATGTAATAAATACATTTTTAGTAGCATAATATTGAAGAAAAGCTAAGAAGGGTGAACCTATATTATCAGTGAAAGATTGAGTGGCAGAATGTGGAGACTGAACCCAAGACAAATGGATTTGAATTGAGGCTCTAACACTGGTTATGTGATCGTGGGTGAGTCACTTAATATCTCTGATCTTTTCCTCACCTATTAAACAATGCTGGTATTTCCTATCTCAAGGGTTGAGGGATTATCTTTGTGAATTTAAGACCTCATATAGAAATATGAGTGCTATCATCTTTCTATCAGACTATAGGCTTCACAATGGAAGGAACTTTGTCTTATATGAGCTTTCTATCGCTCCCCCACAATACTGACTTATTTTTTGAATTGTTTGTTTTAGCTACATGTTTACTCAAGTTAGGAAAACAGATATCCCTCAGAAAAATGTTAATGCTATTTTGAATCATATGCTGATAACCTCTCCCCTGTACCCCACCCTGAAATAGGTCAGTTAAATACTTTTTAATTAGTATGAGTCTGCATTTGTGGCTATAGGTGCATGAGGAGAATGAGAGTGTCTGACTCCCTGAAGAGTAACGTGACCATTGTTTTGCATCTTACATAGTTTCTAGGACAGGTGCCACATCAGTCAAGCATTTAAGTCCCTACTATGTGCCAGACATATAGTAAGTGCTCCTTGGAATTATGATTTGCCCATAAATGCTGAAGATTTAGCCATTGTATATAACAGTTGTAACACTTTTTAGCTGTTACTAACCACAGTAATAGCAAATCTCTCTCTTGCCACATGTGTATTCCACATGACACCATGAAGCAGTAGGTTCAAAAGCTTGCAGGACAGTCTGCTGATATATGCCAAGGAAAGAATAATGGAAAGCCCTGACCTGTTGACTAAGAAGTGAGAGATGGAACAGAACTCTGCCTGATTTTGATCAGTTCTTTAACTGGTTTTCTGTTTTGATCAAAAAGTAACTTTTGGTCTTCATAGTGGGCTAGAAGTTCTTTGGTTAGAATGGGTAGAGTGCCAGGCTTGGAGTCAAGAAGATTCATCTTTCTGAATTTAAATCTGGTCTCAGATGCTTAGACAAGTCACTTCACCCTGTTTGCCTCAGTTTCCTTATCTGTAAAATGAGCTGGAGAAGGAAATGGAAAACCATTCCAGGTTTTTTGCCAAGAAAACCCCAAATGGGGTCATAAAGAGTTGAACATGATTGAAAACAGTTGAATCATGAAAGAACTTCTTTGATGTTTCTGTGTGAGTGGAAGAAAAAAACCCCACAAGTATGTATTATGTACATCAGTTCTTTTAGTCTCTCATAAAAGCTTCAGAAGACAAATCTTTTACCATATTCCTAATAGTCCCCTTTGTTTCCTGTGGTACTTTATTAGATAGCGATAATTCCAAAAGAAGAGGGCTTTAAGAAATAGCTGGATACATAGAAGAAAAGATTTATACATTCAATATTTTGGGGTAAAAATCCACACAAAACACATGGGAATAACAGATCCAACAAAACACATGGGAATAATAGATCAAAAGGAGTTTATTCAGAGGCTCATTGTTACAGAAAGGACTCTGAAGAAAAGTCCCCATGAAGACAAAACCACATTGAGGGGAGTCTACAGAAGAGTTCACCTCATCATTCTTGAAGAGAGAGATAACAGAGTTTTTTCTGCTCTAAGAAAAGCAATTTGTTATTTTGAAAACTGCCCCTAACTGTCCTTGCAGGCAAGAAAAAAGATTATGTGTTTTCTCTATTGTTAGTCTTTGAAGGGGGGTAGAAGGAAGTAAAAGCTTGTTTCTTCTATGGTTATCTTCACCATATCACCCCCCTCCTATTCCACCCCACCCCTAACTCAATAAACTGTTTGTTGTTGTAGGTGAGTAGTTTTCAGTTGTGTCCAACTCTTTGGGAAACCCCTATTTGTGGTTTTCTTGGCAAAGATACTGGAATGGTTTGCCATTTCCTTTTCTAACTAATTTTACAGATGAGGAAACTGAAATAAATAGGGTTAAGTAACTTTCCTAAGGTCACATAGCTAGTAAATGTCTGAGGCCAGATTTGAACTCAGGAAAATTCTAGCCCACTATGAAAACCAAAAATATTCCTGACTCCAGACCCAGCACTTTATCTACTGTGCCACTTAGGTGCCCCAGTAAACTGCAGTGGCTCCCTATTTCCTTCAGGATCAACTGTAAAATCATCCATTTGGCTTCCAAAGTCCTCCATAACCTGTCTGGTTCTCTGTCTCTATTTCCATATCTCTTTATATTTATATCTTTGTTTGCATGTTGTTTCTTTGATTAGACCGTGAGCTCCTTAGGAGCAGCGACTGTTTGGGATATTTTAGCCTTTCCTTGTATCTCTAGGACTTAGCACAGTACTTAACACACAGTAGGTACTTAAATGATGGGTGATTTTTTGATTCTGAAGCAGGGTCTTGTTAGAGCAGCTGCTTATTAGAAAAGCATGATAATGTAAAATAATGTGGCAGAGGGGAAATACAAGATACATTTATGCGTGAGTTTCATTTTATTTGTGTATTGACATGCCTATTGCATAGATTCTCTAAGATTCCTAGCTAAGTGTTTTATTGATGAGAATACCCTTCCCTCATCCAGACTGTTTGTCTCTTGTCCTTCCCTCCACACATTTTAGCTTCTTTATATATCCTGCTTTCCTCCTTAGAACATATGCTCCTTGAGGGCAGGGACTGCCTTGCTTGATTATATTTGTATCTCTAGTGCTTAGCACGGTGCCTGGCCAATAATAAGGATTAATAAGTGCCTTATCTATCTGTCTGTCTGTCTGTCTATCTATCTATCTATCTATCTAACCTATCTATCTATTAAATGGATACCAGCCAGGAAGAATTTTACCAGTGAAATGAGAAAGCTATGATAAATCATTCAGTTACTCTTATAGGATTATATAGAAAAAAAAGATGCCCATTGTATCCATAGGGAGCATTAAAAAATTTCTCATTCAAAAGAAAGCTCTGATCATGCTGTTTTTCCTAACTGTTCAGAGGCAATTAGGTTGGGAGGCAAGGGGTTAGGCAAGTCTTTGGAGATACTTCTTTTACAACTACTCTCTTCTATGTTTTACCCTTTGCAGAAAGTGAGTGAGAAGGTCGGAGGAGCAGAAGGAACCAAGTTAGATGATGACTTCAAAGAAATGGAAAGGGTAAGTCTTTGTCTTCTTGAGTAATTTTTGCGCTTCACTGAATAATGTTGGAGAAAAGAGAGGAATGGAAGAGTGAATGTTATTTCTCATGGGTGTGAAGAGTCACAGGTATTCATAATTACATGTATTACAGCATACCTTTAGGTGTGTTGGCATTGCCACAACTTGCTTTTCATATGGACTGAGGATTTGCTGGTGTTTTGACTCTGTGCTTGAATGAAATACCAGGTTCAGTATCAATAAGCTGAAGAAGAGGGGAGAGTCTAGTTCTTTTAGACTTTGGCTTTTTCAGTTTTCCCTCCATGAGTGGACTAATGAAGGAAAGGATAGAGTTAATAATCCCTTGTGGGTTAATAACAGCTGATTATCAATGAAGAAACTTTAAAATCAGGAAACTTGCTCAATTAAAATTGTTGTAAAGGATAATAGAGAGAAAACAGTACTGTTTCCAAGGTAAATTGAGTCTGGAAAGAACTTTTTGAGGTTTTTTTTTTATTAGTGATTTTTGGAAAATTATCTCCATTTGAAAGACTATTAGCATCTAAGAATAATAGCAATGATGATGATAAATTGATTAAAACTTAAACAACATTTGTAATAGATGATGCCATGCCAAATGCTCATAATTTCCATAAATCTTTGGAAGTATGAGTTCCTAGCATGGAATATAAAAATCCTTCAGGAACAGGATGAGTGATTTATCCTCACCATTGTCCTCTCTGCTTTTGGAGTTATACTAAAGATGCTTTTAGTGACCCGACAGAAGACGAGCTTACATTCTGATCCTTTTACTCAGTTACAAAGAGCAGTTATTTTTTTCCACCTGTACAATAATCCACAGAATGTTAAATTTAAACAAAATTAAATAGGAGGAGAAAGACTTGTCCCTGGACCATTTCTATCTAACTCTCCTTGAAAAGGTGAGATGATGGTGATGGTATTTATATACTATTTTAAGGTTTGTAAATTATTTTATATTCATTATCTCATCTGTTTTTTACAACCCTATAAGGTAAGTCTCTCAGTTATTACTCTCTCTGTCATGGACAAAGAAAGTGAGACAGGGGTTATATAATTTGTCCAGACATACAAGTTTGTGTCTGAGATGGGACTAAAGCACAGGTCTACCTGACTCCACCTTCAAACATTGTCTCTAGAGTACCAACATACTCTAGTCTTACTACTCACAGTATCTACTTTTGCCTTAGCCACATCTTTAGAAAAGAATTGGGGAGATGATGGGGGTGGTATCTTAGGGTCTTGATGTTGATGGATATGTAAAACTGCAAAGTATGACAGTTGTAATCTTGCCAATGGTTATTTTTAAAACTTGTGTCCTTAGTTTGGTTAATAGCATTTCTGAAAACAAACAAATCACAAACTGTCCTAAAACCCAGTTGTGAATTTTGCAACAATAGCCATGCTATAAAGGGTTTGGAGTTCCTGTGTTAAACAAAGTATGTACTCAAATTTTTTTTTATAAGTTGCAATAGACCAAAGTTTCCTTTCAAATGTTGATACTGACTGTGAATCCCTGAGTATAACTGTGGATGTTATAAGGAATCCAGGCATGAAGAGTCAGAAGTGTCAAGCACACAACCCTAGGCAAGAACCAGACTAAATAAATATAAAAAATACAAAACAAACAAAATAAAATATACAAAATAAAACAAAATAAATATAAATGCATAAAACATAAATAACTTTACCTTTTAAAACTGTCAATCTATGATCTCCAGGGATCCTTATGTACAGATTATTGGCCCCTATTTCTATTTAACTTGGATATCATTGGACTAGGAGATGCTTTGGGGAGCTGTGGGATATTGCTAGATAGCAAGGTTTTTGGTTGGAAGAGAACAAGATCCACTGATGTGATGTAGGAAAATGTGTAGACTAGGGGATAAAACCTGCTAGAGTGGCCTAATGAAAAGGAAAGACCAGAATATCAAAGATGTGTTCATGGAAAGATCAGGACCTGTAAGAGAGATTCTAGGATTCTTAAGGCACCAAGCAGTTGGATACTAGCTTATTTGGTACTGTTTAAATTCGCAATGAATTGATTAGTAAGTTATTGTTAAGTGCCTATTATGTTCTAGGAACCATGCCAGGCACAAGAATTTGGACAATTTTTAGCTTCAAGGAGCTTAAATTTTATTGATCAAAGAAGTGTACCCATATACCAAAACAGGAAAGTCTCCATTGGTCTTGGTCTCTTTTAGATGTCAAAAGTTTGACTAATGATGATAACTTCACTTAGAGCTAAGTAGGACAGAGTAGTCAAGGATTGGAAACCTTATAGGTCAGAGCAAAAGCCAACATACAGTGGTTTAAATTTGTAGCAGGTGTAGGTCAAGGGAATAGGGATGGAAAGACTTGCCATTACCACTAGGGCAAAGAACTAGCAATCATCATCTTGAATTATAATTTTTTAAATACATTTTTATTGATAATTTCTGTTTTTATGTGAAATGTATTTGCCAACAAATTCCTCCCACCATCTTCCCTCCCTTTCCCAGAGAACCATCCTTTATAATGAAGAAGGAAAAAGAGGGGAAAAAAGGTTCAGAAAAACTAAGCACTCTGTTGAAAAAGTCTGATATATACAGTGTTCCATTCTCATAGACTCCCACTTCTGCAAAGTAGCCACGGAAAGTGGCTTCAGTTTTTTTCAGGTTCACACTTGGTCACTACAATTTCCTAGCATTCAATTTCTTTTGTTTTGTTGTTTTGCTTTCTATTTCTGTTGTTGCATTCATTTTTTTCTTTTCTAGTTGTTTTTACTTCACTTTGATATCAGTTCTTAACTCGCCCCTTTCTGTGGAGACCATCTTCCTTCAGTGACTTGAGTTCCTCAACCTCAACATTACTCTCTCCTCTTTACTCTTCCTCACTACCCATATCTAATTAGTTGGCAGATCTGTCAGTTTTTCCTCCAAAACAATTCTAATGTGTACCCTCCTCTCTGCTGACTTTAGCTATGACCTTGTTCTAGACCTTCATCACCTTTCATCTTAACCCTTGGAATGTCTTCCTAGTTGGTCCCTCCTGTCTCCAGTCTATCTTCCTCAATCATAAGTCTGACCAGGTTACTACTTGGCTCAAAAATCCCCCCTTTAACTCTGAGATGAAATACCAGATCCTCTGTTCGACTTTAAAGACTTTCACAACTAAGTTCACATGAGGTTTGCCATGCATTTTTGCATTTATAATATTCATCATTTCTTATAGCACAGTCATACTCCATTTCATTCATGTATTAAAACTTGTTTAGCCATTTTCCAGTTGATAAACATCTGCTTTGAAGGTAGCTAGGTGGTACAGTGGTTAGAGCACTGGGTCTGAAGTCAGGAAGATCTGAATTCAAATCCAGACCTCAGACACTTAGTAGGTGTGTGACCTTGAGTAAGTCACATAACCACTATTTGCCTCATTTTCCTCAACTGTAAAATGGGAATAATTACAGCATCTACCTCCCAGCATTGTTGTGAAGATCAAATGAGGTAATAAGTGTAAAGTGCTTTGAACAGTGCCTGCAGCAGAATAGGTGCTATATACATGTTAGGTATTACTAGTTTTGTGGCATAGAGGAGAGAGTGCTGTCTGAGACACTTGCCTAGTTAGTAATTCTGAGCAAGTCATTTAATGTTTCTGAGACTCAGTTTCTTCATCTGTAAAGTAGGGATAACTATAGGATCTCACAGGGTCGTGGGGATCAAATAGAATAATACTCTTAAAGTACTTTGCAAACCTTAAAGTACTATATAAACGGTAGCTTTAAACTAGAAATCTGAGGTCTTGTGTTTTGTAGCATGACCAGATATGGCTAGGGGATCCAGATAACTCATTTCTTAGAAAGAGTGATCCAGTCTTCCAGTTTCTGGGTGAAATTCAAAAGAATGATACATTTGGAAAACAGGGTAGTTTCCATCCCAAATACCTTTGGAAAAAGGAGGAAAATAAAAAGCTGGGGCATCACATTAATACATGATGCAAATAAATTGGGAAAATTAGCCAATAAAAAGTTATTACAAGGGAAAAAAACAGGGCAAAAAATGTTAAAAAAAAAAATCTATTTTAACATAGGTAAACCTGAATACGTCTTCAGTTCTGCTCCTCATGTATGGTAACTCCAAGGGAGAGCATTCTTACAGCCAAGCCCACAAGTCGAGCCAACCATCTGGCAAAAAAAAACCTCAGGAGAAACAAAAACCTTACTCAAAAACCATAGGCTTTTCTCCAAACCCAGTCAGCCCTGCTCCCTGTGAGCTGACAGAGAAAATGGCCTTTGAAAGACAAGATGCAGTCAAAACAGTCTTATGCCTATTTAATTCTAATCTATCCTCCCTATCGACAGGCTCCTTCACTGTTGCCTACAAACAAGCCTGCGTCTTCCTTATTCTTTAACAACAAACAAACAAAAAACCTTGCCTATCCCTCAAGTTATCATCCTGTATCTATGTTGTCTTTCATAGTAAAACTGCTAGAAAAATCCATCTACAATCATTGCTTCTACTTCTTCTCCTTTCACTTAGTTTTGTACCCCTTCACCTTCACCTGGCTGAAACTGCCTTTTCCAAAGTCTACAGTGCCAAATTTGATAGTCCTTCGTCCTCACCTTTCTTGACCTCTGTGCAGCTTTTGACATTGCTGACCACCCTTGGATTGTCATCCATGACATGACCCTAAGACTCTGTTCAAGGTTTCTTTACACTTCATTCTCTTTCTCACAATAGTCTCATCTGCTCCCATCAATTTAGCTATATGCATTCAAAAATATTCAACCTTATTCTCTCCTGAACTCCAATCCTGCTTTCAGTATCTATTGGACATTTCAATTGGTTATTCCCTTAGGCATCTTTAATTCATACATCCAAAACTGAACTCATCATTTTTTCTCCAAACGCTCCCTTCCTCCTGCTTCACTACTTCTGTATCACCACTCTTTCAATGACCTTGATTCTTAAACTCAGAAGCACCATGAAGTAGCCAGGTGGTGAGCCTGGAGCTAGGAAGACCCTAGTTCAAGTCCAGATGCAGATAGTTCCTAGTTAACCCCCATTTGCCTCAGTTCCTTCAATTGTAAAATGGAGAATGAGAACATCTACCTCTCAGGGTTGTTGTTAGGATCAAATGAGATTGTGTAAAAGTGCTTAGCACCATGCCTTGGCATATAGTACAAGCTATGCAAATACTCCTTCCCTTCCTTCTCCCTCTCTCTCCCTTCATGGTTAACCATTTGACAAATCTTGTCAATTCTGTTTCTATAACAACTCTCTTATCTGTCCTCTACCCTCTACTCACACAGCTACCAATCTGCCTCATACCCTCATAGCTTTTTATCTGGATTACAGCTCTCTTCTCTAATCCATAATCCGTGTAATTACCAAAGTGATATTCCTAAAGCACAGGTATGACCCAATTACTCACCTCCCCTTAAACTTCCAATGGCTTCCTATTGCTCATAGGATAAAATTTAAAAATCTCAGACTTTTAAGCTTTTCACAAACTTTCTTCAGCCTGCCTTTCTGGGTTTACCACATATTATTCCCCTTAACATGAACTACTCCTTTTCAAGCAAACGAGATGACATTTTCCTTATTTATACCATTCATGTTCCCATCTCCATGTTCTGTGCAGGCTCTTATTCCTAATGCCTAGAATGCATTCCATCTTTGCATCTGCCTCTTAATGTTTCTAATCTCCTTCAGTGTTTAGCTTAAGAGTTACCTCCTACATAAGTCTTTCATGATTCCTTCCAGATCCTATGGACTCCCCTTCTCTGAGTTGATTTTATATTTACTGTGTGTGTGTATGTCTGTATACATATATATTCACATATATTACATAGAGAAGTATATATGTAATATAGTATATATAATACATAGTGTATATATATAATATATATTATCTTGTAATATGCATTATACCCAAGTGCTTCTCAGTGATATATATATATATATATATATAATACACACACACACACACACACATATATGTATATGTACAGGGGTGGCTAGGTGGCACAGTGAAAAGAGTACCAGCCCTGGAGTCATGAGGAATTGAGTTTAAATCTGGCCTGGGACACATAACCTTACTAACCGTGTGACCTTGGGCAGGTCACTTAGCTCCAACTGCCCTGCCTACCCCCTCCAAAATTATGTATGTGTGTGTATATATATATATATATATATATATATATACACACACACACACACACACACACACACACACACACACACACACACATATACACCCACATACATAATTACATTTAATTTTTAATTTTTTTGTGATTGTCTCTATCCCTTGTTGGATTAAGAATTCTCTTCCTAGCCCAGGGATTCCTAAACTTTGTCAATCTCCGTATCTCTAGGCTTTCATTAAACTTTCCCATGTCCCCTATTAAATATGAGAGGAAATAAAATCATTAGTTTAGCATATATATGCACATAAGAAATAAAAAAGATCAATTTTAATATAATACATAACTATTTACTAAATATTCCCCTTACCCTTGAATAATTTTTTTGTATTCTCTGCAAGCATGTATGCTTGAGGTTGCTTTAACCATACTTGTAAAAGGTACCTGATTTGGTTCTATTTTTTTTTTTTTTTTTAGTGCTATGACCATTAATATTTAGGTCATATGTAGAATTTGGATTTATTGTGGTTTGCTGTGTAAGATGCTGGTCCAAACTAAATTTCAACAAACGTTTATTAAGCACCTAATGTAGACTAGGCATCAAGGATGCAACCATGAAAAATGATTCATTTCCCTGGAGTTACAATTTAATAAGTTTATCGTGTGCACAAATAATGCTAACAAGATAAAAATGAGTAAGCAAATTGGCAAGGTCAAATAGAAAGGCCCAGAAGGTTCAAACAAGGAGTGATGAAGTTGTGGTAGAAGGGAGTCTTCGAACAAGATGAATTGAGAAACACTAACGGTACATGAGCAAACAGGAGAGTGAACCGAAGTGGCAAGTTCTGAGGAATCATGTAAGGTGCTGAGAGATCTAAATTAAACCAAACTGCTTGGAGATAAAAGAAACAGGGATAAAAAATCAAAATAAAAAATGAGGAGAACATCCAAATTACTCTAAATTCTTTCAGTAATGGAGAAGAAAACTTGTCATGCCCCAAGGATCCATTATCTCTCACTTTGCTTTTGGAAGGGGAAGCTGGAACGTCATAACTGCTTCTCTTTCTCTTTTTTAAGTTAACTTTTGTATTTTGAGTTTAACACAAAAAAATGAACAGTTCCATGTGCATAGTAGAAAATAGAGAATTTTCATGAAATTACAAATCCTCATTACATAGTTTGTTTCCCCTTTAAATATAAAATAAATTCAAAATACAAAATAAATTCAAAATATGACTTTTAGAACTATGCTTTCTTTTACATTTTAAATAAAACATCTTCCTGGAACCAGGAAGCAAACTCTTGTCTCACCCAGCAGACCTTGTGTCTTGCTGGCACAATTCTGCAGGAAACTTTGTATTCCATACCTCTTCCCTGTTTCCGCTAATGGGGCAATTGAAATTTGTTAGCCATGGAGATCAGGAGATCTGGATATTTCAAACCCTTTCTCCTTTTCTTTTGCTTATTAATCACATAAAATGCACTGCAGTTCAACTTTAAATCACTGCCAAGAGAACCTCCTTCATAGGATCAGCAGTTTTGAGGAGAGAGAAAGACAGAGCTCAGTTTAGCTTTATTCCTAAAGGGGCAATTACACAATTGAATGAAATAAATTAGAAGTTGATATCGAGTATTGCCACTGGATAAAGCAAGTGGGGATTCCTAAAGCTCATTTCTCTAGTATCAACCACTAAAGACACTCTCCAGCTGAGATGTGCTGAAAACACAGGTGTTTGCCTCTTAACCCCGACAGCCTCCTTGGTGAGACCATTTAATGTAATAATGGGAATGTGTTGCTTCCACAGACTCCCTGCACAGTAAGTGTTTCTCCCTAGTAATTTAAGTGCCAATATGTGAAACCGTTTTTGTTGCTTAAACACATACACACACACACACACGCACGCAGAGCATGAACTCTTTAAAAGCTTTGCTAAAAGTTACCTGAATATTTTACTGGGAGCCAGTTGCTGGGTGAATTTGCTGAATGAGAAACCAGAGCTTCTCAATCAAGAGTCTCAATGTTTCTGCTGCAGTTAAATGTACCCAATAATAAACTTTAATTCAGGAAAATAGAACTAGAAGGAACTTCAGTACTATCTAGTCCAACTTTTTCATTTTACAGATGGGGAAACTGAGGTACAAGGAGATGAAGTGAGCTACTCCAGTTCACACAGGTAGTAAATGAGATCTGAACCTAGGTCTCTGACTCTGGGCAGAGGGGTGGTACAGTGGAGAGAGTGCAGGGCCTGGAGTCAAGAAGATTTGACACATCTTCCTGAGTCAAATTTGGTTTCAGACACTAGCTGCATTGTTTAACCCTATTTGCCTCAGTTTCCTCATCAGTAAAATGAGCTGGAGAAGGAAATGACAAACTGTGCCAGTATCTTTGCCAAGAAAACCTCATATGGGGTCACAAAGAGTCGAACACAACTAAACAGCAGCCTCTGATTGTACAACCAGTGTTCATTCCTCTGTGTCACGACTGGCATCATCTACATTGCTGAGCCCAGAAGCAACAAAATAAAGGTGTTTCCTTTGTCATTTTTTTCCTGAAGAAATGATGCCACAGTTTCCAAATCAGGACTAAACGTGACTTGCTTTGCTGCATTCTGGACTTGACCTTTAGTGTGGCTGTTCCATAGGAGCAGCATTAGCTGAATGTAATTTCAGATAACAACCAGTGCAGCAAACAAGCCCCAGGGCAGAGGATGGGGATGCATTTATGTTCATCAAGTCCTGAAATGGGCATCTCCAATATGTATGGACAGGGAAAATTCTATCTTCCAAACTCAGAAGGAGGGATAACTTGCTTATGGAAAAGATTGAATAAAAAATATCAAAATCATAGTCATTTCAAGTTCTTGGAAAACTGCTTCTTCCTCATAAGAATTTGTATTTTACAGCATTTAAAGCTACTCTTGTCTTATAGAATATAAAACTGAAACCTGGAGAGCAGAAGTAATTTCAGGTTCTGTAGCATGGCTGCGATTGAAATCCAGATCCCCTGACTCAAAATCCATTTCTAGGTAGAAAAGTTTACCCCCTGGAGAGCGGCTACTCTTGCATACAAATTCCTCAATGATGATGTATATGGATATTAGCAAGCTAGAAGACCTTGGCAAGGTCAGTTTTTCTGTTCTAAACCTAATCACCACCTCATTAAGAGTCTGTCAGCCAAGGGATGTTAATCTCTGTTTTTAAATCTTAGGGACAATATAAGTAAACATTTGGTACAAAAAAAGTATGCTTTACATACCTTAACATTTTTGAATTAGCCATTATCAGCAATACCACATATAAGAACTGAATTAATCTATTTATTGATAGGATAAACTTGCATAATTATCTTGCTTTTACTCTCATGAAGAAAGGTG
Source organism: Pseudochirops corinnae (assembly GCA_028646515.1). NCBI lineage: Eukaryota > Metazoa > Chordata > Mammalia > Diprotodontia > Pseudocheiridae > Pseudochirops > Pseudochirops corinnae. Next base: position 85,005,874 of record CM053590.1, read on the forward strand.
ATCTTTAGAAGCTTGATTAACAACAACAACAATAACACACATAAAAAGGATCTCTTCCCCCCTAAATTCTAAGCTTCTCAGTTTAAGTCTCTTATTCTTCACTTTGAATTCTGGGGCTGGATGGGGAAATGTTTTTCACTATCACCAACTCCAAGTGGTTTCTGTAACAGAAACTAGCAGCTTAACAAGTAAGAGAGAAATGTCACAATATGTAAGAAGGATAGAAACCAGCTGTTTTTCTTCTCCACAGACAGTTGAGACTTGACATTGTGTTAAAGCCGGAGGAGGAGTATTATGCAAGGGAAACACTAGCTGATGTGGGAAAGTCATGAGACACTGAAACCTGCTGTAAGATGTGGAATGCAGGGAGATGGAGCATCTTTTTTCCTTGAGACCCTTGTGAAGGGATTGGGTGATGGTTTGTGAATGGTTCAGGTTCAGTACCGTCTACAAAAGCAAGGATACCATATGCGTTAATAATATATATGTACCATGAAGTAGCATGTTGATGAGTATACACATTGCTATTAATATGTTTAGGAAACATCTGGGTGGCTAAGTAGATAGAGCACTGGGCCTAGAATCAGGAAGACCTGAGTTCAAATCTTACCTCAGACACTTAGCAGCTGTGTAACCCTAGGGAAGTCACTTAACCTCTGTTTGCTAACTTAATTCACTGGAGATGGAAATGACAAACCTCTCTAGTATCTTTGGCAAGAAGTATGATCCACAAGGTCATGAAGAGTTGGATGTGACTGAGCAACAATTGATATATTGGAGTCTTAAGAATACTAATAGTAAAATCAATATTTGTAATTGGCATTAGTACTAAAGATCACCTAATTTTTATATTTGTTGGATAAAAAATTGCCTAGGTAATAGATTCCATTCACAAAAAGTTAGTTCATAGGATGCACTTTAGATTATAAAACTATGATATGCTAATGTACTTTATTTTTTCTCTATGCATTTAAACATTTTTTTGATTTTTTTTTCTTTTCCTATCACTTTATAATATCTTTTCCCATTCCATTTTGCACCCCCAGTCCCAGAGTAGCAGCCCTCTTTTGTAACAATTATGTAATGAAGTAAATCACGTGTGTGTCTGAGAATTCATGGTCTCGTTCTTTACTTCTAGGTAGCTGAATGTCTCAGTGGATAGAATGCAAGGTCTGGATCAGGAAGACTCAGCTTCCTGAGGTCAAATATGGCTTTAGACACTTACTAGCTGTGTAACCCTGGGCAGGTCACTTAACCATGTTTGCCTTAGTTTCCTCATCTATAAAGGGAGCTGGAGAAGTAAATGGCAAAGCGTTTCAGTATCTTTGCCAAGAAAACCTGAAATGGGGTTACGAAGAGTTGGACATGACTAACAGATTACTGAACACACACACACATGCACTCATTCTTTACCTTTAGTTGGTCATTTCTTTGTCTTGAGATCAGATATATATTTCAATATAAGTCTTTTGATGCCATGATTAGTTGATAATTTGATTGGCATTCTAAGCCCTTTCCAAGTTATATCACCTGGTTTCTTCTTCACTAATGCTTTTTTCTTCTTTCAGAAAGTGGATGTCACCAGCAGGGCTGTGATGGAAATAATGACTAAGACAATTGAATATCTTCAACCCAATCCGGGTAAGGGAAGATATTACTAAACTGCATTGTCCTTTAAATGTAACTCCACTATTTCCTTGATGATATACTTTCATCGATTCCATTTTTCTCTTAGAATGCTGGACCTCACCTTTCGTTCTGGTTTCACTAGCTGATTGACAGCTCAGTCAGTCTACTGAGCTTTTGTTTCTTCCTCTAGGAAGGAGAGATAATGATCATTTTGTCACCCACTTTTTAGGGGTTGTTGTAAGGAAAGCACTTAGCAAAATTCCAAGATCTGTAGAAATGTGAGCTGGTGTGCTGGCCTCCAGGTACCTGGCCTGATTGTGTAAGCAGCAACCACCTGGGAAGAAAGTATTGGGTGTTGTGGAGAAAGTGTCCTACTTCATCATGCCTAAAGGAGTATCTGCTTGGTATTAGGAGTCAGGGCAGATCAGAATCCTGGTCCTGATCCGTTCAAAGGTCCTGGCCTGTTATATTATCTCCAACTTAATGGTGAGTTCTAGACTAGTGAAGACACTTCTTAAATGAGCTGTCCAAGGCAGGCTGTTGGGATGGCTGGTGGGGAGTAGGCAACTATTTTGCTAGATCAGCTAATTTGGGAGATGTTCAACATGATCTTGGTATGGGTAGTCTCTGGGATGCAGTGGTTAAGAGAATACAAATTCCACTCCATTTTGATCCCAGTTTCCCCAAACCAGGCTTACAAGCTGGCTCCTAAACCCCTCCTAAGATCATACTATAGCTGTCAAGGCAACCTGGGTTGCCCACATCTTATTTTGAAAATGCTGGTTCTGTAGTGAGAAGCTACCAGTGGACTTGACTTTTAATTTTTATCTCTTTTCCACTTCGTAAGAAGTAATGAAACTGTAGGAGACAATAATGTACTCTCATTGGAAAGATCCCAGAGGAAAATGATTGCTGGAGTAACCAACTTTGTTGCTCTTTCCTTTTGAGATCCTTCCACTCACTGAGGATGCATTATTGGCTCCTGAAATTTCTTCATTTCCTGTGACCTCTTCAGTCACAATGGCAGCATTGTAAATAAGTAAGGGTTCCTGAAATGCTGTTTTCAAAATGAAAGGCATGAGAGAGGAAAAAAGGAGAAGAGTCTTTAGAATGATTTTTTTAGAGCAGAGGAGCTAGGCATAAATCTCAGGTCTCAGTTCTGCCATACAATCTGGATGATTTTGATGAGCAAGTCACTTGACTTTTCTTTGTCTCAGTTTACTTATCTTTAAAATGAAGGAGTTATATTTGATGACCTCTAAGGGCACCTCTGGCTATGGATCTGTTATCCTATATTGGGATAACCAAGAATTCTTGAGGTTAGAGATGTATGGAAATGGTGTATATGGAACTTTTCCCATGCATATGGCCTGGCTTAGTTACCAAATATAAACCTTTAGCAATCCTAGCAAGCTTAACCAGTGGGATTAACCATATAGCAAGAGTTTACCAAGTGTATAAAGCTGTTTTTGACTTGTAGGTCTGGAATCATATTCCCCAAAATACAAGCAAGGTCAGAGGAAAGAGGATAGGTGGTGGTGGAGTGATGGTTATATGGTTACCAGAATTAGAAAGGCAAGGCATTCCAGTTATGAGCAGCAATTAATGTTAGTGGCTATAATAAAGGTAGTTATTATCTTCCTTACTAAACAAGTCTGGGCTAGCACATAAACTTGAAGAAGCATGCCTTCTTGGCTGTTGTTTCAATACTGGACCATTATACCCTTATTTCTGTGCTTGTTTTCCTTCAAAGAGAGAGGAAAAGGTGGCCAGATAAGATTTCTTCAAAACGGGGCAGTGACTCTGCAGAAGTCTACTTCCTTGGTGACTTTGCTGGTGTGTCTGGGTTTGTATTCCCTTGTGTTATGCATGTCTCTGGGGAAGTATTATGTGCCAGGCTGTGCTACAAACTGCAGAGAAAAGAGAGAACAGATGGTTTCATTCTTTTAAGGTATCTAATGATTTTTAACTTCCAGAGTTGCTACAGTTAAAATCAAGAAAAGATTATTTTAATTGAACCTGAAATGAACTGAGTCAAGAGTTGTTTTTACCTTACCAAAAATATTGTGAGAGGAAGTGGTTTGGAATCTTTAAAAAATAAATTATTTTTGGAAATGATACATTTTTATAGTAAATTAAATGTACTAATGAGAGCCAGCAGGAAAAAAAAAAAGGTTTATGAGTCTTTGAGAAGAATATGGACATCTGCCCGAAAAGAAAATGATGGCTATTCCTGGGGCAAATATAATGTCAGCTTTAGCTATAGAAATTAAGGGGAAAGGAATTAAGATTTTAGATTGAAGTTCATGTCATTAATGAAAACTAATGTCATTACTACCACCTGTAATGGTAATAGAAATTTGAAGATCTTCCCTGCCCCTTAATAAGCTTAAGGGAGTTTGAAGACCTTCCTTGCTTTGAAGATATAACCTGCCCCCTAATAGGCTGAATGTATGGAGCCTGTGATGGGAGGAGTTTGCTAAAGGGTGGAGCAGAGCCCACAGGAAGCTGGAAGTCAAAGTAGCTAGGCAAGAAGGAGGAGAGGACACATCCAAGGGAGACAGGCTGGTGAGTAAATGTTGCTTTGTGGGAAGGCTAAAGGATGCTATGGCTCTCTGTGATGTTATGGCTTATTAACTTCTTTGCTACTGTGATGGAATTGGCTTACTGGTTTTGGATTTTCTGATGTTTGAATAAATGTTTTGCTTCTGTCTTCTATATGGAGAGTCTGTTATATTTTGTGATTGAGCATTATGCCAGCATATTTACAGTATTTGTTGGTGCTGTAAATATTGTGTTGGCACTATGTTTGGTGATGAGGATGGGATTGCAAAATATCGAACTTCTATTTGGAGGCAGAAGGGATTTAGAAGAAAAAATGACTTCCAGGATAGGAGGATTTACCTTATTCCTCCCTAGTAAGAGAGTGGGCTAAAAGTACAGGGCTCTGTGAAAACTGGGAACTGAGATTACAGAAGGGAGAACCTAGAGATTTAGAAACATGTTTGAAAAGAGTACCAATAAAACCAGGGAGAGAACTGGATTCAATGTATAGAAAGAGCTGAGTTTTACTAACAGGTTACCATACTGTATGTAAGAACAGAAACAAACTATTACAAGAAAAAAATGCAGATGGAGAAAAAATTAGCTGTTTTTAATGAGAAGTTGACTGTATTACAGCATTCAGGCTTTCCTTTAGAAGAGCAAGGTAGTAGTTCTCAGATGGTAGAAGAGAGGGCTGTTGTGAATTTGGCTCAGAAAAAGAAGAAAAAAAACTAACAAGGGGAATTTGCATGCCTCCCTAATACAGACAGAACCTAATTGCTGTGACAACTGCCAGGAGAGTGCATGGGTAGAAAGTAATACAATGTTACATGACTGGAAGTTTGCCCCATACTGAGAAGAAAGCAGGAAAATCAGGGAGGCCAAACAGACTTCAGGGAGATAATTGAGAAATTGACAATTTCACTCAGCAGGAGGTTATTGAGAAATTAAGAAGATTCTCCCAAAGATTGGGAAAATTGTTGGTGTCTTGGATGGTGAGAATCAGTGATGAAGGGACTGGAGAAGTATGGGTAGATAGTGTGGACTGCTTGAAATTTATGGGTATTTGTCAGAATCTTTTTGTCCAGCAAACTTTTAGAGATTTTCATGAGGCAAGAGATAACGATATGATTAATTTGTTAGTTTTAGTTGCTGATGAATGCAATAGAATGTATCCCACTGATTCTTTGTGGCCTAGTGGACACAAACCCTGATACTCACTTAGAGACTGCATGAGAAGGTTGAAAAAAAAAATAATGAAAACTGCTATCATGGTTGGAGATGCAGATGCGTATCATGATATACCCTTAGCAATTTTTCGTAGAAATCTCATAGTGAAGATGGCTCTTCCTACTTATAAATACCTACTTCTAACTTTACTAATTGGTGAAATAGGGCACCCTCTTTTGGAGGTGCTGAATAAGATTTCACAGCTAAGTGACTTGGGAGAATGGGGAAAAGATAAATTTCCTTGAGAGAGAAAAGTAAATGCCTAGCGGATCCAAAGTCAGAATAGATTGACAAGAAAAGAACTATTTACTGCTCTATTGAGAGCAGGGGTTGATTTTGGAAGAATTGATGATTTTCCAACTAATGAACTATATAAAATATACTGAGAAAAGGGGCTTAGTAGTAGATGGAATAAGCAAGTGAGGGTTGCCCCTACAGATCCTCCTGAACCATTGTATCTAAGTTCTTCACACCTTCAGGGAGAATATGAAATTGACCCAGTCTCAGCTCAGATTAAAGAAATACACAGGTGAGATTACAGACCCCATATCAATCTGATTATATATTGAAAAAATGGATCAAATACTGTAACTAGAGCATTGATTGATACTGGGGCAAAGGCCTCCCTTATTTATGGGAACACTGACAAATTCAAGCTGGGAACTCCTATTACCACCACAGGACTAGTAGAGGCTGAAATAACAGCCAGACAAGTCAAACTAATGTTGAAGATTGGGCAATTACCTAAGAAAGAATATATTGTGGTTATTGTACCCATTCCTGAATACATCATTGGAATAGATATATTGAGAGGTATGACCCTGAATTTACCTGAAGGAAGATACCAACTGGCAATAAGGAAGATAGGAATTAATACAATTTTAGTGAGAAAATAAAAATGGACCCAATCACTTTACCAGAACTTTCTGAAGTAATTACATTAAAACAATATCATGTTCCAGGTGGGCAAGATGAAATTACCAATACTATAAAGGAATATGTTGAAGCAGGAGTGTTAGTCCCTACCACCACACAATGGAATAATCCTGTCTGGTTAGAACTAAAATCAGATGGGACATGGAGAGTGACAGTGGATTATAGATAATTGAATAAGGTGACTCCTCCCTTGTATGCTGCTGTTCCAGATACCATCACTTTAATAGAAAGGATCCAGAAATATGATGTAATTTGGTATGCAGTTATTGATATTGCCAGCACTTTCTTTACCATCCCATTACACTCTAAATAATGGAACCATTTTGCTTTCACTTGGCAGGGTAGACGATATATTTCCACCCACTTGCCAAAAGGATATCTACATAGCCCCACTATTTGTCATAGAATTAATTGTGACTGAACTTTTGGATGAATTACAGCTATCTGGTGTACAGCTTACCCACTTCATTGATGATATGATACAAGAAAAAAGTAAAAGAAGTGGAGAGTAGTTTGACACTTTTAACTGAGCATATGAAAAGCCAAGGGTGGGAAATTAACCTTGCAAAGATTCAAGGGCCAGGTCAAAATGTACGATTTTGGAGTATACAATGGAATAAGGTGCTGCAAGAGATTCTTCCACAAGACCGACAAAAGATTCAGGATTTTCCTATCCCTACCTATAAGAAAGAGACCCAAAAGTCTATAAGATTATTGTATATTGGCAACATCTCATGCTGTTTCTGGGACAGATTTTGAAACCCTTATAAAGTTACTTGGAAGAAATATGAATTTGATTGGGGATTTGAGGACAGCAAAGCTTTTGAAGAAGCCAAGGTTGGCATACAATTGGCCCTAGATTTATGACCTATGCAAAATAACCTATTGGAATTACAAGTGACTGTACAGGATGAATATGCAAACTGGAGTTCATGGTAAAAACAACAAAGTTGAAATGTGCCCCTAAGATTTTGGTCTAGGACACTTCCTTCATCTGGAGTTAAATATATACCTTTTGAAAAGCAGTTGTTAGCTGCATATTAGGCTTTGGTAGAGAGTGAACAACTGACTCTGGGCCATGAAGTGATATTAAGGCCTGGAATCCCAGTTATAACTTGGGTAATGAGTACCCCAGCTTCTCACAGAGTTGGACATGCACAAGAAGTTAGCATAATTAAATGGAAGTGGTATATTCAAAATAGAGCTAAAACAGGCAAAAGTGGAGTTTCTGCTCTACATGAATCAATAGCAAACATCAATACTGAGGGGAATGATACATCTCCTGAACCAAAGTTGGTACATTTCTTGGTAAAATGGAATGATGGATATGGATTAACTGAAGAAGAGAAGAAACACGCATGGTTTGCTGATGGGACAGCAAAATATTTGGGCCAGAAAAGACACTGTAAAGTAGTAGCCTATAACCTATGTACTAGATGGGCTTTGGAAAGTACTAGGATAGGGGGAAGTAGTCAATATGCTGAACTATTGCATTGGTGCTATACCACCACCAACAAAAGACTATCATTTAGTAGTTCTGCAAAATTTAAGCAACTTTTATTGAAATGGTCTACTTGGGACTTGATTATTTGCTTTTTATTTCACTGAGAATAAAATTTTAAATCATAAAGCCTGCTGGGATTAGGACAGGGAGAAGCATCCTAACCACTCTGGCAGGATAGTGTGATGACAAAAGCCTGACATGTTGCATAGCTCCTTGCTCAGAATCAATTGCTGCACATGGCCAGTAAATGTTGCAGATGGGGTGGGAATCCACATCTTTTTGACTTCAGGTTTAATATGTTAATCATACTTTGGTTTTCCTACTCTTACTGTGTTAACTGCGTGGTCTTGGACAGGTGTGGCATAGGGAAAAGACATTAATTTTGGAATCAGAAGACCTTGGTTCAAATCCTGGCTCTGATACTTTATTTTTTTACCTTGAACAAATGCTTTGCCTGAGTTTTCTCTTCTGTAAACAAAGAGTTAAGCTACTTGATTTCTAAGTTCACTTCTAGTTCTAAATCTGAAAAACTGGGTCCTTTACCTTTCTAGGATATTGTTTTCTTATGTACAAATGAAAGGATTTTACTAAGTAATCTCCAAGCCCTTTCTAGCTCACATGTTTCATGAATAATGAAATTGTTTATCTCATTAGACTAATATTACCTTGAGATTAGGGTGTTATTTTTTTGTCTTGTATACAGAGCCTATCATATAGCCTTGCATGTAGTGGTCCCTCAATAAATATTTGTTGAATGGATGAAAAAATTTGTGTCCTTTTCCTTTCCTACCATTAGTACATTTGTATATGTGAGCCTTAGAGGGATAATTTAAAAATATATTCCGTACAATCTAGATTTAGATTCTAATGACCTCAGAAAGAATTTAGTCCAACCCTTTTTGTTTGACAGATGAAGAAAATTAAGCCCAGAAAAATGAAGTGACTTGTTCACAATCACATAGGTAGTAAATAGCAAAAGTGGACCCAGTTCCTTTGACCCCAAATACAGTGGTCTTACCACTGTATACTACAGTGCCTCTCAAGTTCTAATTAACCTATCAATATAAACTGAAAAATAACTCTATATTGTCTACATGAAGAATCATTGAATGGGAAAAATCTATTGCACATAGAAGACCCATGATTTCGTAAAGAAAACACTTTTGTTTGTCATGTTTCAACTTTGTCTAATTCTCAGACATGACTGAGGTTACTTATTCAATAAAAGTCTTAGGTCATAATGTTCTAGATCGGCGGTTCTCAACCTGTGGGTCGCTACTACCCCTTTGGGGATCGAACAACCCTTTCATAGGGGCTGCCTAAGACCATCAGAAAACACATATTTCTGATGGTCTTAGGAACCAAGACACCGCTCCTCTATCCATCTCCAGGAGGGTCCGCCCACATGCAGATACTCCCAGATACATCCACATATGAGTATTAAGGGGTTGCGGCATTAGGAAGATTGAGAACCACTGTTCTAGATAATTAAAAATCATTTCAGAAATAATGTGTAGAATTTTGTTTAAGGCAGTTGCCCAGAATGTTTCTAAAATGTCTCAGAAGCCTCTGGTAACAGACATGAAATAAAAACTATTATAAATTACTTTGCTGCAGGCAACATTTTGCACTTAGTGTCCTTTTAATCGTCTTTCTACATAGATACATAGAGAAAATAGTGATTGGTGATAATCAAATTGAAAAGTTTCAATGAAAAGATTATATTGAGATTATTCTTAAATAATTTGATGTGCATTTGGTCTTAATATATGTATTCCAAACACATAGATAAGGTAGCTACCACCCTAGGATACCTCATTCTTCTGACTTTTTGCCATTTTCATCTTGTTAATTCTAGGATCGTAGGATTTAGAACTACAGTGGGAGGAGTGGAGGGGTACAGAATTCAAAAAGTTGAATACCCTCCTTTTACATGGAACTGAGGCCCAGTGAGGTATAGTGTCATTTTTGTAAGCTCACACAGGTAGTAGGTGGTAGAGGCAAGATTTGAATCCATGTCCTTCATTCCAGATATATTGTTATTTCCATTATACGTTTGGCTGGGTTACTTTGCCATTCAGTTTGTCCTTTCTTCCCTGCTAAAATAAAGTACTGGAAAAGTTCATAATATCAAGCTGAATTCATATGTAGTATATAACTTGAAGTATGTTTTGATTTTTTCCAGGACATCGACCTAGAATTACTACAGGCCTAAGCAGTGATCTTTGGCAGTTCACTTGTTGGTCAGTTCATTTGGTGCTATTGATTTTTGCTAATTGATTTTCTGAGTTTCCTTAGACACTTTTGAGATTTGGTCACTGTGATAAGATGATATGTAAGGTTTATAAGGAAATCATTCCTTCCATGCATATCACATTCCCCCCATACCCCCCACCCCAGCCCAATGGGGCCTTATTTCAGTCCTACAAATGTCTCCATATGTCCTGGTGCCTATGGTCACTCTAAACCACCATGTTGAAGTTATAGGGTTTGCTACAATGTTCACTGACCCCAGAGATTTATTGAGAACTCTTAAGCAAGGTTCAGAATGAAGATTTAACTGAAGCATACAATGTACACAGTCTCAAGAATGCATGAACCACACTTGCTATTGCATTCGTAGATATTTGGAACACCTTGATGGTCAACGATGGGATGATTCTTTGACCTTTACCATAGTGTACATATTTACACATGTACATCATATCTCCCTGGTAGAATATAAACTCCTTGTGAACTGTTTCATTTGTGTCTTTCTATCCTAAGCCTATAACAGAGCCTGGAATATAGTAGTCACTTAATAAATTTGGGTTGATTCAATGATTTAGGGTTTTCAAAAGCATTTTATGTATGTCATCTGAGTCGATCTTTTCAGCAACCCTGTGACTAGACTTGGACAAGGTATTGTTATTTCCCCATTTTTTGAGATAAGGAAAGGAAGATTTATTGTTAAAGAAATAACTGTTAACTAACTCTTAAGATTTAGAGTCGAAGGTCAGTGGCTGGGTAAGGACTCAGACTTGAGCAGTCTGACTCCAGATATAGGGAGCTACTTCCTTTACTCCAAAATTCCTTCCATGGTGACTTCTATATTTCTTTGTCAACATCACCATGGATTAATGCAAGTCTTACTCTGGTTATTATATTTTCAGGTCATCATTTTTCCTTAGCCACAACTCACATTTATCATTTAGCTTGTGATTTATATTCTGCTGGGGAAAGAAGCACCCTTTTTCTTCTCCTAGGAGATTACATGAGCAATTCTGCCTCATTCTCTCATAAAGTAGTTTTCTAGCTTGAGCTAATTTTGTAATTTAGAGGTGAAGTGCTATCAAAGAAATTGATACTCAAAAGGGAAGAAGCCAATGACAAAAATGCCCAATTATGGCCCTGCTGTCTAGGGCATGAAAACAGTAAAAAAAAAAAAAAAAATCCAATCTCTCATGCTTTAAGAAATGCAATCAGGAGAGTAAAAAGGCCAGAGCAATAGTCAATGCTCTTGTCTAGGAACCAGCAGTTTTTTAAAGGACAAAGTACATTTTTTGTACTGTCCTTAGGCCATAATTTGGTGCAGAGCTACGTTCTATTATATATACATAGATATTTATGTAATGTGTGTATGTGTATGCATATATATATAATATATAATATAGACATACATATTAAGTGTGAAAAAATGTGTTTGTGTATGGGTACGCACACACATGCACATATATTGAATCTGGTGCCAGAGATTTTATAACAACTTAATCTGTATTAATATGTATACATACATATTTATGCGTATATATGTCTATATAAAACATACATGTGTACATACATACATATTTATGCATATATATGTCTATATAAAACTTTATTTTGTTGTAGTTCTCTGTGTTTTATTTCTGTTCTAACCCGTGCACTCCTTGAAGTAAAGGATCATGTTTTATTTAGACTTTCAATAAAATCACATAATCTCAGAGTTGGAAGAGATCTCATAGAGTATTTCGACTAACCTATACTGGAATAGGAATTCTTTCTACACAAAGGGTCACCCTGTTTCTCCCAAGTTTCCAATTATAAAGAACTGAGTATCTCCCAAATTTTTGCCTCATAAGTTGAACAAAACTTTTACCCCTCTTTCACCTGACAACCCTTAAAATACTGAGGATGGTTTTTAGGGGATTCTACTCAGTCTTTGTACTAGATATCCCAGTTGCTTAGATTCCTTAGTCTCTTTATAGCCTGGTTTCAAGTTTCCTCACCATTCTAGTCCCATTCATAGAAGTGTGGATTGAGACTTGTAAGGAATCTGGGAGATCATCTAATAAGAACACCAATTTTTACCGAAAAGGAAACAGATTCAAGGTTAAATAGGTAATGAATTGGAAGGTCAAGATTCAACTCAAGGTCCTTTAACTTCAGTCATTATTCTATCCTTTACACAAAGTTGCTTCCAATTGCATTACTCCTTTAATTCTTCCAGAGGGAAAACTGAACTTCATGTAGAGTTAATATTGGTAGTAAGTGGCATAGTTTCTGACTCATATCCGAGGCCAAATCCAAGTCAGAATCTCTTTGCTCGGAATGCGAAACACTCCTGGTCTCCTCCCATGTGTAGAATATGTGTGCAGGCAGTGAGACAAAGACAAGAGGAATTAAAAGATAACTTTCTGTAAATCTTGTCCTAGAGATGATAAAAAAAAAAAGGTTAGGTCTGTCTTTTTTATTGAATTGAGAAGATGACTAAGAGGAATTTCTTAAATCTGGGGAGTAATGCTTAAGTTTGCTGCCCAAGATTATTAAAATAACCTCCTAACTCACACATACCTAGAATATATCACAGCTGGAACAGATTTAGATATCATCCAATTCAACTTTGTGATCAGAGTCCTAGATGATAGCATAGTGAGATGTCTTGAGGTCAACTGGTCTAACTCCTTGTTTTAGACAGGTAGGGTGTTATTATCCCCATCTTAAAAACTCTCAGCCTGTCATTCAAAGCCATATATAATCTGGCCCCAATCTATATAGTACTTCAGTCCTATTTTTCCCTCCTCATCTACTCATTGTCCTTCCTACGGGCTCATTTTTTTTTTGCCATCATTCCATTGGTCATGCCATTCCTCTGACTGTGACAATACAATGCTTTAAGGTTTACAATATGAGCTCTTCATGACCACTATGTCAGTTAGGTAGTCCAAATCAGTCAATTGGTAAACATTTATTAAGTGCCTACTAGATGCCCAGCACTTTGCTAAGCAATGGAGATACAAAAAAGATGCAAAAGACGGTCCCTACCCTAAAATATCTTATGATGTAATGGGGGAGACAACAATGTATGGGAGGCAAACAAATGTATACTAAATGTGTGTGTGTGTGTGTGTGTGTGTGTTTTGTATACATTTGTTTGCTGTTGTCTCCATATATATATACACACACACACATGATAAGCAAGAAATAATTAAAAGAGAGAAGGGGAAGGTTTCCTATAGAAGGTGGCATTTTAATTGGGAAAAAAAAAAAGAAGCCAGGGAGGTCAATAGTCAGAGTGAGGGATTGAAAATATTCCAGGTATGAGGGACAACCAGAGAAAAATACCAGGAGTCAAGAGATAGAATGTCTTGTTTGTGGAGCAGCCAGGAGGCCAGTGTCAAAGGATCAAAGAATATGTGTTGGAGAATAAGGTGTAGGAGGACTGGAAAGGTGAGAGGGGACTAGGCTATGAAGGGATGTGAATGCCAAGCAGGGCTGTTTGTACCTTTTTTTCACGTGGGGAGCCAGTCAGAGAGTTTGACTTTCCGCTTAGGGACCTCACTCACTGATGAGAGAGGCAATATGCAGACAACTGTAGAAACAAGATAAATTGCACAGGATCTCAGAGGGAAGGCCCTCGAATTAAACAGATCCAGGAAAGGCTTCTTGCAGAAGGGATGATTTTAGCTTAGACTAGGCAGCCAAGAAAGCCAGGAGGCAGAGACAAGAGGGAGAGCATTGCAGATGTGGGGTACAGACCGTGAAGATGAACACAGCAGGGAGGTGCAGTATCCTGTCGGAAGAACGATGTGGAGACCAGTGTCACTGGATCACAGAATAGGTTGAGGGAAATATGGTGTAAAAAGACCAGAAAGGCAGGAAAGGGCCAGGTTATGAAGAATTTTAAAGCTAAGCAGATGATTCTACTTTTAATCATGGAGGCAGTAAAGAACCCCTGAAGTTCACTGAATGCAAGGAATTTGCCTGGAGTAGGCGTGGGGGATGGTATGTAAGAACTGGATAGACTTGTGTTTTAGGAAGGTCTCTTTGGATGGTCAAGTTTTAGAGAAAAGGGTGTATATGAGAGACAGCGGCAGGAAAGGCAGCAGTTGGTAACTGATAGGATGTGGGCAGGGAATGGGGTCTCAGGCAATGAGGAAGATTCAAATCAGTTTTACTGACTCCAAATCCCTATGTTCTCTTTGCTGTGCCGAGAGGCTTCCCCAACCCAGCTGCTGTATCAGCTCAGTGAGCTCTCCGTTCCTTATTCCTCGCATTCCTCAGTGCTTGATGCTTGTTACAGTCGTTTGGCATTTAACATACACTTTCTATTCAGTTAATTCATTTTGCCTATGTATGTCTTAACTCTCTAACTTAATCACATATTTCTTGTGTTATCTTGTTCACAATGCCTTGCAGTTTCAATGGAAATCACATTCGATTTGGAGGCAGAAAACTCGTCCTTTATTTTAGAAAGATATTCTTTTGAAAATAAATGTCAATCTGGCATAATGGTTAGAGTCCTGGCCTCAAAGTCAGAAAGAGCTGGATTCAAGTCCTGCTTCTAATGCATATTGACTATATGGTCGAGAGCAAATAATTTAACTTCACTTAAAATCAAGTGCTGTAGTCCTCCCCAATTAGACTATAAGCTCCTTAATGATAGGGGCTGCCTTCTGCCTCTTTTTGTATCGCCAGCACTTAGTATGGTGCCTGGCACATAGTAGGCACTTAATAAATGTTTATCGATTGGTTGATCTAGGTAACTGTAATACTATAAGTTCCAGAGAAGGTACCAACCTGCTTTGCTAGAGAGAATGCCATACCTGAGAATCTCTTATATCAAAGAATTGCTTATTTTAATCCATAAATTAAAAATAATTTAAAAAGTCCAACTCCATCCTTTCCTAAAATATGATGCCCAGAAGTAAATGAAGTATTCTATTTATAGTACACAGTGAAATAGAGTTGTCACTTACTTTCCTCTTCCTTCCAAGTGCTTTTGAACCCAGTAGTTATTCAATTGTCTAGTTATTTATTTTGAATTTATAGAAGTGAATACAGTTTGATAGACCAAAAGATAACTTGTTTCTAGAAGGCCCTTGTTATAATGAGCTCCTTGTGCATAGGGATTATTTCATTCTTTGTAGGCTGGTGCCCCGTATATAATAGGGGCGCAATAAATGCTTATTGATTAAAATTGATTCATTAACGTGGATCTAGAGTAAGTGCCTGAAGGAGTCAGTGCTCATAGTAGCATTCTCTCATTAGTATATAAGCAAATTTTTTTTATGACATTAGCTCATTTTCACCTTGCAAAGCCAGACAACTAAGCCCTAAGGAGATAAATGGATTTTAAAGACTCAAATGCATCTGGTCAGTTTCAGGGATTTGAATTCCAGCCTATATCATTAATCAGCAGATGCACAGTTTACAACCTACAGCAGCAAGAATGATAATACTTAGAACTCATTTATAAAGCCCTCTAATGTTTTCTTTCCCTATGACTCTGGGATGAAAAATAGTGCCAGAGAGATTGAATAGCAATAAGTGTTCTCATACTTGTTTCATAGATCAAGACATAAGCTCAGAGAATTAATGACTTGCCTAGGGTCACATAGCAAGTAAGTGAATGGCAGGCTGTAAAGTGGATGATTTTATTTCCTTTCTATTCATGTGAATTCACATTTTTTTTTTTTAGATAGGAAAGACCCATACAAGTCCTAAAATTATTAAATTTTCTGCTTCCTTCTAAACCTGTAAAGTAGGCTTTGAGTGAGAGACTGAACTGATTCCAACTGAAAGTACTTTCATTTTTAGAAGAAAACCACTCAGTCAGCCCCAGTTAGATGGTTTGTTTCCATTCTTTCTTCTCACAACAAGGGCATTGACTTCCGTTCAGCTGTGACCAGAATCAGAATGGTCCTCAGTGAAAGCGGCACATTTTTTACTTTGAGTGAGGAGTTTGATTGGAAGGAACTGTGGATGTCCCAAATGACTTCCTTAAAAGATGGCACAGCTCTGATTGAGGCTAAAAATGAAACCTCAGGCTTCATCAGGCAGTGCCACAATGGGGGACGTTAAGGGAGGAGGATGGGAAAGATCATTTTCATGGATGGGAAGTTAACTCAATTTTCCCTTCCTGTCTTTTTTTTTTTTTCTTCAGTATACTCCTTCACACTTCCCTTCAGGAACAAACCTCATTTTAAACTCCTCACTCCCTCTAGATAGATAGATTGCCATTCATGATAATTAATTCCATCCTTTACTCCTTGTGAGAATGTATTTTTCCTTTCCTTGTATGTTGTCTCTGGGTTTATATGGAGCTACTTTTTTTTATGAAAACATGTCATGTAGTTTAAAGAACCTTTTTTTCTATAAAAGTTGAATGGTTTGTCTGATTATGTTACTGAAATGAAAATTGTCAAGTTGTCTTGGTCACTGACTTATTTTAGATCTTACAAATAATTTTTCTCCATTGTTATGAAATGTGGATAAAAATACTATTGAAGCAATCTTCCTTAGAGGCTGTGTGTGATTATGTCGCTCTCCTATTCAGTCACCTCTAATGTCTCCCTACTGTGTCAAAAATCTTCTGTTTGACTTTTAAGGTTCTTCATAACTTTTGTCCCACCCCATTCCCATCTTTACACTCTTACTGCTATCCACTTCTCTTCGATTGGATGATTTAGACCTCTTTGCTGTCCCTCAAACAAGACACTCCATCTCCCAACTGTATTTTTACTTGAATTCTCTCTCTCCTCATTTCTGCCTCCTGGAATCTTTAGCTTCCTTCTAGTTTCAGTTCAAACCCTACTTTCTCTCCAAAAAGCTTTTCAAAGTCCTCTTTAATGTTGGAACCTTTACTCTGAGATGATCTCCAAGTTTTCCTCTATTTGTTTTATTTGCACATTACACAAATGTACATTTATATATAACAACAAATAGTTGTTTGCATGCTGTTTCCCCTTATTAGAATGTTAGCTTCTCAGAAGGGACTGTTCTCACCTTTCTTTGTATTCCAGCATTTAGCACAGTGCCTGGAACAAAGTAGACGTTTAGTAAATGAGTGTTGACTTAACTAAAGGCTTGATATTCTGAAATAGACAAATGAAGATAGTCCAGAGTCATGAGATTTCTAAAAATTAAATTCTATTTTTAAAAAATTAATTAATTTTTAGTTTTCACCATTCACTTACATAAGATTTTTGAGTTCCACATTTTCTCCCCATTCTTCCCCTCACCCACCCCAAGATGGTGTGAAATCTGATACAGGATCTACACATATATTTATATTAAACTTTTTCACATTAGTCATGTTGTAAATAAGAATTAGAACCAATGGGAGAAATCAGGAGACAGAAGAAATGAGAGAGAGAGAGAGAGAGAGAGAGAGAGAGAGAGAGAGCGCAAATAATGTGCTTTAATCTGCATTCAAACTCCATAGTTCTTTTTCTGAAAGCAGATAGCGTTTTTCATCATGAGTCATTTGGCGTTCTCTTAGATCCTTGCATTGCTGACCAGATAAGTCTATAAAAGTTAGTCATCGCACAATGTTGCTATTATTGTGTAAAATGTTCTTCTGGTTCTGCTCACTTCACTCAGCATCTGTTCATATAAGTCTTTCCAGATTTTTCTGAAGTCCACCTCATCATCATTTCTTATGGAACAATAGTATTCCATGATATTCATATACCATAACTTGTTCAGCCATTCCCCAATTGATGGATATCCTCTCAATTTCCAGTTCTTGGCCACCACAAAAAGAGGTACTATAAATATTTTTGTACATGAGGTCCTTTTCCTATTTTTATGATCTCTTTGGGATACAGACCTAGAAGTGGTAATGTTGGGTCAAAGGGTATGCACAGATTTATAGCCCTTTGGGCACAGTTCCAAATTGCTCTCCAGAATGGTTGAATTAGTTTACAACTGCACCAAGAATGCATTCATGTTCCATTTTTCCCACGTCTTCTCCAACATTTATCATTTTCCTGTTTTGTCATGTTAGCCAATCTGATAGGTATGATGTGGTACATAAGAGTTGTTTTGATTTGCATTTCTCTAATCAATAGTTTTTTAGAGCATTTTTATATGACCATAAACAGCTTTTATTTCTTCATCTAAAAACTGCCTGTTCATATCCTTTGACCCTTTATCAATTGGGGAATGATTTGTATACTTATGAATTTGACTCAGTTTTCTATATATCTGAGAAATGAGACCTTTATCAGAGACACTGGTTGTAAAAAGTGTTTCCCACTTTCCTGCTTCCTTTCTAATGTTGATTCCATTGACTTTGTTTGTGCAAATCATTTTCAATTTAATTTAAATTATCCATTTTGCATTTCATAATGCTCTCTCTCTCTCTCTCTGGTTTGGTCATAAATTCTTCTGTTCTCCATAAATCTGACAGGTAAACTACTCCTTGCTCTCTCAGTTTGCTTATAGTGTCAGCCTTTTAATCTAAATCATGTACCCATTTTGACTTTATCTTGATATAGGGTGTATGATGTTGGTCTATACCTAGTTTCTGCCATGCTGTTTTCTAGTTTTCCCAGCAATTTTCATCAAATAGTGAGGTCTTATCCCCAAAACTGGAGTGTTTGGGTTCATCAAATAATAGTTTACTATAGTCTTTGACAGCTATATCTTATGTACCTAACCTGTTTCACTAATCTACTATTCTTTTTCTTAGCCAATGCCAAGTAGTTTTGATGATTGCTGCTTTCTAATGCAATTTAAGATCAGGTACAGCTGTGCTACCTTTCCTTGTATTTCTTTTCTTTTCTTTTAAATTAACTTTCATTTATTTTTAGTCTACATCATTGATTTCCACAAGATTTCGAGTCACAAATTTTCTCTCTGTCTTTCCCCTACCCACCCCCCCCAAAAGAGCGATCCTACCGTAAACCCCTCCACCAATGTGCTCTCTCCCCTATCCTCCCCCGTCACCCCTCTGACTTTCTGGTAGGGCAAGATGGATCTCACTATCCCAGTGCCTGCATATCTTATTTCCCAGTTGCATGTAAATAATAATAATAATAATAACATATACATATATATATTAACATTTGATTTTAGAACTTTAAATTCTAGATTCTTTCCCTTCCTCCCTTGTCACCAACCCCCAATGGAAAGACAGGCAATTCAATACAGGCCTTACATGTGTAGTTACACAGAACATCTCCACAATGGACATATTGTGAAAGACTAACTATATTTCCCTCCTTTCTATCCCACACTTTACTTGTTCTATTCTCCAGTTTGTCCCTGTCCCTTTACAGAAGTGTGTGCTTCTAACCACCCTTCCCCCCCAACCTTCCCTCCCCTCCATCATTCCCCCTTTAATCCCCTTCCCCCCTACTCTCCTGCAGGCCAAGATACCCAATTTAGAGTGTATGTCATTCTCTCCCTAAGCCAAATGCAATTGAGTAAGGTTGACCCATTCCCTTTATGCCTTCCTGTTCTTCCCCTCCATTGTAAGTTATTCCTTGCCTCTTCTCTATGAAATGATTAACTCCATTCTGTCTCTCCCTGTGTCCTCTCATCCTATTCCTCTCCCACCTCTTAATTTCACCTTTTAAAATATCATGCCTTCCTATTCAGTTGATCCTGTGCCCTCTGTCTATGTACACATATATACACATACCCATATATGTATTCATATGCATATATACCCTCCTATATAGACATATGTGTATGTATACACACACAAATTTATATTCCATTCACCTATCCTCATACTGAGAAAACTTTCATAAGTTACAATTCTCATTTTTCCATGTTGGCGTGTAAATAGTTCAACTTTGGTAAGTTCCTTATGGTTTCTTTTTCATGTTTACCTTCTCATGCTTCTTGTGTTTGAATGTCAAATTTTCTGTTCAGTTATGTTTTTTTCCTCAAGAATGCTTGAAAGTCCTCCACCTTATCGAATAACCATATTTCCCCTGAAGCATTATACTCAGTTTTGGTGGGTAGGTGATTCTTGGTTTTAATCCTAGCTCCCTTGATCTCCGGCCCTTCGATACCTTAATGTAGAAGCTGCTAGGTCCTGGGTTATCCTAATTGTGTTTCCACAGTATTCAAATTGTTTATTCTTGACAGCTTGTAATATTTTCTCCTTGATTTGGGAACTCCAGAACCTGGCTATAACATTCCTAGGAGTTTTCATTTTGGGGTCTTTTTCAAGAGGTGATCAGTGAATTCTTTCAAGTTCTATTTTGCCTTCTGGTTCTAAAATATCAGGGCAATTTTCTTTGAGAATTTCTTGAAGGATGATTTCTAGGTTCTTTTTTTGATCATGGCTTTCTGGTAGTCCAGTAATTTTTAAATTCTCTCTCCTGGATCTATTTTCCAGGTCAGTGGTTTTTTTCA
>CM053590.1:85026831-85064785 GCA_028646515.1 Pseudochirops corinnae
TATTATTATTATTGACTACATCCAACTGGAACTTGAGATACACAGGCACTGTGGTTGGGAGATCCATCCTGCCCTACCGAAAAGTGACATAGGAGAGAATAGACTGGGGGAGGGGGGACACACTGGGATGGCTGTTTTGGGGTAGTGGGTGGGGGAAAGAGGGAGAGAAAATATGTAACTCAAAATCTTGTGGAAATGAATGATGCAAACTAAAATAAAATTTAAAAAAAAAAGAAAGAAAATCTCTTAATTCTTTTATTTTTTTATACAAAGCATAGGTATAAAGAAAATAATAATAGCATTCTATATAGTGCTTTATGGTTTGAAAACCACTTTGCATATGTTAATTGATTTGCTTCTTAAAACAACTCTGGAGGTCAATGCTATTATTATACCCCGTTTTATAGATGAGGAAACTGAGTCAAAGAGATGTTTTGCCCAGGATTCAGCAGCCAATAAATGTTTGAGGATTCAAACTCAAGTTTTCCTGACTCCAAGCCATTAGAACTATAGCGGATGTTGAAAGGTGATCTAGCCCAATCTTCTTATTTTATAAATGGGAAGAATGATAAAAGAATAAACAGAAAAAGATAGTAAATGGCACTATAATATTGATTGATGAGATTTGTCCTTGCACACAAATTCTTCAATCTATATATTGCCTCCTAAAATATGGATAGCTCTCACCTAGTCATATCTTGTTGTGGTACCTTAATATAAATGATTGGACCTCCCATAGATGTGGATAACAAGTCTCAGACTATTAGATAGATAGATAGATAGATAGATAGATAGATAGATAGATAGATAGACAGACAGATATATATAGATACACACCTACACATATCTATATACATATCTACACATATTTATATATCTTTGTGTGTATATACATATATACATGTACTGATGTGTATATAGATACATACACTTAAATTTTTCTGAAAAGGTAAGTTTTAGTTAATATATTTGCTAGGTTTTTTACCAACCACTAAATTTTAAGATATACGTATTTTAAAGAGCATCAAGAATTAGATGAAAAGAGGCCTAGGAACAATTTGGTAGCTTCCTTACTAAACTTAAACTGGTAACAGTTACTACTTGATCTAACTTTAGTCTCTGAGGTTTTCCTAAGTAAAAAGCTTTTAACAATAAATATATAGTTTATCTCTGGGTTGGTAACAATGGGTCGGCAATCATATCTCCTTAACTTTTGAGAACAATTAGGGACATTCTTGGTATTTTGCTACTCATCTTGGTTTTCTGCTCCTTGTTAACTGTATTTTTCTTTTTCTTTCAACCTGAAGACCGTTCTTTTAAAAGAAAGCCAGTAAAATAAAAGCTCTGTAATTTTACCCCATCTGTTATCCACTACAGGCAGTCATTTTATCTTTTTTTTAACCTAAATCTCATTCACCCCTTTGTCTTTTGCATTAATTGCCAATCTCAACTCATTTTGAGTTTAAACATTTCTAACACCTTGCCTAAGGTGTATTCTAAACTTGCATTCATCTTCAGTCACTTGCCCTTGTTTCCCTTCCTAAAAACATCTAAGTTGGTCACTTAGTTCTATATGTATCCACATCTCTCTTCCTATACTTCTGCTTCTTTTCTTCTTCATGAGAATTTTTAAAATTTTATTTAAAAGTTCATTCCAAGAACTTTCCAACTCCCTTAATGTGACTTTACCTGCTAAAATATTAGACTGTGGGATCAATTATCTTCCTTCTGAATTCTTTGAAATATGCTTCCCCCAAATGTAGGGTATGAAGGAGAATATGGCTGCCTTTACCCCTTCTTATATATATAAAAAGTCCCTAAGGTCCTATCTAGTTATCTAGATGGGATGTAGTCTCAAAAGAGCAAGTATTCACATGCAGGGGAGCCAAGAAAAGTCTCTTGCAAGAAGTGGAATTTGAAGAGAAACTTGAAGGAAGCTGGGAAAATTAATAAAAATAATAGCTAGTATTTATATAGCATTTCAAGGTTTGCAAAGTGCTTTACACATATTATCTCATTTGATTCTCATGATAACTCTGGGAGCTAGTTGTTATTAGTATTTTTGTTTTACAGATGTAGAAACTGCAATTGAGAGATTGTCGCTTGCCTGAGGTCGCACAGCTAATGTGTCTAGGGCAGGATTTGAACTCTGTCTTCCTAACTTGAAGTCCAATGTTCCATCTTCCATGTACTTAGCTGCTTCCAATGTACCAGCCTGCCTTAGCTAGGATGTTAAAGATAGGATATAAAAGCATAGAGGCCAGAGAGGGAATATCAAGTGGAGCTGTTAGGCCAGCATAGCTGGATCACAGAATGAGAAGGGAATAAGACTGGAAAGGTTGAAAGGGGCCAATTTATGAAGAGCTTTAAATGCCAGAGAGAGGACTTTATGTTGCTTCTATTGTATCAAATAAGTAATACCACACACATGCATGCACACATGTACATGCACACACGCACATGCATATGTGAGAGTGTGTGTGTGGGTATGCATGCATACAATTTTTGTAATGTTTATTGATGCTATTGATTAACAAATAAAAATTCATGCAGAAGTTTTGCTGAATTCATAGTTGCTTTTTGTCATCATGTTTGTTTTCAAGCAGCAACTACTAAAAATATAGTTATTGTTATGTATTCATCTGTACTTTGGTGAGGGGAGTGTCTTTAGTTAAAGTGGTTTCGGAAAATGGGTTCTTTGGAGGATTCCCATCAAGTGGGGAATGGCTGAACAAGTTGTGTATGATTGTGATGGAATGCTATTGTACTATAAGAAATGATGAGCAGAATACTCTCAGAAAAACCTGGACTCACATGAACTGATGCAATGTGAGATGAGCAGAATTGGGAAAACATTGTACCCAGTAAGGGCAACACTGTATGAAGATCAGCTTTCAATGACATAGCTATTCTTGGCAATACAATGATCCAAGACAGTTCTGAAGGACTTAGGATAAAAATGCTATACATCTCCAGAGAAAGAATGATGGAGTTTGAATGCAGATTGATGTATACTTTTTCTTTATTTTTCTTGGTAGGTTTTTTTTGGGGGGGTCCATGTTTTCTTTCACAACATGACTAACAGGGAAATGTGTTTTTCATGACTGCACATGTATAAACTATATCAAATTGCTTACCTTCTCAAGGAGTGGGGGAAGGGAAGGAAAGAATTTGGAACTCCGCATTTTAAAACAAATGTTAAAAGTTGTTTTTACCTGTAACTGGGAAAAAATAAAATATTAAATCAAAAAATGGGTTCATTGATGCACTGTGGTGGAACTGTGAATCAGTACAAACACTTTGAGAAGTCATTTGAAGTTATATCGCAAAAGTTCACAAACAGTACATGCCTTTTGACCTAGCAGTACCACTACTAGGCCTATGCCTTGGAAAAAAGAAAGAAACATACTGTATGTACAAAAATATTCAAGCAGATTTTTTTTTTAGTAGCAAAGTTCTGGAAACTAGGGAATGACTGAACAAATTATGGCATATCAATATGATGGAATATTATTGTGTTATAAGAAATTAATAAAAAAAAAGATGGTTTTAGAAAGATCTGGGAAGACGTTTAACTGATGCAAACTGAAGTGAGCAGAATGAGGAGGATAATTTCTACCATAACATCAGTATGGAAAAAATGAAAGACTCTCATGAAAGACTTAATTAATCTGATCAAGAAGTTGATCAACCATAATTTAAAAGGACTGATGAAAATGAATGCTTCTTACCTTAAGAAAGAAAGGCCCTGGATTGATATGTAGAATAAGAAAGCACTTTTTGATGTGACCGATAAGGGAATTTGTTTTGCTTAACTATGCTTACATGACACAAAGATTCTTTACCTCCCTCTCCCCTTCCCTTCTTCTTCTTTCCTTTCCTTCCCCTTCCTTTCACTTCTCTTCTTTTTCTTCCCCCTCCTTTCCTTTCCTTCCCCTCTCCTCCCTTCCCCTTCTTTTCCCGTCCCTTCCTCTGGAGTAAAAAGATAAAAGTAAATACTGCCTCTGATTTCTACTCTGCTGATTTTTCTAATTGTTGGTACCTGCCTGAACTCACCTCACTGAGAAATGTTGTCTTTCTTAGTCTGAATTAGTTTAAAGGCATGGTTGAAAGGGAATGTTATCATTCATGCAGTTTGTCCTGGCATATCTGCTTGTTGTCTGTTAACTCCAACCAGCTTAGCCTGGTGTCATCCCCAAAAGACATGTAATTTGCCCTTGCCTTTCCCTGTACAGTTAGGGGAGGTTTGATCTTCTCCAAAAGGGAGGCGGGGGCATCAAACCTGGTGGTTCTGGCCATCTAACAAAGATTGAAAAAGGTAGATGAGTCCCATAAAACAATGAACATTGTCAGAGAGGGGTGTGATTAGTCATGCGTCAGTGCCAACCCACTTTTCCTAGTATAACCAATTGTAATGTTCCCCAGCTATCCAGAATCCTCATATTCCTGCATGTCAATAAAGAGAATTCCTCTTTATATATTTTCTTTATTTCCTCCCCCCCTTTTCACTGGGGTCACTGGTTTTACTGAGGTGGCCAGTCTGACCTGCTTTGTTAACAGTTACCTGCATTATTGTAAATAAACTGAGTTTGCTGGAAGTCTGTACTTCAGTTTACCCTTATTTTATTTACTAGCCACAGTTTAGGGAGGAAAAAAATATATGCTTGATAATGAAAAAAAATTTTTAAAGAAGGGGTCTTGATACTTTAAAATTCTACGAATCACTCACCTAGCTATAGATGGTTATTTTACAGTTGAGAAAGTCTGTTTCCTGCTATTTATTCTATATTGTACTCCTCTTCCTTTTCTCAACTCCTCATTGTCAACTTCCCTTTCTCTCTTCCTTTCCTTCTTTCCTTTCTCTTCTATATCCTCTCTTTTCTCCCTTCCTTAGTTTCATATTTCAAATTTCAGCCATTATGCCCTGCATTTTCAAAATTTACAATGCTATTCTTTTAGAACAAATTGTTCCCTGCCTGTAACAGCATCTCTCCTAATTTATTTTCATACAATCATTGAATGACAGTATATAAGATAGACCTACCAGGTACTTAACATTTATTATCTTTCTTCCAACAGCTTCTAGAGCTAAACTCAGTATGATTAACACAATGTCCAAGATCCGAGGTCAGGAGAAAGGACCGGGCTATCCTCAGGCTGAGGCCCTGCTTGCAGAAGCCATGCTGAAGTTTGGAAGGGAGCTTGGAGATGAATGCAACTTTGGTAACTGTCGGTTCTTTGCTTCTTAATTATCTTGCTTATATGGAGCTTTTGGTGCACATGGTGATAAGAAAGCTGATTTTAAAAATAGGTTATCAGAAGCACATGCTTTGTTACTAGGAATTTATTTTAATATGGAAAAAAATTGTTTTCAGAATATTTGCCTTGCTTTTTTGTTTGTTTGTTTTTTGTCTCTTTCCCTGAGCAGGGTTTAACCATGAAAATTGACTTTAGTAAAGTTTCAAACACTTGGGAATTTCATACCAAAAGCTCAGCGAGTTATTATAATTTGAAAAATATATATATATATTTTATCATTTTAGGGGAAGGACATACCAGAAAATTCAGTTTCTTTGATCATGTGCTATGGTTCATTTCTCTTAGATGATAATTTCCTTGACTCTAAGGGACATTCTCTTCTCAAGTTTCCTTTTCAACAAGGGTTTTAAAGTCTTGCATTTTCACTAGAACAAGAACTGAGGTTATTGTAGTCCCAGGTACAGAGCTGTCTACTCTTTAGATTTGTATTTTAAGGTAAAAGTAAATATTTTCCTGTTCCAGGCCCAGCCCTTGGTGATGTTGGGGAGGCCATGAGGGAACTTTCAGAGGTAAAAGATTCTTTGGACATGGAAGTGAAACAAAATTTCATTGATCCTCTCCAGAACCTCCATGACAAGGACCTAAGGGAAATACAGGTATCTACTACATTGTGTATGGGGAAATAGAGGATTTTCAAACTAAGCCACATATGTAATCATCATTATGATTGATGATGACAATAGCAAAAATAATAACAACACTGATATTTATGTAACACCATAAAATGTGCAAAGAAACTTTACATATATTTTCTCTTGAGCCTGACCACAACTGTGGGATACACTGGGCCTGTAGTCAGGAAGGCTCCTCTTTGTGAGTTCAAATCTGGCCTCAGACATTTACTAGCTATGTAACCGTAGATAAGTCACTTAACATGCTTGCTTCAGTTTCCTCATCTGTAAAGTGAGCTGGAGAAGGAAATGTCAAAATACTCCAGTATGCTTGTCAACAAAACCCCAAATGGAGTCACAGAGTCTGAAAACGACTGAAATGACTGGACAACAAAATTGCATGTATCATCAGTACCTTGTTCTTGGTCCTACAGCAGCTATTAAGTGCCTGAGGTGAGATCTGATCTCACATTTTTCTTGACCTCAAAACTAGCTCACTATCCATTTTTCTTTAGTTTACTTATTTACTTACTCCTTATTTCCTTAGATAATAATCAATAAATAAGCAAGCATTCATTAAGTGGCTAATATACACACACACATCAGCATAAATTGGGGCTAATCAACAGAGTGAAGGCATTAGCATTAAGGGAGAGTGGTTCTTGCAGATGGTAGGACTTTAGCTGAGATCTGAAGGAAACGTGGGAATCTAGGAGGCAGAGGAGAGAAGGGAGTGATGGGGGACAGCCAGGGGAAATAGCCAGAGTTGTGAATTGGAATTTTCTGCTTGAGGAACAGCAAGGAAGGGAGTAAGATGTGAGAAGAGTGGAATGTAGGAGCATTCTAGGTGGTGGAAGGCTGTAAAAGCCTAGCAGAAGATGTTATATTTTAATCTTGGAGGCAAAAGGGAGTCATTGGAGTTTTCTTGAATGTGTGTGAGAAAGGGATGGTTGGATAGAGGTGGATAACATGGTTTGATTCAGAAGATGAATGTAACAGCTGAATGAGGATGGACTAGACTGAGTGAGGAGAGGTTTGAGGCAGGGAGAATGACTTGCAGTTGCAATAGTGTAGGTGTGAGGTGATAAGAGTCTGCCCCTAGGTGGTTGCATTATCAAAAGAGAGAATAATAATGATGGTGAAGAGATTGTCTACCAT
Organism: Pseudochirops corinnae; assembly: GCA_028646515.1. NCBI lineage: Eukaryota > Metazoa > Chordata > Mammalia > Diprotodontia > Pseudocheiridae > Pseudochirops > Pseudochirops corinnae. Next base: position 85,033,920 of record CM053590.1, read on the forward strand.
GGCTACTTCTGGGTATTTGAGTAGCAAAATAGTTGGGAAAATAAAGAAATGCAGCATTTTGTGTGGGGAAGTCAATCCCCCTGGGCTTTCCTTTCTTATTCTGTAGTATGGGAATAGTAGACAGAACTTGAACATATAAATGTCAGCAGTTCTTACTATTAATTCATTAAACTCCCTCTCTGATAGATCATGCTAGGGTAGAGGCGACCCTGCGGTTCTTGAAGGAGATGCTCAGACACCATAGTCTAACAGAACATATGGAGCTATAAAAGGCTTTAGTGTGAGCTCCATGATGGAATGACTTTCATTTGATTTTCACTTTGGAGAGTCTTATCCCCAGTTTGACCACAGGATGATGAAATCTTGGTCCACAACAACTCTTGAAGACCTACCAAGTCAGTGAGAAGTCGTTGTCTATTTTTGTCAAGAGAATTCTCATACTGACTAAATCAAAGTTTCATGAAGTATTGTCTCTGTTATCTCTCCTGAAGTGGCAGAGATGACAACCCAAAGAAACAATACCCTGTGTGCCAAAGACAATTGTCCATGAAATTTGTCATTATTAGATGGATAGTCTGAGAATATTTTAAGAAATTTATTGATATCTTTGTTTTTATATAACCTTTCTTTCCCAATATATCCCTTCCCTCCCTACCACCCATTAAGCCACCTTTTATAATAAAGAATAAAAAAGGATGGGGGGAAAAAAACTAGTTTAGCACAGCAAACCAACACATCAGCTGCTATAGTCTAACCCTACATGCTCTATACCCATGGCTCCCCACCTTTGCAAAGAAGGGAGGAACATGCCTTCTCATATCTTTTCTTTGGGGCTAGATTTTGTCATCATTGTTACACTGTGTTCAATTTCTATTTTTGTGGTTGTTTTTGTTGTTCTTTTGGAGAACATTTCCTTTTCCAGAAAGATTATTATTCTTTTTCAGAGAAGCACAAATATATTAATTAACCTATAATTCTCTGTGTTGATTTCACCCTATGAAATGCCAGCTGTACCACTGATGACAATTTAGTAGTTTGCTTAAATGAGCAGTTATATTAACACTGAATGCTTGTGTATTTTTCACATTTTCATAATAGCTGTTGGGACTGGGGAAAAACACTCAAGTGTCATCTTTTAAAGCCATACAGAATAACTGAGCTTTTCCTTTGACGTATACATTTCACATAACCCTTGAGAATGGCATCATTTATAAAGGTAATTTCTACTTCTCCCATTCAGGCCCATGTTTTCTGTGAAAACAAAGTTATGACATTGAAGTAGCTCCTGGAACTCTGCAGGTTATGTGATAGAAACTCATTAAGCTGAGTTAATGAATGAGTCATGATTTCCTAGAAATGTCCTACCAAAAAGATATCTTCTAAGGGCTCTTTAGTGTGCTCAGATAAGACTCTGGGTCTGTAAACTTGTTTGAAGGAAGATGTGTTATGGAGTGGAAAGAGTCCAGAATTAGAAATCAAAGAGTTTTGGTCCAAGTGAAAGAATATAGAGTAGGAAGGGATTTTAGGGATCATTTAGTCTAAACCTCTCATTTGAAAGATGAAAAACCTGATGTATAGAGGAGGGAAATAGTTCACCCAAGGTCACACCTACATCCTCTGACTCCAAATTGAATGCCCTTACCACCATATCATGCTGCCTGTCTTGTCTCTCTCCTTTATGAATTGCATTTCCTCAGGTGAGTCATTTCACTTTAATGGATTTCAACAATGAAGTGTGGTAGCTTTTTTTTTTTTTTTTTTTTTTTTGGAATGCTGTGGATAAGTTCACTTACCTTGGTAGTGTACTTTTCCAGGGCTGTATACATTGTTAATGAGGTTGATGCACACATTGCCAGAGTTAGCTCAGAGTTTGGGAGGCTCCGAAGAAAAGTATGGGAGAAAGGAGGTATTAGACTGATTACCAAACTGAAGGTCTACAGAGCTGCTGTGCTGACCTCATTGTTGTATGCCTGTGAAACCTGGACAGTCTACCAGCGCCATGCCAGGAAACTTAATCGCTTCCATTTGATTTGCCTCAGGAAGATACTGAAGGATAAGGTACCAGACACTCAGGTCCTTACTCAAACTAAACTGTCAAGAATTCAAACTCTGCTTCGGAGAATGCAACTCTGATGGACTGGCCATGTCATTTGAATGCAGAATGTATACTTTCCAAAAATACTGTTTTATGGAGAACTCACACAGGGCAAGCACTCACATAGTGACCAGAAAAAGTGATACAAGTACATTCTCAAGGTCTCTCTCAAGAACTTTGGAATTGATTGTGTGATATGGGAGATACTGGCACAGGACTGCTCAAGCATGGTGTGCCCACATCAGAGAAGGTGCTGTGCTCTATAAGCAAAGCAGAATTGAAACAGCTGAAAGGTGGTACAGGATGCACAAATTTGGAGAAATCCACCCCAAATGTTCACATGGACTATTTGTGCCCAACCTGTGGTAGAGCATTCCAGGCTCATATTGGTCTGATCAGACATATTGAAACTTGACTTTAGCATAGTGATGTCATTTTGGTCCTCTTCAAGAATGAAGGACAACAACCAACCAACCAATGTATCTCAGTCTCCTTCTTATCTGTAAAATGAGGGGTTTGGATTAGATGATCTTCAAAGTCCATTCTAATGCTAAAATTCAGAGATGCTGTCATCTTTCTGTGCCACAGCAGAAACTGTGTTTGCTTAAGAGTCCTATAGCTAACTCACAGGGAGAATTTGAGACATAAAGAATTCCAGTTTCTATGGGAATGCAAATACTCTTTCTGAGAACATTTTGTTTGGGGTGGGTATCATACCCTCTTTCCATTTTCATCTCCTCCCCCATGTTGCTTTTGCACCCCCGTCCTGTTTACATGGATGGGAGCAAAGGGAAAATGAATAGGAGGAATAGCAACACCCAAATCAGAAGCAGTAGAATGAAATTAAAGACACTCAAAGAAGAACTGAGAGGCATTATGGCATAGCAGGCAGAGGACCAAGCTTGGGTACACATCCTGCCTCTGACTCATACTAGCTCTGTGAGTTGTCTAAGATTACTGAAAAGGAAAAGTTACTCGTCCAAGGTTACACGGGTTATAAGAAGAAAAGTTAGAATTTGAACCTAGGCCCTCTGATTCCAATTTCATCCATTCTTTTCATACCACCACCTCCTTCTGGTTTACATTCAGTGATATACCTAAGTTTGAAAATAAGCAAAAAAGTAAATCTTTGATTGTAGTTTACTTTCATATCTCACTGTTAGCAGTAGATTTTTCCCAAATAATTTTAGAGCACATACTTCTTAATTAATTGAACCCTTCTAAAAAACTGATTTCCTCTTTGTATGTATACTCTCTACTAATGTATATCACAGCTGTTTCATAGCTTAGTAGATGTATCTTCACGAGTTGCTAAGATCAAAACCATTTGTTATTTGGTGACCGACCTTCTGACAAAGATAATTTACTGGGGAAATTACAAATCAAGTCAACTCTTGACTTCCAGCATAAGGATTTTTTCCCCTGTGAGTGATCTATGGATACTTTTCATCCTAGGCTAGTTTCTTCTTGGCTCATAATTTGTGTGTACTCTAGGCAAAGCAAGATGAGGAAAATAAATTTGTAGCAATAAGTAGTTAAGAAAAATTCCTGCTCTAGTACCGTGTAGTATATGGGTGACCTTGAGTTCTCAGAAGTTAAGTCAGTGGAGCAGAAGATCCTGTCAAGATGAAAAAGCTCAAAATATTGGCCTTACGACAGGTGGTGATTTTCATACTGGTTCAGACTAGCTGAGGACAGATGGGCTCATTACTAAAGTATTAACTACTAAGTAATGGATTATTTGGACAGATAAAGCCTATAAAGGAAGAGACATCATGACTTGAAGGGTAGAGAGTGAACTTTGGAGCTAAGAAGGACTGGGTTAAAATCCTACCTGTGACATGTTCTGGCTGAGTACATCAATTCACCTCTTAGGGCACTAAGCAATTCTCTAAGATTATTAGTTACAGAGAATGTGCCCATTTAAACAGGTAGTGAGAGGTCTTAACTGGCAACTTATACTGATGATATCACAGGTCTAGTTGGGGGGAAAATGATTGTCTAAGGACAATCTTAGGGCAGGGAGGGATTGCAGATCTTTTAGTTCATTCTAATAGTTCATTTTTTGTTGAACTTTTCAATCCACCAGGAAGTTGACACTCTTCACTTGAATTATAACTGGAGACTGTATGGAAAAGTGAGACTGAGTTGGGGGAGGGTGGGGTTTCTCACTTGTATTCTCTCATTCTTAAGTCCCATTCCTTGATGGGATTTTCTTTTAGTTAACCATTGAAAATTATTGCTCCTCCAGTGACCTTAATACTTAAGCTTCTACCTTCTTTTGAAAGTTAATGGAAGACAGGGAATAAGCATTTACATCTTATCTACTATGTTCCAGGCACTGTTAAGTCCTTTGCAAACGTCTCATATGATCCACTCAAGGACCCCTTGAGATAGATACTATCATTATCACTATAAGGAAACTGAGGCAGGCGGAGATGAAGTGACTTGCTCAGGGTCACACAGCTAGTGTCTGAGGCTAGATTTGAACTTGGGTCTTCTTGCCTGCAGGTTCACTACTCACTTTGCTATGCCACCTAGCTATATAAAGCATGGGCAGAAAGCAAAGCGAACTGGAAAAGTGTCTTTTCCCTGTATCTTTAAATGATAATAATAACTGAGAGTTCACCGAAAGGTCCAGAATATCAAGGGAAATAATGAAAAGAAATACAAGGGAAGGTGGTCTAGGCTTATTAGATCTAAAACTGTGTTATAAAACAGCAGTCATCAAAACTACTTGGTATTGGCTAAGAAAAAAAGTGGTGGATCAGTGGAATGGGTTAGGTACGTAAGACACAGTAATTCAATGATTATAGTCATCTACTATTTGATAAGCCCAAAGACTCCAGCTTCTGGGATAAGAACTCATTATTTAACAAAATCTGCTGGGAAAACTGGAAAATAATATGGCAGAAGCTGGGCATAGACCAGTATCTTAGACCATATATATAATATAAGGGAAAAATGGGTACATGATTTAGACAAAAAGGGTAAGACCATAAGCACATTAGGAGAATAAGGAATAGTTTACGAGTCAGGTCTATGGAGAAGGGAAGAATTTATGACCAAAGAAGATAGAGAGCATTATGAAATGCAAAATGGATAATTTTGGTGACGTTAAATTGAAGTTTTTGCACTAACAAAGCCAACACAATCAAGATTAGAAGGGAAGCAAAAAACTGAGAAACAATTTTTATAGCCAGTGTCTTTGATATAGGCCTCATTTCTCAAATATACAGACAGATGAGTCAGATTTATAAGAACATGTCATGGGTGGCTAGGTGGTACAGTGACTAAAGCACTGGCCCTGGAGTCAAGAGGACCTGCATTCAAATCTGGCTCAGACACTTAACATTTACTAATTATGTGACCTTGGGCAAATCACTTAACCCCAATTGCCCTGCCTTCCAAAAAACAAACAAACAAAAAAGAATACATGTCATTCCCCCATTGATAAATGGTCAAAGGATGTGAGCAGCCAGTTTTCAGATGAAGAAATTGAAGCTATAGTTATATGAAAAAAAGTGCTCTAAATCACTGTTGATTGGAGAAATGCAAATCAAAGCAACTCTTAGGTACCACATCACACCTATCAGACTGGCTAACATGACAAAACAGGAAAATGATAAATGTTGGAGAAGATATGGGAAAATTGGAACACTAATGCATTGTTGGTGGAGTTGTGAACTGATGCAACCATTCTGGAGAGCAATTTGGAACTATGCCCAAAGGGCTATAAATCTATGCATACCCTTTGACCCAACAAATCCACTTCTAGTTGTATATCCCAAAGAGATCATAAAAAATGGGAAAAGGACCCACATATACAGAAACATTTATAGCAGCTCTTTTTTTGTGGTGGCCAAGAATTGGAAATTGAGGGGATGCACATCAACTGGGGAATGACTGGACACGTTTTGGTATATGAATGTAATGGGATACTATTCTTCCATAAGAAATAAGGATCAGGTGGACTTCAGAAAAACCTGGAAAAGACTTACCTGAACTAATGCTCAGTAAATATAGTGCTAATGCAATATTCACAGTGCCCACAGTCACTATAAATATACCTGCATAGTGCTCAATCACAAAATATAACACACTCTCCTTATAGAAGGAAGAAGCAAAACATTTATTCAGATACCAGAAAACCAAATCGCCAAGCCAGGAAACTGAATCCATCATAGCAACATAGAAGTTGATGCACCACAACATGGCAGAGAACCACACTATCCTTTAGCCTTCCCTCAAACCAACACAAGACCAATATTTACTCACAAGCCTCTCTGTCTCCCTTGGAAGCATACTCTCCTCCCAACTGTCTAGCTTACTCTGACTCCCAACTTCCTGTGGGCTCTGCTCCACCCTTCAGCAAATTCCTCCTGCCACAGGCTCCATGTTATTACATTCAGCCTGTTAGGAGGCAGAGTTTATTTTCAAAGCATGGAAGGTCTTCAAAGTCCCTTAGGCTTAGTAAGGACCAGGAAATATCTTCAAAGTCCCATTACCATTATTGTAAAGCGAGCAAAACCAGGAGAACATCGTATACAGTAACAGAAACATTGTGTGATGACCAACTTTGATAGACTTAGCCCTGCTTAGCATTGCAAGGATCTAAGACAGTTCCAAAAGACTTCGGATGGAAAATGCTATCCACATCCAGAGAAAGAACTGTATGGTCTGTGAATGCATATCAAAGCATACTATTTTCTCTTTTTGTTGTTGTTTCTTCTTTCTTGTGGTTTTCACTTTGGTCCTAAATCTTCTTTAAAACATGACTAATGTGGAAATAAGTTTAATATGTTTGTATATGTTTGGCCTATATCAGGTTGCTTGCTGTCTGGGGAAAGATGGAGTAGAGAGAAGAGGAGAAAATTTAGAACTCAAAATCTTATAAAAGTGAATGTTGAAAACCAAAACCAAATAAATAAAATTTAAAAATAATAAGAAGAGTTCACGTTTACATGGTTTGTTCAGGTTTATATTCTGCTAAAATTTTCTTCCAGTGCCTCATTGTGGAATGAAGCCGACTATATGTTCTCAAGATTGTGCTCAAAGATTGATGTGAGACTTTCTCATCTACAGTGTCAGTATTATTTTGAGAATAGAGTCAATAAAGTGTGGGAACAATACATCTGGTGTTTAAGTTCCCATCTAGCTCAGTATATAGAGCCCCATCACCTAAGGATTGGATACCAAGTGATAGCTTGTTTTTTGTTTCATTTGTTTTGTCTTGTTCTTTAGCTACAGAAACTCATTAATTAAGCATTGGAGAGGTTATAGTCTGAAAGTTTGGAGAAATTAAGTGCTTCGCCCCAAGTTTCATAAATAACATGATGGAATTAAGATTACCATCCAGGTCCTCCACCTATACTTTGCTTTATCTTTCTACTCCAACTCGGTGGCTTTCCCTTCAAAGGCTTTCCCTTCAAAAGCTTTCCCTTAATCTTTTCTGTACTTCAATTTTTCAGCATCATCTAAAGAAGTTGGAGGGTCGACGCCTAGACTTTGATTACAAGAAGAAAAGGCAAGGCAAGATTCCGGATGAGGAGCTTCGCCAAGCTCTAGAGAAATTTGATGAGTCTAAAGAGATTGCTGAGTCAAGCATGTTCAACCTTCTGGAAATGGATGTGAGCTGATTACTGTTTTATTTGGCCTTGACATTTGAATCATGTGGTTATATGCTTATTTAAACACATTAACACATTGATTAATACTCTTGACATCCAAATTACTTTGTCTTGAACAGGGGCTTAGGTAGCTGGTTGGTGTCATTGAAGAATATGGCTAATGAGGGTAAGCTAGAAAGGGATATATTTTAAAAGGTTAACAACTGCAAAGGAAAGCAAGGAAACGTGTTCTTTATGCTATTTTCACTGAAGTACATTTAAAGGACTGCCACTCATGTTTATCTAACGTGTTAAAATGTACAAAATGATTTTCCTGCAACAAAGTATTATTATTCTTAAATGAAGATGTTAGACTCAAGAAGGTAAGTGACTTTATCAAGGTCACATAGGTAGCAAATATCAGAGCTGAGACCTGAGCCCAATTCTCTCCTCTCTACAATTCAAATACTCTTTCCATCACACCATTACACACTTTAGCATCTTAGTAATCATATCGTATAAGAAACAGTATGAAAGATAACATCCAGGAAATGTACAATGAGAAAGAGTCAGTCATTTAATAACAGCAAGGGAAAACTAATGGACAGAGAGAAGACAGAGGAGAACTTCCAACCCTTCAGCTAAGTCTCTATACATAATTTCTCAGAGAGCAGGGACAAAATTTACACAATTTGGAAAGGTATATGCAGGTTTCAAGATGTACCATTAGAGAAAGTATCCATATTAGTGAGAGATCAATACAATTATTCATCATTTACTAAGTCTTCATAACATCCTTGAGCAATCAGTGGCGTCAGAATTATTCATAAGAATTATTCTTAACACTGTATCATTTTGTGGTGGGGGTGTATACAAATGTTTATTCCTGTGGAAAGGAAAGAAATGAGTCCCTGCCATTTAGAATTTTTCCTTTAAATTCTGGTACCTACCTTAGCACCAAGAATCCAGTCTGTTGTGCCTAACGCCATTCTAAAATTTCCTAGTTAGCTCTGAGATTTTTTTATCTAAATAACAGAGTTCTTTTATGTTATTTTCTAACAGAAACCTTCACTATTTAGAATGGTTACTTAGAAATATATCTGATAAGTCATACTTCGAGAAACCACATTATTGTTATTGCCACTGAGATATTGTATATGTTCACAGATCAAAATAGTTTTCTTTGTCTGACTCATGCCTTTGCATTTCAAATGAGCAAGACCAACAGTGGTGGACCATATTTTTAATTTTCATTATTAGTTATAGAATGTGCATTCATTGCTGTCTAAGACAACCCAGACACTAATAAAATTGACTAACCTGTGACCATATGACATCTGCAACTTAAATAGTGTCAGTTAATTTATTCATAGATTCAAACACCGCCTCTTCCACAAGGCTTCTCTTGACTCTCCAGTGACTAGCAACCTCACAAATCATTTTGTATTTACTTAGTATATATTTTGTGTTTCTCTCTCTCTCTCTCTCTCTCTCTCCCTCTCTCTCTCTCTCTCTCTCTCTCTCTCTCTCTCTCTCTCTCTCTCTCTCTCTTTCTCTCTCTCTCTCTGTCTTTCATTTCCTCATGAAAAGTCCCTTGAGAGAATGAAAGCCTCTTGAAGTCACGGACTGTTTTTGGTTTTTTTGTATCACCAGCCCGTGGCATGGTTCCCATTCCATAGTATTAAATATTTTGCTGGATGTTTGAAGGCATGATCTGTAAAAAGTGACTTGATAGCATTGCTCTAAGATTCACTTTTTTCTGTTGATGTGCAGATTGAACAGGTGAGCCAGCTCTCTGCTCTGGTACAAGCCCAGTTGGAGTACCACAAGCAGGCTTCCCAGATTCTGCAGCAAGTTACTGTCAGGCTTGAGGAAAGGTATTGCACCCTTCTGATCAATTTGTTAAGAATAAATTATCCACCTTTCCTGATGGTAAACTTAAACTCTTCACTGAAATAGACTATAATGCTTGTTCAATCCCTTAACAATTACCATGAGTCACCTTTGTCAAGCATTTCTGTTAGAGAAACCCAGAACATTCACTAAGGAGTGTTCTCTCTCCTTTGACCCCTCCCTTTTGGTTCATACTTTGAGAATAAATATACTAGACATGCCTAAGTTATAAGAAGAGTTGTGCAGATTTTTTATTCTGACTCATTAATGTCGATATTGGTTTTCTTTTACTTTCTTTCTCATTTTTATCTAAATTTCTAAAAGTTTATTGATTGACTGATTTGTTGGTCCCTTAAACAGGATAAGAGAAGCTTCATCTCAGCCTAGGAGAGAGTATCAGCCTAAACCTCGCATGAGTCTGGAGTTTTCATCTGGAGACAATACTCAGCATAATGGAGGCCTGTCCCACACTAGCACTCCTAAGCCAACAGGTCAGGTGCAATGGGGTACATATTTTGTTAAAACACCTGTGGAAAATTTTCCATTAGAATCCTTTGAAGTAATCCTAATATTAATCCTCTTGGATTTCATTCAAGTCACAGTAATTTATTTTTCCTCTTCCTAATTTGTTCTTTGCCTGGTTGTAATTGTTTGAAAAAGGATCCCTTGCTCTCTGTCCCTGTACCTTCTCCCCCTCCCTCCCTCCATTTTTTCTTTATCCACTCTTTCCCTCTCTCTATTATTCCCTTTGTCTCTCTCCTTTCTCTTCCTCCTCCCCCTTTTCTCCCTTCTCTCCCTTTTCTTCTTTCTCCTTTCTAGCTCTTGTCTTCACAAGTCACTCATTCTTCACATTTTCCTTCTTGTTCTTTTTCATCAGTACCTACACACATACTAATTTTGCAATATACTCTCCCAGCACGCTTGGATTTTGAGCATCCTTTTTTTCCTGGGTAGTAAATCACTTCCCTTGACATATTGTATCAGCACTGGGAGATTGAGTTTCAGTCTTTGATTCCATTTTCCCATTTCTTTGTCATATGCTCCTACACCCCACTGCCTACCACATAGTCCAGCCCACCCCCAGGAACATGTTGAGTCAGATTCGTTGAACAACACTAGCATGGTTGTCTTGCATACCAATACAGTTTGAGTCATGACACCTGCCAGGTTTTCAGCAATTCATTGTGCTGTGGGACTGAGGTTGGTACAATAAAAAATAAACTTTACCTTCTGTTGGGGAAATGGATATATTCTCATAAATGCTTTCTTTATATTTTCCTCTTTTCCCCACAGATGGTAAAAAAAAAAATCCATGGGTGACATATTTGGCAAACAGTCTTCATTTTCAGTGGTTTTGCATTTGGTTTTTAAAGGATATGTGGGAACCTCTCCACCTTCTCCCTGAATCTCCAGTGTTTGTTGTTCTTCTGAAAAAAGAAAAATAGACTAAAGATGTTCTTAGGAGGCTAAGATGAAAGAATTGGGGGGTATTAAAAAGCAATTGGGAGTCCTATGTACTGTGTATATTCTGATTGACTCAAGATGATGGGACAGAAAATCTTTTGCGTAGCCCCCAGGACCAGCCAGAGCAGAGGCTGAGCTTGTATCTATATCCCTCTCTTTCCAGAAATGAAGCACTTAGTTAGAGTTTCATTTGATGGGTTATTATTAATTTGGTGGCTTTCACAACATCCATGAAGTTTTAGCCTTAGGGGAACTGGGTGTGGGAGCATGTGCTTATTTATTCCCCAAAGAAGGAAGTGAGGTAGGAGAGGGAGAAATGGACTCTTGATTGCAAAAATTTGTATGGATCATTAAATCCTCTCCATGATGCCACATTATCTCAACTGTGCAAAATGCTTTGAAAGTCCTTATGTAAAAATAAGTCCCCCAGATGGATCATGCTGTGAAATCTGCTTTGACCACATACCACCTGAGCCCTCAAGTCCCTTGCTTTAAAAAAAACAACCAAAACTGTAGGAAGCCAAATACTGATAGTTGCTACATTAAAAGTAGTAGTGACCACCCTCAATAATAACCAGAGCTGACATTTACATAGCATCTTAAGGTATATGTGTTTTATACATCATATTTCATTGATTATTTACCGTCAAATGCACAGTTCATGGCCCATAGTAGGTATTTTCTTTCCTTCTCCCTAATATTCCCCTATTGAGGAAGGTTGTTTGACTATTGCTTCCCTCCATTTTGTGTAAGGAGAAATTGTGTTGTAGAGAGATGAAGGGATCAGCTCCAAATCATGTAGGTAGCAAGACCCAGAATCTGAATTCAGGGGTTCCAACATCAGATTCAGTGTTCCTTTCATCATCCCACAGCCTCCTCAAGAATAATGCAAATAGAACTTGACCAACAGCTTTCCAGACTCTGAGTCCTAGGATTGACTAAATCTACCAACTTGGGGGAAGGCATGAAGAGTGATAGCTGTGCTGTGGGTATGGTCTGTATCATTTTCCCTTTGTAAGGTAGAGCTAGGAAATAGAACAAGAGTTAACGTGGGAAGTACAGAAATCTCTAATTGCATAGGAGTGATGATCAGGTGCCACAACGCTAAATGTTTTGTTTCTTTCCTTTGTTTTTCTCTATTTCCTGTCTCTTAGGTGTCCCAATGGATCAACCCTGCTGCCGAGCTCTGTATGACTTTGAACCTGAAAATGAAGGCGAGCTAGGTTTTAAGGAGGGTGATGTCATTACCCTCACCAACCAGATTGATGAGAACTGGTATGAGGGGATGCTCCATGGTCAGTCAGGCTTCTTCCCTATCAATTACGTGGAGATTCTGGTTGCTCTGCCTCACTAGAATGTCTTGCTGGCTGGCTCACCAACTCTTGGCCCAGGTAGTTCAGTTTAATGCCACTGCTTTGGAAATGCTGCTTTAAGCACCTCCCGAGTACAAGCTGCAGTGGTCAGTGTCACCCAGTCCCACTGAGCCTCTTTGGTTCCCATTGGCTGCCCTGCTCTGGCCGTGGTGATGGACGATATCTTCCTGCACAGTGAATGGCACGTGCTTCCTGCTTGCCAAACTAGGCCAGTCTGTGGTCATAGCCAGCAGCTGTTTACACACTTTAGGGAGACATGTCTCCCTGAGGCGTGACCAGGTGGCTTAATGCAGTCAGTCCATCCTAATGAAGATAACGTCTATCACCTTGAGGTCATTTTAAGCCTCTGCTCTCCATTCCAAGAGAGAAATGTTCTTGCCACTCTGTTTCCTCCTTCCCAGGATCCCCAGCTCACTAAGCTGTCTGATATTGCGTCACCAGCACATTGTCTTCTGATCAGAATGAGTAGTCTTGAGATGTGGTCAGTGAAAAAGGTACAGTGGAAATTCAAAGCCTTCTATGAAAACTGACTGTCTTTTGTAACCATTTACTGACACTGACACACCACTAGTTTTCCTCTCCCTTTCTGTAAAAGAAAAGCGCCATTTAATTTCTGGGAAAAAGATGCCCGCAGATGAGAAAAGATGGACTTGCAGAAACGTTCTGCAAGGAATCAAAAAGGCACTCAGGCTGCCAAATCCAATGTGCTTGCTCTGCAGAACTAATGCATGAGATCATAATGTTTCTACAAGATAGCTGGGCACAGAGCTGGCACAGAAGGGAAGAGGAAGGAGGGCAGGGAGGAGAGATGCAATTTTATTCTTGCGTGTTCCCTGTGATACTTTGGCATAGAGACAAATAAGAAAAGCACCAGGAATCATTTATCTCCTATTCATAAACCAAGAAATCAGTCTACTCTGTTTTTTTCTCTTTCCACTGTCCCCTTGTATTCTTTGAACACCAGTTGTGCATATTCTGCCCTCAATGAGGACTAACTAATGATTTTTTGTGTGTGCTGAGCAATTCAAGGTATGTGGCTCCAGTCAGCTCTCTTCCTCCCCTCCTCTTCTGGCCTCATCGTGTGTGTACAGTGCTGTGCGTAGCTTTATCAGCATTCTTTTTGTAACAGTTGTAAGAGTCCTCTTAGTTGAGTTCCTCAGAGTTCTATTTATCTAAACTGTACAGCCCCTTTCAGAGATTTAATATGCCGCTTCGGATGTGCCATGTCCATCCTGGATTATGTGAAATGAAAGACCAGCTCCTCTTGCTTCATGTATAAACTATCAAAGAAAGCATTGCTGTCTCCAATAAACGATGCAGACAGACAAATCAGAAGACTGACTGTTTTCTTTCTGTTTTGCTGTTTGTGCTGTGGAATGCCTGGGGTGGGATTGGGGAAAGAAGGGAGAGTGAAATAAGCTTTTATACAGTACCTACCATGTGCGAGGCACCATACTAAGCACTTTATTAATCTCATTTGGTACTTACAGCAACCTGTGAGCTAAGTCACTTTGCATAGGGTCCATAGCTAGGAGGTCTCTGAGGTTAGATTTGAACTCATGTGGTCCTGATTCAGGACCCAGCAGTCTATCCATTGCATTCCATAGCTGCCCATATATCCCAGGTGGGAATAATTCTGTTTTGGTCTTCATGCTTACAATGTAGTAATTACTACACATTGATCTCCCCAGCCCACATGAATAATGATTTTTAAAAATCAAGAATTTAAATTCAGCACTCAATAAATGCCATGTCCTGGGAAGAACTGCTGATGAGACTGAGTTGTGATGTGGAATATACATATACTTACACATATACACACATACATACATATATACATATATTTATATATATGTGCGTGTCTTGTTTTTGTGTGACATGACCAGAGATCTATATATGTGACTCACAAATACATATGTATCTAGCACTAATCTGGCTCTTCAACTTAATTCTTGTGTCTGTAGCTGACTGCTGGACGTCATCTGAATGCCCAATTGACACTTAGTGTGTCTAAAACTAAAACTCATAGTATATCCTCTTAAACCTTTCACTCCTCTCAAATTCTCCATTTCTATTGGTAGAACCACTGTTCTGGTTCTTCAGGCTCAATATATTACAGATAGTTTTTGATTAGTGCAAATAACAAATGCTATGAAGTAGTCAGATACAGTGGGGGTAAGGGTGCAGTGCCCACCCAATCTGGGAAATATGCATAAGATTTTTTGACCCTTCATGTCAGAGAAAAAGTCTGAATTATTATGATATTAAAAGATAAAATATGTTGGTATTATACAATACTATATATATATATATATGTATATATATATATATATATATATATGTATATATATATATATATATATATAATGCGTTTCTGAATTTCTAAAGTTTTTATGGGTCATCTGTTGGCCTTTGTGTGTTGTCTGTGCCTTCCACAAAACTCCCCTTAAATTTCCATTAAATTTCTTATGTCAACCCATGATATATTGAAACTTTGATGGGGAAAGTTGCAGTGTGGAAAGGATAACCACATCTTCGAAATCATAATTATATAAAATATAATAATTGTTTCTAGCCCAGTGGAAATATGCAATGGCAATTAGAATAATGCGACCATTTCACAGGATTCGTTATTCACATGAATCAAATTTTTTAAACTCTTCTCTTTTCCCCCAGTTAGCCTACAAGTTCATTCAAGTGCCAAGTTCTGTCAGTTCTGCCTCCATAACATTATTTTATAGGATCATGTTCCTAATATTTACTCAACCGCTATTTTCCCCTTTCCTGTGGGTTATTAAAAGAGCCTGTGAATTGGTCTCCCAGCCTCCACCATTTCTCTCTCTTCAATCCTTCCTTTCTAGCCTTCACTCAATGTCAGAATAATCTTCCTAAGGCACAGATCTAAACATGGGACTAACTCCCCTTGTGGAAAACCTCCAGTAGCTTCTTAGACTAGGGGAAAAAGTACATTATCTCTTAGAGAGGCATTTATAATTCTCACCTACATAACCCCAAGCTACCTTTCTAGTGTTACTTCACATTTCTCTAGTTTACATGCTTTATGTGAGAGTCAAATTGGATTGAATAGCTATTTCCCATACTGGACATGCTGCCATCTTTCATCACCCCTTGCCTAGGCTATGTTCCTTATTCTATGAATTCCAGAAGTATTACTTCTTTCCAGAATTATCTCAGATACCACCTCCTCCACGAAGCCTTCTCTGATACCCAGACTTGGAAATGTTCTCTCCCTCTTCAAATTGTCTTGCAATTTATCTTCATAAATGTTGTATCCCACCTCCCCTTTCCTCCATATAATATAAGCTCTTTGAGTATGGGGATCATTTTGTTTTTACCTTTATATCCCTAGCACTCAGAATATTGTCTATAAGACATAGATGTCACTTAAAAAATGCTTGTTGAATTTGAACTTCAACAAAAATTGTTCGATTTCTAAATTAAAGGTAGCTAGTATCTCTCAATCAGAGGTAGCTGGAGTCACTTATTACAAAAACTGCCTCAAGAGCATAGGCCCCTTGAAGATTTTTTTAGATTTCATTTTCAGTGACAAAATATCTTCCCTCCTTTCCCCTTTCTCACCATTTGAGAAGGCAAGAAAAACAAGAACCGTTAAAAATATGTATAGACATGAAAAACAAATGTTCACATTAGTCATTTTCAAAGATAAAAAAGCAAGAAATAGAAGAAAATATGTTCCAATCTGCACTCTGAGTCATCAGTTCTCTCCCTGGAGGTAGAAAGCATGTTTTATCCTGAGTTCTTTGGAACTGTGGTTGTTCATTGAATCATAATTACCAAGTCTTTCTATCCCTGTTAGTGTAGAAATTGTTCTGATTGTGTTAACCTCACGTTCCATCAGTTCATACAAGTCTTCCCAGGTTTTTCTAAAATCATTCTCCTCATCATTTCTTACAACACAGTAGTATTCCATCATATTCATGAATAACTTGTTCAGCCATTCCCAAATTGGTGGACGTACCCTCAATTTCTAATTCTTTACTACCACAAAAAAGAGCTGCAATAAATATGTTTGCACTTAGGCCATGCTGCCCCCCTTCTCCCCCCAATCCTCTTTACAGGCAGTTAGGTAGCACAGTGGATGGAACACTGGGCCTGGAGTTAGGAATATCTGAGTTAAAATATAACCTTAGACACTTACTAGCTGTGTGACCCTGGGCAAATCATTTAATTGTGTTTCCCTCAGCTTCCTCATCTGTAAAGTGAACTGCAGAATGAAACGACAAGCCACTCCAGTCTTTTCCAAGAAAACCTCCAAAAAAGGGGTCACAAAGAGTCAGACATGACAACAAAAAATAGACCCTTTTACTCTTTTAATCTCTTCGGGGTATAGACCTAGAAGTGGTATCTCTGGGACAAATGGTATAGTTTAATAGCTTTAGGCGCATAGTTCTGGAGAGTTTTTAAATTAAAAAAAAAATTTACTATTAGTTTACAACATTCAGTTGCACAAGTTTTTGAGTTCCAAATTTTCTCCCCCATCCTTTTTCCCCCTCTCCCCCTATAGCGGTGTGCAATCCAATATAGGTTCTACATATATCTTCACATAAAACATTAGTCAAGTTGTAAAGAAGAATAATAACCAATGGAATGAATAACAAGGAAGAAGAGGCATGACAAAATGAAAGAGAGAGTAAGTCATTTGCTTCAATCTGCATTCAGACTCTGTAATTCTTTCCATCATGAGTCCTTTGGAGTTGTCTTATAACCTTGCATTGCTGAAGGGAGCCCAGTCTATCAAAGTCAGTCATCACGGATGCAATGTGTTTTCCAAGTAACTTTGCAGAATGGTTGGACAGTTCACAACTCCACCAATAGTGCATTAATGTACCGATTTTCCCACATTCCAGCATTTGTCATTTTCCTTTTTTTTTTGGTCATCTTAGCCAATCTAACAGATGTGATATTGTTTCTCGGAATTGTTTTAATTTGTATTTCTCTTTTAGTGAGTTAGAGAATTTTTTAATATAGCTATTGATAGCTTGGATTTCTTCCTCTGAAAACAGCTTATTCATATTCTTCAATTATTCTTTGAAGAGCTTTCTTTTTTTTCCTTTTTTTTTTTTTGGAGGTTGGAGTTAATTGGAGTTAAGTGACTTGCCCAAGGTCACATGGCTAGTTTTTTGTGTTACGTGTCTGAGGCCAGATTTGAACTCGGGTCCTCCTGACTCCAGGGCCAGTGCTCTATTCACTGCTCCACTTAGCTGCCCCTTTGAAGCTTTCTAAAGAGTTTGGTATAAACATACAGTGAACTCATTAAGTAAGATATTAAAGTGTAATCAACAAAGAAGAGTAAGTGCACAAAAATGAATATTAGTATGTGATGCCTCCTATGAGAATACTGTAAAAAAGAATTGAGGCTTGTGATAAATGAAAGCTAAAGTCAACATGAGGGCTTTAAAAAAAATGAGTGTTCAGGGAAAGACCTAAGAGGAGATAGGATCAATACTGATGGATGACACTGAGAAGGAGAAACTATTAAGCAGTTATTTTGGCTGATTTTTTTCTACCAAGAAGAATGATGATCAGACCAAAAAGTATAGAATAAAAATAAAGAGGTGACAGGGAATTGAAACCCAAGTTAAGTGGGAAGATAATTGTTTACTCAGCTACATTCTATGCTTTCAAATCACCTGCCTCAGATGAACTATATCCCACGGTTCTGAAAAAAGCGAAGGATATAATTGCGTAGCCTCTGTCAATGATTCAAATATCTTCAAAATATTTTGGAGAATAGGAGAGTAGAACAGGACTGGAAGTAGGCAACAATTTTAAAATACAGAAGTTTGAGTCTGTAAATACATGCTAGTGAACTTAAGTTTGATTCCTGGTAAAATTATTATTAAAGGATATTTTTAGCAGTTAGAAAAAGAACACATGATTAGTTAAGAACCATGTTTATGAAGAAGAGATCAGAGCATAGCAAAAATTGTTTCTTTTTCTTTTTAGACAGGGTTAGGAGATTGATAGATGATAAGGTTTTGAATTTTCCACTGAGGCCTAGCACGGGGTTCTGAGCTCAGTAGGCATTTAATAACTTTTGTTATGCCCATATTAGATGAATGTTCTGAATTCTTTACTTTTTTGTGTTTTGTGGAGCCCTTTCTTTGGCAGTCAGGTGAAGACTATTGAACCTTTCTCAGGACAGCGCTTTAAAATGCATACAATATGCTAAAATATTATAGATATTAACTTATTTTTAAAAAGCAAGTTCATGGACCTCTGCTATAGGCTGGTATTCTTGAATTTCAGGAACTCACTTAATAGAAGATGTTACAACATATTTGTGGCTAAAGCTAAAATGTGGATTAGATCAGTGGTACCAAACTCAAATAGAAACTTGTGTGGTGTGTTTTTATTTAAAAAACCACAAACTGATGTTATCTTGTTTCTGTTATGTTTATATTTATTTTGTTAAACATCTCTTAATTATACTTTAACCTGGTTTGGACTTTCCTATTGAGAGTTTGATGCTTCTGTACAAGAAGGCAGTAGAGCTAGTTGACTTTAGAAGTAGCTGAATGAACAGATCCAAGGTATAATGATGGATAGTTGAGGTCACCCTGGAGGACTATCTTTCTCTAGCTGCATGCCAAAGGTATGGCTCATCAAACTGCCTTGACTATTCAACATCTTTATCAGTGCCTGGGATAAAGGCATAGATGGCATTTTACCAACTTTGCAATTGATATGAGAGTATGGGAGGGATAATTAACGTGTTGAAAAATAGAATTAGGATTCATAATGATCTTAAGTTAGGAAATGGGCGAAATCTAATGAATTACATTTATAATGGTAAACCTAAAGGCCTATATTTGAATTTTTAAAATCAACTGAAGAATATTGTAGGAGAAAAGTATAGCTTGACAGCCATTCCTAGGAAAAGGAAGATTTTAGTGGTCTGGGAGGTCAAGATGAATCAACAGAGTGACATAGCAGCAAAAAAGCTAATTTGATCTTAGCCTGCCCTAATGGACGCCTAATGGCCAGAACTAGGGAGATGATCATTGCACTAGATTTTGTCCTTTGTAGAACACACCCAGTATATTGTGTGCCATTTCAAAAATGCTTTTTAGAAAGGATTTTTGATAAACTGGATAACAGAGGAAGAAGTAAGGTTGTTGGAAGATACTTGAAAGTAGGTTGTATAAGAGTTGATTTAAAGAAGTGGATATGTTTAGATGGAGGAAGAAAGGTTTAGAAAGAGTAGAAGAGATATTTTCAAATGTTTGACAGACTATCTTGTACCAGAAATTTTTGAGCCCCTGCCTGAAGATCATTCTCCCACATAGAAAAAAAAGACTAAATGTTTAATAGTTCCTTCTTTTCACTATCATCAGTTACCAATAGTTAGAACTGTCCCAAAAGGAGCTTGTACAAGGACAGGGAGAAATTTCCAAATCCAAGGTTTTAGGTGTAAAGCTATTTTACTTTTTTTTTTTTTTAGTTTAAATTTAAATAATGAAGTTTACTGAGCCCTGGATTGCCCCCTAGTGGCAAAAATTCTTTTTTTTTTTAATTACTAAGAGCGAAATATACTTCTCTTGCACAAATTGGTTCATGATATGGTAAATACAGCACCTTTAGCGTAAGATTGAGATTCCCCTTCCTTCCATGTACAGTGTAGTATTTAGTATGTTATAGGGAGGCAACTGTTGCTTTTTCCTTGCCTAAGTGGAGTCATAATTCTGGTTTATGTTGGGTGACGATTATGAGGCGAGGCAAATGACTGATAATTTGTAATTCTAGTCACCTTTACAATATTCCTGGTAGCTTTTCAGCCTTTCCAGGCTGCATTTAGGATCAGAGCTTTATGTAGGGGCTAACTTGCTTCCTAAAACTTCAATTCCACATTATGATGATGCTTTCTAGCACCCCTAAACCAGACCATGCCAAATGCTTGTGATACAAAGGTGTTCAACTGGACCTTACCCTCAGGGTGTTTATAATCTGATGGGGGTTGGGTGGGTAGACAGGCATCTAAATAACCAGGCTCACAGGGGTAAATAGTAAGTAGAATTTAAAGGAGAGAGCCAGGCAAAGTACTATGGTTAAAAAAAAAAAAACCTGATGAAAGAACTCACTGTTTTGAGAGGTTGAGGGTAGGACTAGGGAGAAGGTAAAAGAAACCTCTGAAATGAACACTGAAGGAAGAGACAACATAAAACAAAGACTGGGGGCAGAAGGTGGGATGCTCTTCTAGTCACGGGACACTGCTGGAACAAAGGGCCAGAGAGATAGGAGGTGACAAGGAAACAAAAGAAGGCTAGTCCTTAAATTTGGCTAAAGTTTAGAGTAGGAAGGAGAGTAGACTGAGAAGTGGGGAAAGTGGGTTGGATACAGGTTGAGGAAGACCATGAGTATCCTCAAGTGTTAGAGAAAGAGCCTTTTGTCCAGAATTTACCTTTAAAGGCAATGGACCCAGGACCCTTCTGAGGACATCACAGAACCTTGGTTTTGGGGGGAATAGTACTATTCTTAGTAAGAATTAGGTATATTATTTCCAAAGGAAAAATCCTGTAACAATTCTCTGTGTTACTTGGAATTTTTAGAATCCTTCATAGGCCTCTCAGACTAATCTTCCATATGCATAGATGTGGTCAGAACTAGCACATGACAGAAGAAAAGGTCATCAGAGACAGAAGTGATATTGTCCGGTGTGAATATTATAGTTCATCTGAACAGAAGCAGGGATTAGATAAAGAACTCAGCAAAATGACTACATATTTGACAATGAAGTATGCTATAGTTGTAATAGAGAAATTCTTGACTTGCCTTCATATTTTCATTCTTCTAAAGTGGAACAAAAATGATGAGGGAATTGCTATTCTGAATTTGATTTTGAATAACTATGGGAGATTGACTGCTGAATAGAAACTGCAAGATTCTTGGAGGTGAGTAATCTCTCCAAAATAGAATTTGTGATAAAGAAAGAGTAATATCTGTGGAGAGTCTCTTAAAATGTACCCTAGAGGAATACATTTCAAAAGGTTCAGATAAAGGATGGGAGAATCCAATGGCCTAATTTTCTGGAATTCTCATCTTTCTTTAGAGCTTGTTGCAGGTACCATCTTCTTCAGTGATCTCACCAGTTTTTAAAGCCCTCTCTTCAAATTGCTTTGCATTTATCTGTGCATAATCACAGTAGAGCATAAGTTTCTTGAAAGCATGGACTGATGTGGTTCTTTTTTTTGCCTTTGTATCTTTAGTGCCTAGCATAATACCTTGTATATAGGAAGCACCTGATTAACATGGAAAACTGGAAGACAGAAGCGCAGGGTTTTTGTCAGTGATCTTCGAAAGGGAGTGAAAAATCTTATGGAAACCATGAAAACCGATAAGGGTAAATGTCCTGATTTCATAACAAAAGAGAAAAGGGGAGAGGCTGCAACTTCTAAACTAGTGAGTTTTACTTCTGTTGCTAAATCTACAGAATTTGTGGCAGAACTCTAGAACACATCATTAAGGAGGAGAAGTCTCATGGTATAGTGCATGATACCCAGTCTTGAAATCAGGAAGACCTGGATTCAAGTTCTTGTTGCCTGTATGACCCTAGGTAAATTAACCCTCTCAGTTCTCTAGATAGCTGTTTCAGAGACTGGTGCTGACCAGTATTGGTAGAAAGAGATTTTTCACCTGAAAGTTCCTCATATCACCTGAACTCCCTAGATCAATTCCCTTTCACCCACCATTAAGGTGATACTCTGGAAAGGGAAGTACTAAACCTCTGATGTTATGGAATGGAAAGCACTAAAAGCTAGGATAAATGGCTTCATTGCAGATAAGTTATGCCTGGCTAACCTTATTTCCCTCTTGCAACAAGATAATGAGAGTGGTAAGACATGGAATATTAATTTCAGCAAAGCCTTTGAAAGAATTTTGTATGCTATCATTCTAAAACAGAAGGAATGATGTGGGCTAACAAATAGAATAATCAGACAGATTTGGAACCGATTGGACAACCAGAGAACAAAAATAGTCATTGATGTATTGATTGCAGCTTCAAGGTCTTTAGTGGAGTGCCTCAGGGAACTCTCCTTAGCCCTGAACTCTTCAACATGTTTGTAAGTTAACTTGGTTGAAGGCATAGGAAATATGACTGTCAGATTTATAGTTTTACAGCCTCTACCCTTCGCTTTTTTGTTAAAAAATGAGGACATTTACTCTTATCCATTTCCATGACTTCTTTCCCATTTTCACACCCTTTTAAAGATCATTGACATTCTAATTTTTATTTATAGGATGACACAAACCTGGGAGAAATAGCTAATTATATATGAGAGGATCCAAATTAGGTCTTGATGAGACAGAATGTTGGGAATAGGGAAAAATTAAAAGTCTTAGATTTGAGTTAAAAATATTAATTTGAGAAGCTAGCTGTAGGGGAGATGTGGCTAAATTACAGTTTGTGTGGAAGAGTATATATGAGATTTAACTTATTGCAAGTTCAAGTGAACTTGTGAACAGTAAACAGTAGTTTACAGAAGTTCACAGAAGTGAACAGTAGGGCAGAATATCCACAAAATCAAATGCTAGTCTAAGCTGCATTGAAAGACATAATATTCTTTTAAAAAGGAGGTACATAGTCTTGTGGTTTTTCTACTTAGATTACTTCTGGAGTATTCAGTTATATATGCTAGATCTTAGGAAGGACATTGGCCAGCTGGACCATATTCCAAAGACGGTGATGAACATAGATGACTAGAAATTGTGTCATATGAAAATGCTTAGAAGCTCAGTTTAGTTCAGAGAAGAGATGATGTGAATGAGAATATGATAGCTGGTTTTCATTTTAGGTTGATACGGATGTAATGGGTAGAGTTCTGAACTTAGAGACAGGAAGACCTGAGTTAGAATTCTGCCCCCAACACTTACTAACTATGGAACACAAGCTCTGTCCATCTTAGTTTTTTCATCTGTAAATTGGGAATAATAAAATTCGTATGTCAGAGGATTGTGGAAGAAAAAATGCTACCTAATAATTATAGTTATCTGTAATTAGAAATAGAAAGCCACTGCCTTATCAAGATCAAGATCAAACATAAAGTTCATGATCATTTATTAGCATTATTTTAGAAGAGATTCTTGGTAAGGTATGAGTTGTTCTAGGTAGACCAAAGGTCTTATCCAACTCTGTGTGAGACTGATCAAAAAAGTATTAGAGATTTCTTTTTAGGTACAGACAGAGCTACAGTAACGGCCAGACAAATGGAAGCTAATGACACCACAAGACATCAAGAAACAACAAAACAAAGTCAAAAGACCGAAAAAATGTAAAAAAAAATGTTAACTAATCAGAAAAAACAACTGGCCTGGAAAATTGATGGGGGAGAAACAATTTAAGAATTGTTGGATTACCTGAAAGCCATAATCAAAAAAAGAGTCTAGACATAATATTACAAAAAAAAAAAAAAATTGAGGAAAACTACTCCAATATCCTCAACCTAGAGGGCAAAGCAGAAACTGAAAGAATTCACTGATCACCTCCTGACAAAAATCCCAAAATGAAAACTCCCAGGAATATTGTAACCAAATTCCAGAGCTCTCATGTCAAGGAGAAACTTCTACAAGGAACCAGAAAGAAAAATTTCAGATACTATGGAGTCAGAGTTATGATCATACAAAATTTAGTATCTCTCACTAAAAAGGAGTGGGAGTCTTAGAATATGGTGTTCCAGAAGGCAAAGGAGTTTGTATTACAACCAAGAATAATCTAGCCAGAAAACTAAAATATTTAATGAAGTAGAGGACTTTCAAGTATTCCTGATGACAGCTGAATACAAAATTTGACCTTTCAACACTAGATTCAAGAGGAGCATAAACAGTTATACATGAAAGAGAAATCATCAGGCACTAAATAAGGTTAAACAATTTTCATTCCTATATTGTAAGTTGATACATGTAACTCTCAAGAACTTTATCATTATTACGGTAGTTAGAAAGAGTCTGCATAGACAGAGAGCATGGGTATGACTATATTATTTTGAGCTTATCTCAAAATAAAACAGAATGGAAGCTGAGAAAGGAACACACTGGGAGGAGGGGGAAGGGAAAGGAAAAATGGGGAAAATTATCTCACATAAAAGAGTCACATAAGAAAAAAATTTTATAATGGAGGGGAAAATGAGGGGGGAGGGACAGTGGGTAACACTTGAACTCTCTCATCTGAATTGTTTCAAACAGCGAACGATACACACACATACACACAGTCAGATGTAGAAATTCATCTTACCCAGCAAGGGAATAGGAAGGGGAAGGACTAAAAGAGGAGATTGTAAAAGGGAGGATAGATTAAAGTGATTAAAAGCTCTACTGATTTTTGAGTAAGGAGCAGATTAGAAAAAGAGAAGGGTAAATAGAAGAGAAGAGGATGGAGGGTAATACATAGTTAGCAATGTAACTGTGAATGGAAGTGGGATGAACTCACCCATGAAAAGGAAATGATTAACAGAATGGATTAGAAACCAGAATTCAACAATATGTTGTTAATAAGAGACACACTTGAATATAAAGCTACATAGAGAGCTAAAAAAACAAAAGCCTGGAGAGCAGAACTTATTATGTGACAACTGAAATAAAAAAGCAGAGGTATCATGATCTCAAAGCAAAAGCAAAAATAGATCTTTTTAAAGGGGACAGAGAGTACCATGGACAATGAAATAATAGGAAAGCTGAAATATGTGTACCAAATGGCATTGCATCCAAAATCTTGAAGATAAAACAAATGAAGTTTCAGGAGGAAATAGTAAAAGTATACTAGTGGGGAAACCTCATTTTATTCTTCTCAGACTTAGATAAATGTAACCATAATATAAAAAAAAAAATTCAGGAGATGATTAGAATTTCAGAAAAAATAGTAGATATGATAGCTCTCTGGAGATTATTGAATGGAAATTGGAAAAAGTATACCTTTTTCTTACCTGTACATATAATATGACTTCACAAAAATTTACCACATATTAACATTTAACATAAATGTAGAAAGCAAAAATATTAAATGCACTCTTTTTTGGATGGTGTTACAATAAAAATGGCAGTCAGAGGGCGGCTAGGTGGTGCAGTGAACAGAGAACTGGCCCTGGAGTTAGGAGGACCTGAGTTCAAATCCAGCTGCAGACACTTAAACACTAGCTGTGTGACCTTGGGCAAGTCACTTAACCCCAATTGCTCTGCCTTCCTCCCTCCAACAAGCAAAAAAAAAAAAATGCAGTCAGTAAAAGTCTTGGAAGCATAGATTAAAAAAAAAAAACTAATTGAAAAAGAAATAATCCAATCTTAAAGAATGGAGTGAGCAGTATCATATCATAGAATCATAGAAATTATAGAATCAAACAAATCATGGAAATAGTAATGCATTAAAGATAATGACAACAATGAGGCAACATGCCAACATATGTGGGATGCAATCATAGCAGTAAGTAGAGCGAAATTTATTTCTCTAACATCAATAAAAGAGAAAAAGAGCAAATCAAGAAATTGGGCATGTTAATTAAAAACAAAAAGCCAAAGAAACTAGAAAAAGAGCAAATTTGAAATCCCCAACTCAACACCAAATTAGAAATCCTGAAAATCAAAGGAGTGATTAATAAAATTGAAAGTTAAAAAAGATTGAACTAATAAATAAAATTAGGAGCTAGTTTTATGGGGAAAAAAAGACAAAATAATAGACCATTGACTAGTTTGATTTAAAAAATAAAGGAAACCAAAGTATCGATCTCAAAAATGAAAAAGGTGAATACACAACAAATGTTGCTGAAATTAAAGCAATTCCTAAGAGTCCAACCACATGCCAATAAAACTGACAATCTAAATGAAAATGGGTGAATGTTTATAAAAATATAAATTTCCCAGACTAACAGAAGAGGAAATAGAATACAGAAGCAACCTTATTTTAGAAAAAAGAAATTTAATAAGCCATAAATCAGCTCCCTAAAGGTGGGTGGGTAGGGGAACTCATGACCAGATGCATTTGCAAGCAAATTCTACCAAACATTTGAAGGGCAATTAATTCCACCATTATATAAACTGTTTGGAAAAATAGATAAAGAAGGAGTCCTACTATATTACTGTTATGACAGAAATATGGTTTTGATAGCTAAATGAGGGAGAGCAGAGACAGAGAAAGAAAGATATAGACCAATTTCCTTGGCTTTATAATGATGCAAACTTCTTAAATAAAATACTAACGGAGATTATAGCAATATATCAAAGATCATATCCCATGACCAGTGGGATTTATACTAGGAATTCAGGGTTAGTTGAATATTAAGAATATGATAAACGTAATCAACCATGTCAATAACAAAAACACAAAAATTGTATGATTATATAAACAGATGCAGAAAAAAAAGATTTCGACAAAATATAACACCCATTCCCACTCAGAATTCTAGAAAGCACAGAAATTAATGGAGCTTTCTTAAAATGGTAAGTAGTACCTATTCAAAACCAAGAGCAAGCATTAGATATAATGGGGACAAAGTAGAAGCATGTCTGATAAGATTTGGGGTGAAGTAAGAATGTTCATTATCATCATTCCTAAGAGAAATTGAAGGAATAAGCATAGGCAATGAGGAAACAAAACTATTTTTTTTGTAGATGATGATGCTTTATTTTAACCTCCCTATAGAAACAACTAAAAAACTAGTTGAAACAATTAACAACTTTAGCAAAGTTGCAGAATATAAAATAAAGTAACATAAATCAATAGCCTTTCTACATATTACCAATGAAATCCAGCAGGAAGAAATAGAGAATTTCCATCTGAAATAACTTACTTGGGATTATACCTGACAAGAGACACATAGGAACTACATAAACATAATTATAAAATACTTTTTATACACATAAAATTAGATTTAAATAATTGGAGAAATCTTAATTGTTCATAGGCAGACCAATCCAATATAATAAAAATGACAATTCTACCTCAGTCTTCTTATTCAGTGCAATCCCAATTAAATTACAAAAAATTATTTTATTGAGCTAGAAGAAATAATAACAAAATTCATTTGGTAGAACAAATGATACCTTTTGGTCAAGGTATCAAAGGAATTATTATTTTTTTTTTTTAAAAAGCTGTAAAGGAAGAAGATCTAGCAGTACCAAATCTTAAACTGTATTATAAAGTGGCAATTATTAAAAACTATCTGATACTGGTTAAGAAATGGAATGGTGTATCAGTGGAAGAGAGTAAATATACAATACACAGTAGGAAATGATTGTGTCTGAGAAATGTAAAGATTTAAGCTTTTAGAATAAAAATTCACAATTTGGTAAAAACTGTTGGGAAAACTATAAAACAGTCTGGCAGAAAGTAGGTATAGAATAATATCTTACACCATTTACCAATAAATATATGACCTAGACATAAATGGAGATATAATAAGTAAATCAGGAGAACATGGAACGTATTACCCATTAGATTTATAGATAGGAGAATAATTTATGAATAAGAGATAGAGAACACTGTGGGATTTAAAATAGATAATTTTGATTACGTTCAATTAAGAAGTTTTTGTGTAAATAAAACCAATGTAGCCAAGATTAAAAGGAAAATAGAAAATTAGGGGAAAAATTTAATAGCTTCTCAGAGAAATGGCTCATATCTCAAATATATAGAGAACTGGGTCAAATTTATGAGAATATGAGTCATTCCTCAGTTCATAAATGGTCAAAGGATATGAGTAAGCAGGTTTTTTTCTTATGTTTTTTTGGGGGGAAGACAAGGCAATTGGGGTTAAGTAACTTGCCTAAGGTCACACAGCTAGTAAGTGTCAAGTGTCTGAAGCTGGATTTGAACTCAGGTCCTTCCTAACTCCAAGGCCAGTGCTCTATTCACTGTGCCACCTACCTGCCCTGAATAAGCAGTTTTTGAAAGAAGAAATAAAAGATATGCATATATATATAAATGTATTTTAAAATGTTCCAAATTATTATTGATTAAAGAAATGCAAATTAAATAACTTTGAGGGACCATCTCATATTTATTAGATTGGCTAAAATGATAAAAGGGGAAAATGACAAGTGTTGGAGAAAATATGGAAAAATCTTTGGTGGAACTGATAAATGATCCAATTAAACCAACCACTTTGGAGAGTAATATGGAATTATGCCCAAAGAGTTATAAAATTTGACCCTTCTATGGTATTATTAATCACATCTATTTCCCAAGATGATCAGGGAAAAACAAAAAGAACCTATATGTCCTAAAATATTTATAGTAGTTCTCTTTGTGGTGACAAAGAACTGGAAACTGAGGGGATGCCCATAAGTTAGGGAATGACTTGAATAAGTTGTGGCATATAATTGTGATGGAATACTACTGTGCTGTAGGAAATTGTGAGCAGGTTGATTTTAGAAAATCATAGAAAGACTTGCATGAAACAATGCAGGGTGAAATGAGTAGAACCAAGAGAACATTGTATATAGTAACCCTAGTATTGTCAGAAGGCTAACTGAACGACTAAGCAATTTTGAGTTACATGAAAGTTCAAATCAGCTACCTCTGAAGGAAGATGCTATCCACCCCAAGAGAAAGAACTGATATATGGAAGTACATTATTGTATGGTTTCACATACGCATACAGACATACATGTGGTTGTGTCAGATGTTGGCCCTTAGTGTGGGGTTGGGAGATTTGGAGTGAAAAGCTTGGAACTCAAAATGTAACAAAAGAAAAAATAACGTTTTTTTAAGAAAAGAAAAAATGGTCAACGATCTTCTAACTTGGTATAATGCAGGACATATAGTTAGGAGATCTAGGCTTGAGTTCTGATGCTTGCTTGGCATATACTTATAGACAAATCTTCTGTGAACCTCAGTTTCCTTATTTGTCAAGTAGGGATAACAGTACTTATACTATTTACCTCGTTGGGGCTGTTGTCAGGAAATCTTTTTGTAAACATTTAAGTTTCAAAGAAATGTGGACTGTCATCAATCATGAGAGGAATCATAGTTATATGTATAGTTACATATAGTAATATAGTGATTAAATATAGGAATTTGGTACTAGTGAAGGGTCAAGCAATAGTTATGAAACCCATAGAAATGTGAATGGAGGAAGAAGAACATGCATAATCTAGTACAGGGGTGGGGAACCTGGGGCCTCAAGGCCAGATGTGGCCCTCTACGTCTTCAAGTGCACCCCATTGCATTCAGTCAAAGGGCTGTACTTGAGGACCTAGAGGGCCACATCTGGCCTTAAGGCCAGTGATTCCCTATCCCTAGTAGATAGAGGACTGGGCTTGGAATCAGAAAAATCTGGGTTCAAATCCTGCCTCTGCCACTTAATCACTTTGTGACTCAGTTTTCTCATCTGTAAAGTAAGGGGTTTAGACTCAGTAATCTCTAAGGTTACTTCCTGCCAAAAATCCATGATTCTGTGACAGGTAGCTGGGATCAGGGCATCTCAAAATGGCATAGTCCCTCCAAATGCTCTGTTCTTGCCTTGGTATTTAAAGACATTCCTGACATGGAAGGTAACTGAGGCACAATGGAATTATAATGGTTTGTTAATGAAATTATTTCTCAGTTTTACATGTGCAGTGATAAACTTCATTTTGGAAAGACAGAGTGTGCTCAGGCTTGTGTAATTTTTCATGTACATTTCTCCATAAAATCTGTTGTTGTGTCCACTGGTGGGGAGGGGGGGGAAACAAAGTTGACTTACTAACAGGAAGCAGCAAGTGAAAGGAGAGGATAGTCTAGGAAGTGATGATTTTAAGCCTATGTAAGCATATTTAGAGTGTGTGTGTGTGTGTGTGTGTGTGTGTGTGTGTGTGTGTGTGTGTTTAAGTAACCAGTGACTAGAGCTGAGACTGAAGGTCTGCTAACAGAGAGCCCTCTGCTGGCATGGGTGAAAGAAATCTGGGACTGTTCTTACAAGCAGTCTAAGAGGTATGTCACCCTGCAGTAGCATGTTTTAACTGTGCTATAGTCTAAAGCGAAAACTTTCTCCTCACTAATTTCTTCTTTGTTAGGATAATTATGTAATCTGTTTTCTTAAGATGAAATGTATTTGTAATGAACATTAAAATAGAAAAATCAGAGTGGAAGAGTATATTTGTATCACAAGCAGTAGAGGGATGTTATACTATTTGAAAGAAAATGGATATATATATATACACATATATACATACCTACATATGTATACTTATACCTATATATATATATATACACATTTATATACATATATGTATGTATACAATTTGCACTTAAAAACATTAATTGAATTGAAATGAATGAACTTCCCTAAACTTGAATTGCTCTATTATGAAAACATCAAAATGAATCACAGACACTTATGGGATGGGAATGGAGACAAATAAGAATTTAATTTCTTTTTATTCTTTGGGTTTGGTTTTTTTTTTTTTTAATGATTGTTACTCTAC